>CM029604.1:27099694-27213677 GCA_017311375.1 Mytilus coruscus | reverse complement strand
AGACAGTGAAATAACAACTTCTGAGATGGAAGTTAGAGCACTGGTCTAAGCTCCTCCCATTCTTCGCTTTTCCTATGACAAGTGAAACACGGCGGGGCTGGAGAGTGCAATAACTGAAAAATCATTCAGTTAACGCACTCTTCTAAAAATAACAGTTTACTCACTCGAAGATCAAAGGAAAAATTACCATTCATGTAACAAACTTATTTGTTTAGTTTATTTTTTGTCGTTCTTTTAAATGAATTTCTTGTTACTATTTTCAAGTGCATTTTATCTATCAGTGCTTATTTTATGAATATTTGTCATTCTGATGAACTTCTACTGATAAACTACTAAGTATAGCATGTCTTCTTTCCTTTCTTGTAAGTAACTGTTGGTTTTTATGAAATAATTTTTGGGTTTTTTTTTCAATTCTTTTTCTTTCGTCAGATAATTTGTGTGTTTTACAATACTTGAACAAATTAATTTACACTGTAATTCTTACTACAGCTAAATTTGATAAATTCCTATAACATAATAATAACGTTTTTCTAACAAGAAATTATTTACCTGTATACAAAAATATCAAGTGTTGGAGAAACGTAAACACCCCATTTGGCAATATGTCAACTTCTGGAGTTTTATTTCTTTAAAATCAAAATAAAATACCTAAACTTATTATTCGGATACATGTAAAGCATAATTTATGTTTTAAACCATTATTCGACATATCAATGTGTGTACTCGACATCCACAAATGTAAGTTTTATTTCAATTTAAACATTTGTTTATCATTATCATTGTTAGTGGTAGTAGCAGCATTACATACTTGTCCTTTTATTTTGTTTCGAAATTGAGGAATGGGAGGATTGTAACTTTAATGGAGAAGTCGGATTTTTTTTTTTTTTTTATATTTTAAATTTATTTCTCGTGTGCTCCAATAGGGCAAGCAGCACCTGCTCACCTTGTGGCATGTTGGATATGGTAAGTACAAATTCGGCGATCTTTCTCATTCGATATTGTCACAATAGAGGAAAAGGGAACCGGATTGTGGTTAAGACAATTAGAAAATATCTGTTATCATCTACGACACTAGATATTTCACATAGTTTGACAAGACTCGTAATTCAGTCCGTTAAAGCTTCAACTGGACGACTTCAACTTTGCCACCAGGAACCATTGGTTCAATAGCTTTCTAGTAAGCAGAAATCCTCTATGGAAACGCAAGCTCTTGAATATTGTATCAACTTGGAGATATATACTCCAGTTGCAGACATTGCTGAAATTTTACTACAAAGATATGGACTGTTTTACAGTGGGAAGCTGAAATCATCCATTATCGTAAAGCTTTGATTACTAACGACCCTTGATATACAGGTGCCATTTGAAATCCTTTATTCAATAGCTCCCTTGTAAGAGACAACCCTGATTCAAAGCAATCATCATAGAATAAACAAGCTCTGGGAATTTGTATTAACATACAGATGTATACTCCATATATAGGTGTTGCTAGAATGTAGTTACACAAAACTTGAATGTTCGAAAGATGGTAGCTGAAATCATCCCATTTGTCATAAAGTTTTGTTTTCAACCGACGCTCAATGTACAGTTGCCAGTTCTTAAGTCAAAACCGTGTTCAGTTATAATTATTGATCAGCCTGTCACATTTATTCCCGAAATGTTAGACTTCCTTGGCGTAATTAACAACTTTACATTTGATAAATAAACTTGGCAGAATACTGTTTGATAACTGCTATTCAACCTGATTGAACATGTTGAATGTGGTGTGGAAATGTATTATTGTGTTTGGTTAACAAAAATACCGAACTCGAAGATAAATTCAAAACGTGGAAATCCATAAAAACTGACATAATCAAACGTTATCAATCAACGGAACGAATGAAAAACAAGTCATTTTCCTGACTTGCTACAGGCATTGGCCGATGAAAATGGTGGGTTAAACCTGGTCTTATAGTTAGCTAAACCTCCCACTCGACAGTTGTTTATAACTCCGTTTATAAACAAAATTGGGTGAGCAACCAAACAGACATAATAGGTTTATGTAACAATAATTGAGATCTTCAGCTAAAATTGAGATACATTCAATACTAGCGACTAAAACATTGAAACAAACATAGAAATAAATCTAAAAAAGACGAAAACAAAAAAGGTGTAGTACATTTGACAAAAAAACCAAAAATGTTTGGTAGTTGATAGTATATTGCTGATAGTATATAGACCATGACGCCGGTAAATAATTTTTGGTAGATGATAGTACAAACCGTATATGGCACACACCTTCTCGATAATGTACAAATTACATAAAATATATATACAATGGTAAAACAAAATTAAAACAACACTGTCAAATAAAACCCTCTTTAGTTCGAATCGCTACTCTGTGATTATCGTTATCGTTAGACGTGCTGGTATTTACAGGGGGTTGTAAGGAATATAACACTTTACATGTTTAAACCAGTAAAAGTGTGAAATGGACAGTATTTGTACTCGACTGTATACATTTTTACTTGACAATTCCGAATAAATCTGAAGTTTACTTGAAATTAGTTGACTTTCCTCTTAACCATACTCGACTTGACTATATTATTCAACCCTCACTTTTACATACTGAAAGGCCTGAAATAGTACTTGACAAGGCTGAAGCAGTCTTTACCCATTCTATACATTTACTCGACCTATATTCACAAGTACTAAACTTGTTTTGAATGTCTGAACTATACTCAACAAAAGGTCAGGGCCACACTCGACCAAGCATCTACACCATACTAGATCATACTCGACCATTGTATCACTTTTTGTCAATTGAACGTGTAATAGCATGAAATACTCAATTTTCCCCTGTATGATTACAAAAGCATCCCTACGGTCTCCATCGATAGGTCACCTCAGTGGAGGCATTGCATTTTCAACTACCTCTGTCTATTCCTTGATTTTACAACTGTCAATTCTAATTCTCTAGGCAAAAAGGCGGACGTAATATAGTTTTGTGTTGTATAAATGAAGATGGAGAACATTTGCTACAGAAAGGTTTACCTTCAATCTTAATCGATACAAACACCTGTTATTTTGATCAGTTTATGCCGATAAAAGTTATGTGACATATTTTAATTTTATTATTATTGACCATTTTCGAACTCACACGAACAAATCAATGGAATTGGTGTTTCGGGCACATACTTTGTACTCCGGAGAAATGTTTTAGACCGAAAGTCCTAGAATTGGTACCAATTTTATCTTTATAATATGTTACTAGACGACAGTATTCCAGGGTTATGGAGGTACTTTTCCTTCAATGGGATTTTTGCATATTTATCGGATATAACTTGAAAGAAAACACCATGTCAAGTTTTTGTTATAAATTCACTGTAATAACTGTGTTGTGGCTTTCTTTTTATGTCGGCACATTGAATATTCGATAGCGCAGTTTTGATTTACGAATGCAGTAATTAAAATGTATTTTCTTGGTCCTGAAAAACTTCAAAGAGCCCTTTCAAACACAAATAACAAGTTGAAGTGTAAGGGTCTGTATGAGGTTTGTAGAATAGAGAATAATGGATAAAAAAAATAAAAATAGAGAATAATGGATAAAAGAATAAAAATAGAGAATAATAGATTAAACATTAAAATAGAGAAAATAGGTAAAGGTGAAAATAATGGGGAGCTAAATTTAAAAAATAGGAAAGAATGGCCAAAAACAATCATAAAAGAAAAATACCTGAAAAAAAAATGCAGAAACAAAAACTTTTAATGCAATTCAAAAGTAACAATAAATATATTATCGATTTATATTATAAAAGCCAAATTTTTATTATCAATTACATACTACAAAGTTCTCTGCTATTTTACACTACTTGTAACAAACGTCAGTATAGATAGCCTGATATCCAGAGTGGTTGTTCTGAATTGTTTATAAAACTTAAGTACATAAAATAAGAAATAGGCAATGGTGTTTGGCTGTTCAACCTTTTATCACTGAAGTGGATGATAACTTTTGTCCTGTTGAGAATGCCAGCTAAATATTATGCATTTTGATCATATAACAAATGATAAATTCTCTATCAAAGGGGTGTTTTAAAAGCCAATATTTGGTTCTCGAAATTGCTAAAAAAAAAAAAAGCTAAGAATTATGCATGCCTTTCAAATGTAATTTTAATGATAAATGGACACAATAGTAAGGACACTACCGAGCAGAATGTCACATGTGATGTGTCATAAGTATTTCGAAATTAACATATTTCAAAATGGCCAAGTTTCACAAAATATCATAGCTTTTTGGATAAAAAATATTTTAGTCAAAGTCTTTTCAAATGGATATTTTTACACATTTACATCTTTGTAAAATATATCTTCTTACAAAATATCTTTTTTGTACAGCCTTGGATCATATCTAAATATATATAACAAGATTTCAAAATGAAGTGTTTTGGGTAGTTTTACAGTTTTGCTATAAACGCTTGGTTTGAAGACACAATGCAAATATTTAAAACAAAAATAATATAAATACTGATGACTGATAGAGTCATGTCCTATAAATATCTGAAGGCTGTTATTTGAAAAATGTATAAAACTTGATTTTCAAGTGAGCAAAAAAGTGGCCTTTTCTTATCTTCTATTCGTTTTCACTTTTTATAAGGTGTTACATTATATTTTATAATGATGCGTGTCTCTTAAACGGATAGCATACGAAGCTTAACAGTTTTTCAATTAGTTTACAAAATAATATTTCAAATATTATATATTTGATACGGTAAACTGGTTTTATCGATTTTGAGCGCTTTATGTAAATCTACACAATTACAAAGTCATTAGTTTAAAATGATTCTCTATGCAAACGTAAAACTTTTTAACAAAACATATAGTAAAGTAAGTTGTTATAGCTTTTTTACAAAAACTTCGAAATCATACTTAAACATTAATTCATTTCGGAAGGAATAATTATCCGAAGACAGTGATAAATAAGTAAGTATAAAAAAGAAGATGTGGTATGATTGCCAATGAGACAACTGTCCACAAGAGACCAAAATGACACAGAAATTAACAACTATAGGTCACCGTACGGCCTTCAACAATGAGTGTTTGCTTTTTTTAAAATATACAATGTAGGTATATAGTTTCATAAGCCTTCGACCAATAAATATAGATTCTACCACTGCATCAAATGTGAAACGATATTTATCCACTCGATTTTGTAAATTTATCTGTCGAGAGTTGATGAATATCGTATTACACGAGATTTGGTGGTGGAATCTGTTTCTCTAATGATTTTTAGACGTATACAGATAATCTTAATCCTTCTTTTCGAATGATCTGCAAAAAGATGTGTTCTTTCTATGTGACGTCATCAGGCATGGTCGCCTTTTTTCATGACTGCTCAATAGGAAATTTAGAGGAAAACAAGAAAATTTGACGTCATAATCGAATTTTGACCAATGAAGAACTGAGATCAAACGAACCACACGTTGATTAATTAAAAATAATCAACAGGTCAGGAAAAGGATACTAGTAAATCAGGTAAGAATTAGAGAAAGTAAAAATACATAGACTAACGATAATTAAAAAAAAAATAATATAGCATACAAACATATCTGACGACCTCTTTAGGCCTTTTCCATAATTGTCTTTAGTATTGTTTCTTGTTCTTTATTTATAAATATTTTGGACATCTATCAATATATCATACATCGCCTTGTTTATAGTTTTATATTAACTGACTGGTTCGTACAAAAACAAAGACATCCTTCTTTCATTGAAAACACCGTATTCCTACAGAAACTTGCTTTTTATCGACACTCAAATAATTCACAATGACATTTCAAATACTCACAATCATATATGGTTCGTGACAGTCCAATGTTGGTGTATACAACATTTGGAGAAATTCTTAATTGAATAAACGTAATAAAAAAACATTAGTTTATTCAGAATATTACTGTATAAGTTTTAACTGAATACGGTTTGATTTTATAATTCTAAAGCAAAATATTGTGGCATTCTTTATGTTTCTCGTGTGGAATTTTAAGAATCATAGTGATATGTTCTACTGTGAAAAAGTCTTTCGAGATTTTCCAATTAGACAAACTAATTTTATATCCCCTTTCCAGTATGTATGATTTAATCATAGATATATTATGAGTGTACTACTGTTGCCTTTATTTAACGCCCTTTTAAAGTCATATGAAACGAGTCTCTGGTATATTTTATGTTAAGGAAATTATTGATCCAATCCATGCATTTATACTTAATTAAGCCATGTTTGCAATATATTTTCTTGTGATTGTTTAAGGTTCAAGGTTTGGCTACAATTGAATTTCAATTTTTGTTGGCAAAATTTACCGAATAAACATTCACCACAGGAGGATGAAACACATGAGAAATAAATACGATAGGGCGTTGTTACGTTGATATTTTTATATATTTTTCATGCGTTCCCTTATGTTTATTAAACATCGTCACAACAGTTGTTAACTGAGTTGGTGTATTCTAAAGATTTCTCTCTGAATAGGTTAATACTAAATTCGATTGTTTACTATTTCCTTGTTCATGGTTTTCCCTTCGCACGTGCGCTGTGATTGTCGGATTTCTAACGAAAGAGATAATGGAACTAAATAATTTAAGCGAAATATAGTACGTGAAGACACTAATTAAAGAGCAGTACTTTTCTGAAGATTGCGATGAAATAAAGCATTTTCTTTAAAATAAAGTCTTAGAACATGTGTTTTATTGTAAAACTTAGCCATTCAAGTATCTAAAACGTATTTATCGTTTTCTTTGAATTTGAAGTATTATATGACTTTAAGTTTGAAATTTTTATATTCATTTATTTGAAGTATATCATTTATTCAGTGTCTTTTTTATTTATTGTCCTTGTACTTTACGAATTGTAATCATCAGTTTTAACTTTTGATGATCGATATCCAATGTTTGGAAATAACAAGGTCGAGTATTCGTTATCATCTTTTTTAGTTTAATATTCATATCAATTTCAATATCCAGCAGTTAAAAATCTTTATTTCAAAAGTCGTTTAGACATTTGTTTCAACTTTCAATATTCAACTGTGCACAAACCTCTTGGCATCTAAGTTTAATATTAATTTGGTTTATGATTTAACTTCCTATATTCCACATTTTAATTTTTACTTAGTCATTTGCAAACCTCAAATGAGTATTCACTTGTCAGGTTAGTAACTAAATGAAGTCATTTATACTTGAAAACGATTAACTAGATGGATGGATCGAAGTTTAACGTCTAGTGACAAAAGTTACATTTATATTCAGGACGGGAACATCCATTTTACTTTCCAATGTAACAATTTCTTTTCTGACTCTGCTCCTAATCTTTAATGCCTCTCGCTTAGCAGAGAGGCAGCAAAGACTAACTTCAAAGTATTTGGTTTGACTCGGTTGGAGATCGAACCCACAACATTCCGACATCATGGCGAGCATTCTTCCACTTCTTGGAGTCGCAGGAATTTAATTCAAATACAACACGCGTACCGCATTAACATTTTTCATATTTGATATCATACTTCCTTTCATAATTAGCATTATGTAACGCGTAAATTATTAAACATTTTTATTTAGAAGAAAACATGTACAAAACTGCCAGTCATTTGCTTTGCCTGCTTATTAAGCAACATGATATATTTGTTTTGAAAAGGTGCTCAAAACTTAACCAACTTACAAAAGAAATGTATGCATACAACACAATGACACTTTTTCTCACAAACTAACAGTTTAATTACTTATGACGAAATACCAAATCGTCTCTATAATGTCTAGTAACAAATGAAACATAAATATCTTGATAATGTATCGCAGTACTTAATGGCTGGATTCAAATCCAGACACTGTCTTGAAATTCAGTAGTGTAGGTAAGTTGAATAAAAAAAAAACAGCAGGAAACATGATGTATTTGTAAAAATAAATACTGAAGAATAAATTTCGTTGCTAGACTTTTAATGATTCAATATGTCACAACTTCATGTAACCGTACTTGCTAACTTCTCTTTCGTATCTAAGAATGTTTTATTAACTTCAAAAGTAACATTGAAAAACATTCATTGTTGAAATTTATTATAGAAATCTTTCAGTTTACCCTATTCATTTTGTAACTCAACGTTCACTTTGAACATCATCTTTCTAACAATGACTTTACACCTCCATAAGCCTGGATATGTCACGGCGGGTCACATAATATATGTCTTTTAATAATATGTAATAAGTCCCATTTGCTTAAATTAAACATTCAATTCTATCAGCCTGTGAAGCTAATCCTAATAATATTTTTTTTAATATTTAGTGTGTCTCCTACATGATCAAATCCTACCAGCGACCTTGGTGGTTTGGCGTCCGCCCTTTTGACCTGGTGTCTCATTTCAAAGGACTTGTGACCTTCACCAATGTTCAAACCCGAAATCCTAGAACTGCATAGTTTGCTTTAAAGTAAACAGGTAACCTGAGGTAATTTCGAAATGTTACCCTGTGACCTTAGAGGGGTAAAATTGAGAATGGAAATGGGGAATATGTCAAAGAGACAACAACCCGACCAAAGAGCAGACAACAGCCGAAGGCCACCAATGGGTCTTCAACGCAGCGAGAAAATCCCGCATCCGGAGGTGGTCCTCAGCTGGCCCCTAAATAAAATTGTGTACTAGTTCAGTGAAAATGGACGTCACACTAAACTCCAAAACATATAAATGAACTTAAATTAAAAACATACAAGACTAACAAAGGCCAGAGGTTCCTGACTTGGGACAGGCGCAAACCTACTGGAGCCCATGTTTTCGACTGATACAAGTTATAAATGTACAGTGAATTGGGCCTTGCAAGTTAATATTTTCATCGCTCTAGAATAGTCTAATTTTTACTGATAGATTCAGTGAGAGAATTTAGCGCTACATTTTGTACGAACTAAGAAAAAACATGACATATTCGAAAACGAATGGAAGTGACATCCGATCTCCTACTCCCCCCGGAGTAAAGAGATATTAAGAAACAATGTCAAATTACTCGGACAATTTTCAGTTGTCTGACATAATGTCGGCACATATCCTTTAAAATCCTTTCATTATTTCTCTGTGCACAATTATAGTGTTAATATATGGTCGAAGATCAAGTGATATGATTAAGACTATGGTTAAGACACGGGTGCGGTTCAGACTTGCGTCGAGTATAGTTTAGACTTTACAAAGTTGTTCGAACTGTTACATGTTTAAGTACGGCTCAAACTTTAGCTAACTGAACTAGAATAAAATTCAGACCAATTAATAGTTGTCGAGTAAAACTAATGCCCATTTCAGACTTTAGATGGTTTTAGAGTATTTAAGGAAGAATTGACAGACAACCAAATCCTTGCAATATTATGTTCATGTTCCGGATGAATCAAGACAGCACTTAATCTATATTTTGAAATATAATTTGAAACATTCAATATGACAGTTGTTTTCCATTCGTTTGATGTGTTTGAGCTTTTGATTTGGGACTTTCCGTTTTGAATTTTCCTTGGAGTTACTTTTTATGTCACATCCAGAGTGATTTATCTTTCTGTATTTGTAATCATATCATTTTCTCTCCATTTCGTGTTTCTAATTTTATATAAATGATTTGCAAACATATCCTCATATTCTATTGTTGGATTTTCATTTCCATATTATATTTTTGGTGTTGCTATTTATTGTATAATGAGTGTTACCGTTCATTTAAAAGTATTATGAATGTAATCAATAAAATGGGAATTTAACATCAACTTATCAATATCGGTCATCTGTAGCATTTTCATGAATAGCCCCGATTTATTTTTGTACGGTACTGCGTATTATTCTCAATTTTATTAAATGTTGAAAGATTTGGGAGTCTGCCAATTTTGTTAAAGGTCTACTCTTTTTTAAATAATAAGTTCAAATCAAAACCTCTCACTTTGATATATTCATTCAAAAAGCAGTTTGGAAGTTATATATATATATTTTAAAAATTATTTGAATATCAAAGACATACACTTATTATGCAGGTATGTATATGGAATAATTCGTGTTACAAAAAACCTTTTACGAAGTATTAATCCACTTTTGAGTGAGCAATTAAACGTTATTAATTGCGTTTGATTATTTATAAACCCTGATTTTTTTTTTTTTTTTTTAAACCTGTATTCAATCTTTTTGAAGTGTGAAGCAACGTTTAAGTTTGCACTCGTTCTATGAAATGTAAAACAAACAACAATTAAGATCGAATACATGTGAAGCTCTAATGATCAATCTTAATATGGTCAAAATTGAAGAGATCTTTTCTGCTTTTGTGCGGCAACTTTCTTAAGAGAACGTGATATAACTGGAAGGGTAAAAGGAATAAAGAACGTACCAAAAGAGGGACGAAAGATACCAGAGGGACAGTCAAACTCATAGATTGAAAATAAACTGACAACGCCATGGCTAAAAAAAAAAAGACAAACAGACAAATAATAGTACAGAAGACACAACATAGAAAACTAAAGACTAAGCAACACGAACCCCACCAAAATTTGGGGGTGATCTCAGGTGCTCCGGAAGGGTAAGCAGATCCTGTTCCATATGTTGCACCCGTCGTGTTGCTTAAGTTATTACAAATCCGGTAAATAGTCTAATTCGGTAGGTCACATTCGTGAAAAGGGAAGGGTATTGTAGTTACGACATAAGGAACATATCCGATATCATCTGTGAAACGGTTATTCCATAACGGTCAACTAACTCGTGATGGCGTCCGTAAAATTTACGAAGGGATGATTTCAACTTCTCCATTTGGAACTCTTGGTTTAATAGCTTCCTTGTGAGCAGCTATCCTCTATCAAGGAAATCAGGATAGGAAATACAAGCCCGGGAATATCGTATCAATTGGGAGATATATACTCCGTATGCAGGCGCTGCTGGATGTTGCTACATAGAAATGGAAAGTTCCCAATTGGGAAGCTGAAATCATCTCTTTTGTCGTAAAGTTTTGTTTTCAACCGACCCTCATTGTCAATTTCTAGATGTAAGTCAAGATATGAGGCAGACTTATCTGTATTTGTAGTATCCTTTATCTCTAGTTCGATGGGATAGATTCGTTCAACATAGTCACCAAATTTTGTATTATTTAGTGAGAGAACATCATCTATATAGCAGAACGTATAGTTAAGGGATATTGCTAACTTCTTATCTTTCTTCCTAAGAATTTCCTGTATGAAGTCAGCCTCATAATAATAAAGAAACAAGTCGGCAAGAAGAGGGGCACAATTGGTTCCCATTGGAATTCCGACAGTCTGTTGAAAAACACGTCCTCCAAACGTAACAAATATGTTGTCAATCAAGAAATCAAGCATCTTGATAATGTCAGTTGCAGAGAATTTTTTGTTTGAATCAGAGTGATTCTTTACAAAGTAGGATTTATCCCTCCCCAAGACAATATACTTGTATCTACGTTCGCCATTCTTTTTAATGAAACAAAGTAATACCAACTCTTTCAATTTGTCTTTAAGTTTGGAATGGGGAATACTTGTGTAAAGTGTAGAAAAGTCAAATGTTTTAATACTATTGCAAGATGAGAGAGTCTTAGATTGTATGTACTTTAAAAGATCTTTGGAATTTTTTAGTATCCACATCTGATTCACGCCACCTCTAGAATAGGCAGTTTCACAATAACTTTGGAGTCCGGCTTTCATTGCTGATAAAATAGATGTTAATAATTTAGAAAGAGGTTTCGTGGAGCACTAGGAAGACCCAGCAATATACCGTTGTTTGTAAGGACACTTATGTAGTTTAGGTATCCAATACAGTGATGGAAGATTCAGTTCTTCATCTTTGGTTGAAATTCGAAAGGAACATAGAACAGACCTATGATTTTCAAGGATTTCCTCTTTGGTAAGTGTCGTAAGGGGATATGTTGGGTTTCCAAATGAATTGTCAATACCTAATTCATTTATCAAGCAGTTTATGTAATGATATTTACATACAAAAACGGTGTTGTTTGGGGCTTTATCTGCGGGGACAACAACATATTTGTCATGGAGGTAGGACAAGTGTTTTGCAACATTTGGGTCTTTAAAAATTTACGTAGCGTGGGTATTGATACACCCATTTAGTTTCTTAATTCGGATTTAAATCAACGACCTCACAGCCTTAATTCATTCGGAAAGAGTATCTACGTCTTCTTTCTCGCGTTTAGCCCATTGCCTGGCATAATCCTCGACTGAATCCATCAGTATTTTGAAGTTGCATTTCCAATTGATGGATTTAGGCTCACGATATTCGGACCTTTAGATAACAAATTTCGCAGCGAAGTGTTATTGACAATGTTGAGGTCTCCGGTAATAACGTGGCCAGCCGGATTATATGTGAATTGGGAACTAGCACATGTGCAATCAGGAGGTTTAGACTTGAAGTCGTCAATGTTGAGATCCTGCAAAACGTATTTGTAATTGAAAATTTTAGTTCAATTTCAATATCAAGCAGTTAAAAATCTGTATTTCAAAAGTCATTAAGACATTTGTTTCAACTTTAAATATTCAACTGTGCACAAACATCTTGGGCTTAATATTAATTTGGTTTATGATTTAACTTCCAATATCCACACTTTATTTTACTTAGTCATTTGCAAACCTCTAATGGGTATTCATTTGTCAGGTTAGTAACTAAATGAAGTCATTTATACTTGAAAACGATTTACAAGATGGATGGATCGAAGTTTAACGTCTAGTGGCAAATGTTACATTTATATTCAGGACGGGAATATCCATTTTACTTTCCAATGTAACAATTTAATGGATGACATTAGCAGAGAGGCAGCAAAAATTAATTTCAAAGTATTTGGTTTGACTCGGTTGGAGATCGAACCAACAACATCCCGGCCTCTTGACGAGCACTCTTCCACTTATTGGAGTCGCAGGAATTTTATTCAAATACAACACGTGTACTGCATTAACATTTTTCATATTTTATATCATACTTCCTTTCATAATTAGCATTATGCAACACGTAAATTATTAAACATTTTTTTTTTTTTTTTAAAGAAAACATGTACAAAACTGCCAGTCATTTGTCAAATCCTACCAGCGACTTTGTGGGTTTGACTGCCGCCCTTTTGACCTGGTGTCTCATTTCAATGGACCTGTGACCTTAACCAATTTTCAAACCCCAAATTTTAGAACTGTATAGTTTGCTTAAAAGTAAACAAGTTACCTGAGGTAATTTTTAAATGTTACCCTGTGACCTTAGTGGGATAACCTACTGGAGCCCCATTTTTACGACTGATCCAAGTTATAAAATGGAGGCGAAAGACACCAGAGGGACATTCAAACTCATAAGTCGAAAATAAACTTACAACGACATGGCTAAAAAAAACGTATAGTGATTTGTGCCTTGCAATTGAATATTTCGTCGCTCTAGAATAGTCTATTTTTTACTGATATATTCAGTGAGCGAATTTAGCGCTACATTTTGTACGAACTGAGGAAAAACATTACATATTTGAAAACGGATGAAAGTGACATTTTTATACGGTATTACGTATCATTCTCAATTTTGTTAAATGTTGAAAGATTTGGGAGTCTGTCAATTTTGTTAAAGGTCTACTCTTTTCTAAATAATAAGTTCAAAGTCAAAACCTCTTACTTAGATATATTCATTGAAAAAGTGGCTTGGAAGGTTTATATATTTTCTTTAAAACATTAGTTGAAAATCAAAGACATTCACTTAATATTCAGGTATATATATGGAATAATTCGTGTTACAAAAAACTTTTACGAAGTATCAATCACTTTTAAAGAGCAATTAAATATTATTAATACGTCGGAATTTGGGATTTTATATTTTTAAAATTGGCTTTTAAATGAATGAAAAAAATTTATTTCAAAGAACTGAGATCAAACGAACCATACGTTGATTAAATAAAAATTCTCAACAGGTCAAACATATTTGACGACCTCTTGAGGCCTTTACCATAATTGTTTTTTAGTATTGTTTCTTGTTCTTCATTTATAAATATTTTGGACATCTTTAATATATCATACATCGCCTCGTTTATAGTTTTGTATTAACTGACTGGTTCGTAAAAACAAAGACATCCTTTTTCACTGAAAACACCGTATCCCTAAAGAAACTTGCTATTTTATCAACACGCAAATAATTCACAGTGACATTTCAAATAATTACAATCATATATGGTTCGTGACAGTCCAATGTTGGTGTATACAACATTTATAGAAATTTTAATTGAATAAACGTTATAAAAACATTAGTTTATTCAGAATATTACTGTATAAGTTTTAACTAAATACGGTTTGATTTTATAATTCTAACAGCAAAATATTGTGGCATTCTTTACTTTTCTCGTGTGGAATTTTAGGAATCATAATGATATGTTTACTGTGAAAAAGTCTTTCAAGATTTTCAAATTAGACAAGCTAATTTTATATCCCTTTCAGTATGTATGATTTAATCATAGATACATTACGAGTGTTATGACTAAGGCTCTTTAAAAGTCATGTGAAACAAGTCTCTGGTATATTTTATGTTAAGGAAATTATTGATCCAATCCACGCATTTATAATAAATTAAGCCATGTGAATATATTTCCTTGTGATTGTTTAGGGTTCAAGGTTTGGCACAATTAAATTTCGATTTGTGTTCCAAAATTTACCGAATCGTAACCTTGATAAACAATCACCACAGGAAGATGAAACACTTGAGAAATAATTACGATAGGGCGTTGTTAAGTTGATATTTATATTTTTCATGCGTTTCCTTATGTTTATTAAATATCGTCATAACAGTTGATAACTGAGTAGGTGTATTCTAAAGATTTCTCTCTGAATAGGTTAATACTAAATTCGTATCACGATTTTACTATTTCTTGTTTGTTGTTTTCCATTCGCATTGCGCTGTGATTGTCGGTTTCTAACGAAAGAGGTAATGGACTAAAAATTTATGCGAATTATAGTACGTGGAGTTGATAATGTCAGTTGCAGAGAATTTTTGTTTGAATCAGAGTGATTCTTTACAAAGTAGGATTTATCCTCCCAAGACAATATACTTGTATCTACGTTCGCCATTCTTTTAATGAAACAAAGTAATACCAACTCTTTCAATTTGTCTTTAAGTTTGGAATGGGAATACTTGTGTAAAGTGTAGAAAAGTCAAATGTTTTAATACTATTGCAAGATGAGAGAGTCTTAGATTGTATGTACTTTAAAAGATCTTTGGAATTTTTAGTAGCCACATCTGATTCACGCCACCTCTAGAATAGGCAGTTTCACAATAACTTTGGAGCCCGGCTTTCATTGCTGATAAAATAGATGTTAATAATTTAGAAAGAGGTTTCGTGGAGCACTAGGAAGACCCAGCAATATACCGTTGTTTGTAAGGACACTTATGTAGTTTAGGTATCCAATACAGTGATGGAAGATTCAGTTCTTCATTTTGGTTGAAATTGAAAGGAACATAGAACAGACCTATGATTTTCAAGGATTTCCTCTTTGGTAAGTGTCGTAAGGGATATGTTGGGTTTCCAAATGAATTGTCAATACCTAATTCATTTATCAAGCAGTTTATGTAATGATATTTACATACAAAAACGGTGTTGTTTGGGGCTTTATCTGCGGGGACAACAACATATTTGTCATGGAGGTAGGACAAGTGTTTTGCAACATTTGGGTCTTTAAAAATTTACGTAGCGTGGGTATTGATACACCCATTTAGTTTCTTAATTCGGATTTGTATCAACGACCTCACAGCCTTAATTCATTCGGAAAGAGTATCTACGTCTTCTTTCTCGCGTTTAGCCCATTGCCTGGCATAATCCTCGACTGAATCCATCAGTATTTTGAAGTTGTATTTCCAATTGATGGATTTAGGCTCACGATATTTCGGACCTTTAGATAACAAATTTCGCAGCGAAGTGTTATTGACAATGTTGAGGTCTCCGGTAATAACGTGGCCAGCCGGATTATATGTGAATTGGGAACTAGCACATGTGCAATCAGGAGGTTTAGACTTGAAGTCGTCAATGTTGAGATCCTGCAAAACGTATTTGTAATTGAAAATTTTAGTTGCAATTGTCGAGATGAAATACTAATTCCGTCTTCCGGGTGAAAAACAACTATTAACAGTGATTTTTGCTTATCTGTTTGTTTAATGTTATGTTGATTAGCAAAAATACCCATCTTCGTTCACTTTATGTCCATTGGCGGAATTCTCGTGTCAACATTATACTTTTATTTTTTGGTTATTTTGTATGTATTGACAATTTGCGTTATACCATGGACGTACACTGTGTATTGCAAATGTTTTGCTCTAAACACTTCTGATATCAAAATGACGATAAAGCCACACTAATTCTTGTAGATGTTACAGGGATTGTTCGGGAGAGATTAAGTCAAAGCAAGTAGAAAACTAATCTTAGTGTTTAATCTAATTAGTTAACAATTTTATCTAATGAGTTTTCAAACATTTTATCAGCGGTAGATATTCAAATAATGACCCTGACAATTAAATGTTATCTGAACACAGGAGTGGTGATCCCTCTTTCGACAGGATGTGACTATGTTGTCATACATCCGGACAACCAACCGGACTACTCCTGCAAGGCAGTTTTACTCCTGAGCCAGAGAAAATGTTTCCTATTTCTATACCCGAGGTACCAATTTGGGATATTTTGAACCTTTGAGACCCTAAATCAGTCAAAGGATTTTCGAGGTATTATACCCCTGAATGCAAGTTCTTTTTAAAAATGAATGTAAATCAGAAGTATGTTTTTTTTCGATTTTGCATTTTAACGCAGTTTCAAATTAAAAAGTATAAGATTGTGATATGTCACATAAGTTTGATGAATACCTACTACTGAAGGTTTAGATATGGTCTTCAAATTGCACCATACATTCATTAAAAAATATTTAAAAAACACAAATACTCACAGGCTCTGTCATATTATGTAAGCAACTTAACTTTGATGAGACAATTTAACAGTTTTGCACATTTAACTTGGCGTATATTGAACAGTCAATCAAAATATATCACGTTAACCTAGGTATTCCTCTGTACGTTATTTTCAATATAAGGTGAAATCTAACTCATTAACCGAATTTAAACTTTTAACACATGTATGTTTTAATTTACGCAACAATATTGTCTACGGAGTGGTCTATAGCCTTTTAAGCCGCCCTACCTTATCCCCACTAATTCCGCCATGCAGAAAAACGATTTGTTGTTCAACTGAGTTAAGGATTTCAGTTTCATTATGTATGTCTTATAATTAGTTGACTTTTCTTTGAAATGTGTTTGTCTTTACTTTCAGGTACAAATTGTTCACACAAATTGTAAATGAAAACAATATTTTTTAAATGTTATGCCTGCGAAGATCTTTCCTGATTTTACCTTCGTCAGGAATGCTCCAACTTAAAACTTCAAAAAACCAATGATGTATAATAGTTTAAACGTTTGGATCTGTATGACCAAAATGGACTAAAAAGAAAGAGCCAATTTCATTTAAGAATTACTTTGCCTGAGAGATTAAAATTTAACCAAAGGTGGTAAATTTAGGCCACATTTTTCAGGTTTTTATATAAATAATTGAGCCATTTTTTTTACCGACAACCAAACGATTTCCTTTCAGTCTATCATAAAATCAAACATTTGGTTTTGAGTAAGTTGTGGATAAAACTTATCAGGACTTTGGTGGAAATTTAAAGTCAGTTGTAACCGTTTGGTTTTTCCTAAATATATTTCGGGTGAGGGGGACCGGGAGGGGGCGGTTAAGTAAAACATTCGTTACGATACAACAAACGGAACGAGTGGAAAACACTGTCATAATCCATAATATACCATGCTTTGATATACTTAGTGCCAATAAAAAAGCAAATCATGAGTGTATTTTCTATCTAATAAAATACAAAACAAAAGATTTTATGATAACTTGGACTAATAGCTATACAACTTAAGGAAAGGGGAAGTATCAAAATCAATAGCAATAAGGAATTATATGTAACAGGCATTTAAATGGAAAAGAATTTGTTAAGCTTTTAAACAAACTCAAATTTGTATCTACTTCATATGGGTTCAGAGTTAGGAAAACTAAAATAGATCTTTACTTGCAATCACTAAACAATGGCTCAGAATAATGTCAGTGTGTTTGACAACAAGTCTGTAAATTATCAATATTTTGAAATGGGAAGCAGGGGTTACAGTGATAATGTAAGTTGAATGGTCGAGATTTAAACGAGGGGTTGATATATAAAACCTTAAACTATGTCCCGTGTTCTTGTGCCTGCTTTAAGTCAGGAAACGTGTCAGCGTTTGTATTTTGTCAATTTCAATGTGGTTTTTCCACTTTAAAGAATTTAGTATAGATGTCAAATATATGATAACCTTTAACAACTTTGATAAGTTTAACAATGAAAAATCTGGAGAAATTATAAGCCTGGTACCTTTGAATACTATTAATCATATATACTTTTTTTCGGGTTCTAACTATTCATATGGAATATTATGTATCTAATCAGAAGGACAGCAAGTTTTTAACATTCGCAAAACCGAGAAACCCCTCCTCCTAAAGGTTGGTTCGAGTTTGCTTATAGCAACAGTGTTGCATGGACGGTTGTATGTATACCGCCTTTTTTCTATGTTTGATCTAGGTGCTGTGGCGTCGTTTTTATTCTTTTTCGAGTGACATTTTCTCATTGTTTCTGTTGTTTAAAATGTTTTTATAAATGCTGTGGACAGAACATGTAGAACTATGCCTTGTATTGTTATAATAACAAATATAATAAACTGAATAAGTGTTAAAGAAGAATGGTATTGTTAACGAAAGAGTTTTTATTTATAATTATCAATATATATTTAACAACACAAATTTTACAATATGAATAACCTGATATTTACATTATTTTGACATTTACATATACATATTTCATAACTAACACACAAAGGAGTAACTCAGTTTCAGCTTTAATATCACTGTTTCTTACAAAATCGATTGTTGACAAATTGATATGACCTAATATAACTTGAAAGCTATATATAAAAAACAATTAAAGTTGTACACACTTTTATGATATTGGTCTAAAACAAAACTGAGAATGGAAACGGGGAATATGTCAAAAAGACAATAACCCGACCAAGGAAGCCAAAAACAGCAGAAGACCATCAAAATCTCAACCCGTGGACGTCTTCAGTTTGACCCTAAAGAATACTGTATAACATTTCAACGAAAACGGACTCCACACTATACTCGGAAACATATCAACAAAATAAAAGAAAATACAAGACTAACAAAGACCAGATGTTCCTGACCTGGGACAGCCGCAATATGAGACGGGGTTACACATGTTTTTTGAGATCTCAACCATCCCGCTATTTCTCTTGATAATATGGATTAAACGAACACACAGCAATACGAACTGTAAAACACATTTTAAAGCAATCAGAAAGTAATTTTAGAAAAGGTAACAGAAAAAACTAAGCAAAATGACAATGATAAAAATAAATTAACAAATCTTACTAGTAGTTACAGATATGCCAACTCCATGCCTCAATTAAACTGATTGAAAGCTTATGACTTCTTCATATGAAAATCAAGTAAGATTCAAAACTTTTTGGAAAGAGCCTATCGACGATCTGTATTCATTTTATTTTATAATTGAATTGAAATTTTGTAAAACGTGAACAATGACAACATAACGACAGACTAACAAACAAATTATAAGGGCCATCATCAGTGTTTTGTGATTTGTATTTTGTAATGGTTTTGAAATTGTTTAACCGAGTTCGATGATAATAATCATGCTTGTTTTACATACTTATTAGGACTAACAATGCTGTTTCCTATATTATCTGCAATCTGTAAGATAACATATATATGTACAAAAGTCTAGATACAAGACAACGATTTTTCGTACGAGGGCGCGGAATCGTTACGAGTAAAGATACATGTATACAATAATAAAATTCTATAAACGCCTATAAAGTAAACAACACTACACAGCTATTAAAATAAATGAAACATTTAATGAAATTTTTGATAATTATTTCGGATAACACATATCCATCATCAGTATGATTATAAGGTAAAAAGTAAAATCACAAAAAATACTGAACTCTGAAACAATAATAATAAAATGTCAAGATAGTAAATCATTAAAAACACAAATAGAAGTTACTTATTATTTTTCATTGTTTCTGGCACTGTATAAAAGAATGAAAAATGTATCCGTTTATTTATTCGGGTTTTTTCGGCACATGATGAAGAAAAAATGAATTATTGTAAGTTCTTTATATATCATATCAATTTTTATTTTGTTTACTTAAGAACTTTTATAGTAATGATTCATTTGATTCGAAACTGAATCTACTTGCTCAGAATTTGCCATGTTTGCTTAAATTGCATTTAACAATTGAGTTATCATTTTCAAATTTAACGATGAGGATCTGAGTCTGCATGAAATAATTCCTAACGAGAACAAAAAAGTACAATCACAAAAATACTGAACTCCGAGGGAAATAAAAAACGAAAAGTCCCTAATCAAATGACAAAATCATATGATAAAACACATCAAAAGAATGGACAACAAATGAATCCAATCTATTAACTATGAGTTTACTATGGCAATATAAATACCGATAATGACAGAAGTAATTAGTTGTTTAGGATGTGCACTGTCGGGTAGACAAGGAATGACTTTTCCTAAGGAAATACACAAAAATTACAGTTTAACATTATTTTCTTGAAAATGATTTTTAAAGAATAAACATTTGCATTTGACTCACACAACTTTTTAACAAATTATTGATGTTTACAAACGAGTGTTGTCATATTTTTTTTTTTTTTTTTTTTTTTTTTTAAATAAGCCTTTCGGACACAATTATTTCAAGGGACATTGAAATCTCATATTTTTTTGGTGTCATTTCAATAAATTTAAACATATTTTCAATGCAATTAAATCTTTACTATGCAGATGCACTTGTCTACAAATAAAATTAACAAAAATAATATATTTGTATTTTATGGACACCTTTATTTAATACAAATGTAGTCCCTTGCAGACACAAACGCTATTCTCATTATGAGTTTAAGTATGTTTGCCAATACATCTACAACATTTGTCCTTCAAAGCCCTTTTTGTTTCTGGAACCCTAAGACACAAAATCAATGGATTTAATGTATTGAGAAGAAATTGTTATACAGAAACAGTAATGGAAATGGGCCCTACATACTTCGGATTTACACATGTAAACTGTAGAACAATAACCACAATTTTAAGTGGACAATAAAAGCTTAGATACAAAACTATAACTATTGAAGCAATGCGAGATTGTGATCTTTGTGTGGCAGACTGAGTAAGTCTTGTCGATGTATACTTCTGAACTATCCCGAATAACATTCCTGCTGATTATAAAGCAACTGCAATGAGGTTAAAACTATGAAATCCGCATTTGTTTTGAAAATAGTTGACCAATCAGGATTAGATCTACTGACAGTGCAATCTCTTGAAACTTAGAATTAGATTATAAGGAATGACTTATATTTTTCTGTCTATTTGATATAACCTCAAAAATGTGGTGCACTCTTTCAAATAACCCGTTACGCGGTTTTCAGTGTGCACCACATTTATAATGTTATTTCGTCATCGACAGAATATATATTACAGTCATACCTTAAATGTTATCAAAAGATTTACAAATTCAAAGCAAAACGTCATGAAAGTATTTATGTCAGTGCTTTCACACAAAATACGAAGTTGAATATTAAATGTTATCTGTTTAAATTGAAGTCGAAGCTTTCGTAATTTTTCAGCAATATGAATTTATAATATGTCATAAACCCGGAAATCGAACAGAAATTAAAGGAAAAAATAATCATCTTAAAACCTTTTAACCACTTTCGTTATAGATTTTATTGTTAACTGTTGAAGAAATTAAATCGCCTGATTAATTTAAGTTGCTATAACCGATGTTTCTAATCAGTAAGATTATAAACTAATTTGTTTGTTTAAAAATGAAAATTGTTTAATGACCTTTTCAACTTTGAGCATCACTGTCGAGACTTTTGTAGACCAAACGCGTGTCAAGCGTATACAATTTTTAAGTGTAAAATTGAGAATGTAAATGGGGAATGTGTCAAAGAGACAACAACCTGACCATAGAGCAGACACCAGCGGAAGGCCACCAATGGGTCTTCAATACAGCGAGAAACTCCCACACCCGGAGGAGTCCTTCATCTGGCCCCTAAACAAATATGTATACTAGTTCAGTGATAGTGGACGTCATACTAAACTTCGAATTATACACAAGAAACTAAAATTAAAATTCATACAAGACTAACAAAGGCCAGAGGATCCTGACTTGGGACAGGCGCAAACATGCGGCGGGGTTAAACATGTTTTTTGAGATCTCAACTCTCCCCCTATACCTCTAGCCAATGTAGAAAAAACAAACACACAACAATACGCACAGTAAAACTCAGTTTAAGAGAAGTCCGAGTCCGATGTTAGAATAGTTAACAAAAGAAACTAAACAAAATGACAATAATACATAAACTAACAAACTACTAGCAGTTACTGACATGCCAGCTCCAGACCTCAATTAAACTGATTGAAAGATTATGTCTTCATCATATGAATATCTAGCACAATCTCTCCCGTTAGGGGTTTAGTATTATACCATCATAAAATATATGAGAAGAACATAACCCGTATCATGCCAACAACTGGTTTTAGAATAAATGGGTTTCATTCCGATGCAAAGACCCTATAAGTGAATTAACATTAAAGCCGAAATATGCAATTTTTAATGACCTGACAACAGTATCGTAACTATATCCCTTCTTAAGTCTGTTTAAAGGTTTTGTTAGCTTTTGAGGTGAATACTGACATTGTTGTGCTTTGTAAAGAATATTACCATAAAAGATTGGATGTGAAATACCTGAACGTATAAGATGTCTGCATGTTGAGTTATATTTACGAATGATGTCCTTGTACCGATGATAAAATTTAGTAAATGTTTTGACTAGTTTGTGATATCGAAAACCGTGGTGTAATAATGTTTCAGTAATACATAAATTTCTCTCGCTAAAATCTAATACCTTGTTACAAACACGTGCGAATCGTACACGTTCAGATATATAAACACAATAAGATGGTGACAAGGGAACGTCACCATCTAAAAATGGATAATTAACGATAGGAATATAGAATATTTTTTAACATATGGTTAATAAAAGATACCAGAGGAACATTTAACTTATAAGTCAAAAATGAACTGACAACGCTATGGCTAAATAAGAAAAAGACCAACAGACAAACAGACAAACAATTATAAACAAAGCACAGCACAGAAAACTAAAAAGAAAACTCAACTGATCAACACGAACTCCATTAAAACTAGGGATGATCCCATGTGCTCTGGAAAGGTAAGCAGATCCTGTTCCACATAGGGCAACGTTAACACTCGTGTTGCTCATGCTAGTACATGCTATTAATGAAATAGAATTTAAATGTTCCTCTGGTGCCAATCATATTTTTTTTTTAGTAAATATAGATTATATTTAAATGCATCTAGATTAACAATCTTAATACTGTTTTCAGAGTATATATATCCCAATTAATACGATATTCCCGGGCTTGTATTTCCTATCATGATTTCCTTGATAGAGGATTTCTGCTCACAAGGAAGCTATTAAACCAAGAGTTCCAATGGTGAAGTTGAAGTCATCCCTTCGTAAATTTTACGGACGCCATCACGAGTTGGTTGACCGTTATGGAATAACCGTTTCACAGATGATATCGGATATGTTCCTTATGTCGTAACTACAACATGTACAATACCCCCTTCCCTTTTCACCAATTTGACCTACCGAATTAGACTATTTACCGGATTTGTTATAACATAAGCAACACGACGGGTGCCACATGTAGAGAAGGATCTGCTTACCCTTCCGGAGCACCTGAGATCACCCCTAGTTTTTGGTGGGGTTCGTGATGCTTAGTCTTCAGTTTTCTATTTTGTGTCTTCTGTACTTTTATTTGTCTGTTTTTCTTTCTATTCTTTTTTTGCCATGGCGTTGTCAGTTTCTTTTCAATCTATGAGTTTGACTGTCCCTCTGGTATCTCTCGCCCTTCCTTTTAATTTAATATGTATTTATTTAACTTAAAGTAAACACTGTATATAATATTTTATTTAAAATCAATTCAATTTATACGATACATTGCATAATGAAATTCTGACTATAAGCACAATATTGAGACTTAAATTGTAATAAGTCTGAAGAACAACTGAGAAGGTTCTTTACTGCACTTTTCAATCTGGTCAATTAATAGATGAAAACTAACGAAGCATACATGTTCATTGGACTGGGTTCCAAATTTAGGACCTCATATATTATGGAATAGATATGCTTCAAGAAGATGCAATTAATAAGGTTATCTACATCTATTTAAATCACAAAACCAAACATTTAAAATCCAGTATTGTATGAATACAAAAAAAAAACGTAACAATACGATTCAATATGGCAGCTCCTTCAAAGCTGTAATTTAGAGAATTCAACAAATCTCCTATACATGTAACTGTTAGAGTAAATACAATCGAATGCACTGTATATTCCAAACATATTAAATACTTCTTCATTCTGTTACGAACAACGAAATGTGCTGTTACTTTCATTGATAAAATGGAATTCACACTATATCAGTAGAAAAATGTTATTATATTATCTGACTTCTTGTACTTTATAAAAAGCTGTGTGAACTTAGCAATTAGTTTACTTCTCTAATTAGTAAACACGTGTTCACTGGCTATGATGCCAATTAACTTCTTATTGTTTCCATAGCCAAGCAAGACCTTGTCCATTACAAGAGTGACATATATCATAACAGGACAATTAGTACTCGTTTAAGTTTCGAGTTTTAAACATCGAAGATGGTTTTATTTTTTAATTGTTTTATTGTCATTTTTTTTTTTTTTTTTTTTTTTTTAATTTACACTAATTTTGTTGGTTTCTTTAGGATTGATACATAGACAAACAAACTTTGCTTTCCCCTTTTGTGTTTTCATTTTTTTTTTTTTTTTTTTTATTTTACTTTTCATAAAGCAATATTCCAGCATATATTGTGTAAATGTCCATGCTGTTGATATTTCTAAGTTTGAGTTCCCATCACTGATTACAAATGAGAAAGTTGAAGTTGACAAATTAGTAAATCTTTACCAGGGATACGTAAAATAAAACAAAAGACCTCCTGAAACTTGTTACAAATGTTATCGTTATATTTTGGACTTTACGGGTTAAGGTTCTTGGACTAATTCCAATAAACATGTAAAAGTCAAATTACAAAAACACTGAACTCCGAGGAAAATTCAAAAGGAAATTTCATAATCAAATGGCAAATAAAAAGCTCAAACACATCAAACGAATGGATAAGAACTGTCATATTCCTGACTTGATACAGGCATTTTCTTATGAAGAAATTAGTGGATTAAACCTGGTTTTATAGCTAGCTAAACCTCTCACTTGTATGGCAGTCGCATAAAATTTCATTATATTGACAACCATGTGTGAAAAAAAACAGACATGTCAAAAATAGGGGTACAGCAGTCAACATTATGGTTATCATCTTAATCACTATAAAAACAAACAAATATATAAACAAACATTTACAATGATACAATAACACAATGACGGGATGTATAAGAACAGAGCCTCGTCATATGTAACACCCCTTATTGAGGTTTGTTTGGGTTTTCTTTTAACAGCAGCGTTGCGTGACTGCCGTATGTATACCGTCTTTTTATTGATTGATCATGGTATTGTCCATGTCAATAATATTTTTCCTGATACAGTTCAACATGATTGTTGATGGATAGAACTTTAACAAATTTTATGAATGCTGCAGAATGAATGGATCAAACTAAACCCGGTATTCGTGACACAAATCAGATATGAAATTTTGTATTTAATATTTAGGTGCCTTATAGACCAATTGGGTCGGGTGTACATGTATATATTATGTTAAGTTAGGTTAATTGACACACTACTGTAATTACACAAGTCACTAAAATAAAATAAATAATCTATTTACTTACTTATAAATATATAATTACTTACTTATAATAACAGGTTTTATAGAGAAAAAGAGTAGTCAATAGTATTTTGTGTTTTTCTATATAACTAAGATATATTTCATACAACATACATTTTACAAAATGAATAAAAGTGTGACGTTTATATTTTTTTGACTCGCACTTACATAATTATACATTTATCTTAACTAGCACATAACTTACGTATTACTTTAAGTGTAGATGCATGAAGGTTCTTGAGTGGTTCACTTTGAATTTTAACTTGACGTTAAAAAATAGAGGACTGTTAAAACAATTGTTTTTCTAAAAGGTTTATATTACATGCAGTGCGTTCAAAGCACAATAGAAAATAACTCAACAGCAACTTTACTATCACTGCGCATGCGTCTGGTCTTCATAGAAAACGTTTGCGGAAACGAAATTCTTGCTGTTGCAGTCTGGTCCATTTCTTAATTTTGTTGAGATATGAATGAAAACTTGGCTATTATTTTATGTCTTTTGGCTTATATAGCTCTTCAACTGCTTTCATTTAATAAATCCTTGGCTTTCAAATGTTCGGATTAGAGCGTACCTGATCAAAGAAAATCTAGAAAAGCGCTTTAAATGCATTTTTTTAGAATTATATTATAGAATTATATAATAGAATTTATTTTGATGATAAAACCTAGTGTTAATTAAAAGCTATATACAAGAGTAAGACAACTAAACATGTACACACTTTTTAAATATTGTTTTAAAAATTTTGGAAGATACTACTGACGACTTTTTATTTTTTATAAGCGAAAGGAAAATGTTGTAGAAAGAAATGAACAAAAAACCTCAAAACAACATACAAATACAGAAACTATAGTGGTCACTATAAGTGTGATAGTATTAAGAATATTATGTAAAGGTTTTGAAATTGTTTCACCGATTTCGGAGGTAAAAGCATCCTCATTTTAGACGCATTTTGGGGAAAAAACTATATTATCTATATTCTGTGAGAAAAGATCTGTGAGTACTTGTAGCTTTAAAACTGTTAGTGTCGAGATAAGCAGCTGTGATGTACAATCGAATCAAGTATATCATATCGACTTGTTGCAGGACATACTCATTGACATTTAACTCCCTATGCAATTATGTAGAATTACTTTTGATATAATACAGAATGGAAATGGGGAAAATGTAAAAGTGACAACAACCCGACCAACAGCAGAAAATAGAAAAAGACCACCAATGGATCTTCAACACAACGAATAAATAACAAATATGAGAGTTGTAGCTGCTACACTGAATTCATAAACATACAAATGAAGAAACATTAAAAAAACCCACAAAAGTCTAACAAAAAGTAGATATTTATGTACTTTTAGAAATATTGCTGCTGATTTTCATTTGTTCTCCTTTTTTTCACAGGGAACAGGAACAAAAACAATGTGCAAAACAAATAATTCCAGGATTTATTTATTAACCTGTAATTAACTCAAACGAAATTGATATCTGGGATGCAAGATATATAGCAAGATCGTGTTCACTGCTGGAATTACTAACATAAAAAAAAAAAACTACAGGACATTGAGTGTCTGTATAGACCCAATTTCAAAATATCAAAGATTACTTTAACTATTGCTTTATTGTCATTTTTGTATGTACATTAATAGTGTCGGTTTCTTTACGATTGTTGAACCTTGATTTCCAACTTTTGTATGTTCTTTTTCTTTCATTTTACTTTTCAGGTGCCAACATTCACACATATGCTGTGTATATATCCATATAGTTGTGATATCTATAAGTCTGAGTTTCCAGTACTGATATCAATGCGAAAGCTAAAGAAGACCAATATGCATCTCTTTAACAGAGACACATAAACCGATACAAATGACATCTTGGTAACTGTTACAAATTTCATCTTCACTTTGTAGAAAAACCATTTTGGAGTTAATGCGTTAAGGAGAAATTTTTACTATTCATATTGAATATAATGTATCCCATCAGTAGGACAGCAAGTGTTTAACATTCGCAAACCGAGAAACCCCCTCCTCCTAAAGGTTGGTTCGAGTTTGCTTATAACAACAATGTTGCATGGATGGTTGTATGTATTCCGCCTTTTTTCTATGTATAATCATTGTGCTGCGGCGGCATTTTTATTCTTTTTCGAGAGACATTTTCTCATTTTTGCTGTTGTTTAAAATGTTTTTATGAATGCTGTGGACAGTACATCTAGAACTATGCCTTGTATTGTTATATTAATTAACAAATATAATAAACTGAATAAGTGTTAAAGAAGAAAAGTATTTTTAATGGAAGATTTTTATTTATAATTATAAATATATATTAAACAACACAAATTTTACAATATGAATAACCTTATATTTACATATTTTTGACATTTACATATACATAACTCATAACTAACACACAAAGGCAGTAACTCAGTTTCTGCTTTACTATCACTGTTTCTTACAAAATAGATTGTTGACAATTTGATATGACCTTATATAACTTGAAAGCTATATAAAAAACAATTAAAGTTGTACACACTTTTATGATATTGGTCTAAAACAAAACTGAGAATGGAAACGGGGAATGTGTCAAAAAGACAATAACCCGACCAAGGAAGGCAAAAACAGCAGAAGACCATCAAAATCTCAACCCGTGGATGTCTTCAGTTTGACCCTAAAGAATAGTGTATACAATTCCAGCGAAAACGGACTCCACACTATACTCGGAAACATATCAACAAAATAAAAGAAAAATACAAAACTAAGAAAAGCCAGAGGTTCCTGACCTTGGACAGCCGCAATATGCGACGGGGTTACACATGTTTTTTTAGATCGCAACCCTCCCGCTATTTCTCATGATAATATGGATTAAACGAACACACAGCAATACGAACTGTAAAACTCATTTTAAAAGCATTCAGAAAGTAATTTTAGAAAAGGAAACAGAAGAAACTAAGCAAAATGACAACGATCAAAATAAATTAACAAATCTTACTAGTAGTTACATATATGCTAACTCCATTGATTAAAAGCTTATGATTTCTTCATGTGAAAATCGAGTAAGATTCAAAATGTTTTTAAAGAGCCTATCCACGATTTGTATTCGGGTTTTTTTATAATTGAATTGAAATTTGTAAAACGTGAACGATGACAACATAACGATAGACAAACAAACAAATTATAAGGGCCATCATCAATGATTTGTGCTTTGTATTTTGTGATGGTTTTGAAATTGTTTAACCGAGTTTGGTGCTAATACACGTGCATGTATCTGTGACGTATATAGAATTAACCAATCAGCATGCGAGATCTTGTAATCACGTGGAGGTAATAAGATAGAAATATTTGACTGATAAAATACACACGCGTATCTATTACACTTTGCAGGATCTATCTTAACGCTATAACATAGAAGGGAAAAACTGTTTTATATCTTATTGGAATAACAATCATCTCTCAAACAGAGACTAATAGTACAAGATATTCTCAAAAAGAATATCATCATATAGTACTCTCTCAAATAGAGACTACTAAAATATATTATACTCAAGAAGAATAGCAAATATAAAGTAATCTCTCAAATAGAGACTGCTTATCTCAGTTGTTCTCAAATAGAATAACAAATTAAGATACCTAATTTCTCAAATAGAGTACTAAATTCATAAGCAATGAAGAAATAAAAAAGAGGCTTTAAAAAGGAAAACAAAACAAAAATTATTTGAGTAAATTACATACCTATAATAGAAGGAGAAAACAGTTTATAAAGAACAATCAACATAAAACAAAAATTGAGAAAGCGTTAAATTATATAGACATATTTACTCAAGAAAACCTAACCAATGATGAATTACTTGTTTTAGCAAAAGGTTTAAAATTTATTCCTAAACCTGGAAATAAAAATGCGAAACAAAAACTATTACAGGATTTCGACGAAATGTCCAGGAAGATGAGATGTAAATTTCTATTTGAAGATATTACAAATACATATACATACCACCCATTTAGGAGAAAATCGGGATATAAACCGAAACATGCAAATAATACAATTAAAAATTATCTATTTGCGACAAAACTGGAACTCAGCAAATTGAAAATGAACAAAATTAGAGACAATCTAAGTAAAAAAGAAAGAATAGCTTTAAACAATTTACGAGCGAATAAAAATATTATAATTAAAAAAGCTGATAAGAACTCATCCACAGTCGGTCTTGATAAGAAATTATACATTAAACAGGCAATGGTTATACTCAATAACAACATACATTATGAACAAATCCAGGAGTGTCATACAGAAGATATTTCAGAAACTATAAATGGAATGCTGAAAAAATTACATGATAAAAATTACCTGATAACACTACATATGAGTATTTAACAAGATACGAAAATAAAAGACTAGGAAGATTATATATACTACCAAAGATACACAAATTAAATCAAACTGATCGAGACAAAATAAAAGCAAATAGTGAACACTTGAATGAAGTTCAAATCCCTGGCAGTCCAATTGTATCGTTATGCAACAGTCCTGTTGAAAGAATTGGTCAATTTATAGACTATTTTCTCAAACCAGTTGTAAGCACACTTTGGACATATACAAAGGACACGACCGCTTTTATCAACAAAACTGAAAGTGTAAGAGTACCTAAAAATATCATATTATGCAGTTGTGACATTTCGAGTATGTACAATTCACTCACACACAAAGAAATAATTGAAGCGGTCGATAGAGCATGGTCAAAAATGCTCGAAATTAAAAATGATATACCTCTGCCACCTAAGAATGAAATACTCGAGCTGTTGAGTTACGTGCTAACAAATAATGAATTTGAATTCAATGACAAAATATTCAAACAGAGATGTGGGATTCCTATGGGAAACCCAATGATTCCTAGTTTAGCTGATGTTAGAATGTTTGAAATAATTTCAAAAATACTTGATCTATTCCCGTTTAAAAACAATATCACTCATTTATCAATTTATCGGGACGATGGCTTTGTCCTATTTAATTCCAGTGAAGATAATCTTATGGTTTTCTTCGACATCGCTAATACTATTCACCCATTAATTAGATTTACACATGAGATAACATCAGAAAGTATACAGTTTCTAGACATAACTATCTTCAAAGGTGAACGATGGGAAAAAAAGCAAATTTTAGACGTCAAACTATATAGAAAACCAACTGATAATTTCCAATACCTGGAACGAACATCAACCCACCCTACATCCGTATTTAAAGGATTCATTACTGCAGAAATTATTCGTTTTATAAGATCTTGCAATAACCTAAATGACTTCAATAAAGAAGTCCAACTGTTTAAGTCTAAACTTCTTAAAAGAGGACATTACGAAAATGAGATTGACAACATTATAACTAATACAACAAAACGAGAAAGGAAACAAACTTTGAAATACAATTATAAAAATAAAAAAGCGGCTCCACCGCTCGTTTTTGAAACAAGATTTAACCCAGCATTTACAGGAATCGGAAGAGCCTTAAGGAAACATTGGCACCTAATCGAACAAAACAGAAATACAAAAACTATGTTTCCAAAACCACCGATTATTGCGTACAAAAGACATAAAAATCTAAAAGAATATTTAACGAATTCTAAAATGGAAAATGACATAGTCGAATAAAATCAAATAAAAGATAAAAAATATCACACACAATAAAATTACAGAACAGCTAAAATAAACAGAGAAATAAATAACAAAAAACAGAAAGAAACAAAAACGAAAGAAACGAACTAGAACGTATAAACAGGTGTCGTATCCCCATAAGTGAAATCAAATTGGAACCATTCTAAATATGACAAGAAAGAAAAATATAGGCTAGGGATACCTGATGAGGATAAGCCTAGGTCTCATGACCATAACCGAAACACCTCCTTTATTATTTGAAACAGACTAAATCTGGATTTCTATTCTAAAAATACACACACACAACAATTATACTGCAAACATGCAAGTGCAAATTTCTTGACAAAATATGAAAATAAATGCTGAAAAAATATATTCCGTAACAAGGAACATGCAGTTATGATACACTTTGTACATAAAAAATGGACTTAATTACGAAGGATTTTGATAAGATATACTGGATTGGTCCTGGACCCGATTGATTTTAAAACAAATTATAAGGGCCATCATCAGTGTTTTGTGCTTTGTATTTTGTAATGGTTTTGAAATTGTTTAACCGAGTTTGGTGCTAATAATCATGCATGTTTTAAATACTTATTAGGACTAGCAATGCTGTTTCCTATATAATCTGCAATATGTAAGACAACATATATATATGTATATAAAGTATAAATACAAGACAACGATTTTTCATACCAGGGCGCTGGATCGTTACGAGTAAAGAATACAATATACAATAATTAAATTCTATAAACGCCTAAAAATTAAACAAATCAACTCAACTATTAAAATAAATGAAACATTTAATGAAATTATCTATAATTATTTCGGATAATCATCCATCATCAGTATGATTGTAAGGTAAAATGAATCAAATATATCTACTATGATTTAACGATGGCAATATATATATCGGTAATGACAGATTAATTAGTTGTTTAGGATGTGCAATGTTGGGTAGACAAGGAATGAGTTTTCATAAGGAAATACACAAAATTTACAGTTTTACATTACTTTCTTAAGAATGATTTTTAAAGAAAAAACATTTGCATTTGACTCACAGAACTATTTAACAAATTATTAATGTTTACAAACGAGTGTTGTCATATCATTTTTTTCAATAAGCTTTTCGGTCACAATTATTTCATGAGTTGTTTTCATTATGCAGAAAAGAATACAAGCAGATGATTCTCAGGGGACATTGAAATCTCATATTTTTTAGTGTCTTTTTAATAAATTCAAACATATAATCAATGCAATTTAAATCTTTACTATTCATACGCACTTGTCTACAAATAAAATTAACAAAAATAATATTTTTGTCTTTTATGGACACCTTTATTTAATACAAATGTAGTCCCTTGCAGACAAATGCTATTCTAAGTACGAGTTTAAGTATGTTTGACAATACATCTACAACATTTGTCCTTCAAAGCCCTTTTTGCTTCTGGAACCCTAAGACACAAAATCAATGGATTTAACGCATTGAGAAGAAATTCTGCCAGAGAAATAGTTAAGGAAACGGGCCCTACATACGTCGGATCTACACATGTGAACTGTAAAACAAAACTACAATTTTAAGTGGACAATAAAAACTGAGATACAAAACAATAACTATAGAAGCAATGCGAGATTGTGATCTTTGTGTGACAGACTGATTAAGTCTTGGCGATGTATACTTCTGAACTATCCCGGATAACATTCCTGCTAATAATAAAGCAACAACAATGAGGTTGAGAACAATGAAATCCGCATTTGTTTTGAAAATAGTTGACCAATCAGGATTAGATCTACCGACAGCGCAATCTCTTAAACCTTGAAACCCCATAATGCACTCAATTAAAACACATGAAAAGTAAATACAGAAAATACAGCGAAAACATTTGTCCTTGTATGATACACAAGTGCTTTGAGGGGAAATAGGGACAGATAAATACGTTGACAAGCTAGAAGACATAGATGTAAGCTCCTAACATTTACAATAAAACCCTACCACAGTTGATAAGCATACACTGGAATGCTGAATCGAATTCAAATATGAACACGAGTGAACACTGCGCTAAGCTGTAAAATAACAGGTCAATACCATGAATCAACGATATAATAGAAAAACTTAAAAGTGTTGTAAATATTGGTGACCTAAATGTTTTCGAAATGGAAGGAAGGACTAAAACCAAGGTATTGCCAAAAAGAATAAGCATACAGAAAAGAACACACATTCCTATGTAAGCGCTTACAATGTATTTACTTCGAAACATCGATTCACAATACTTGTAACTCATATCTACATAAGTAGTTATATTTTCTGACAGAAACGTTTGGTTTACCACCGTCAAGTCCATTTCAGTAAAATCAAAAACAAATCCGGTACTTCCGTTGATGGAATGAGTCAAGTTAGAAGTTAAAAGAGAATTCACCCATTCTAACAGCTGTATAGGTAGTGGTACAATTTCAGGACAACTAGTTGCAGCTAAAACTCCAGAAAGAGACTGTAAATATATTTAAAGATAATTAAACATCATTATCAATAAACATGATGAAATATGAAGTTAATAATACAAGACAATTTTGAACAGATATATCATGTTATGGAGGGTATTTGCGGGAAAAAAAAGCAGTCAAGGGACTGTGAAATTTTCCGAGCCACTAGGCGCGAAAAATTTGGTCCCAAGACTGGTATTTTTTGCAAATACCCCTCCTTAACATGATATATCTGTTTATTTACATAAAATAGATTTTGATTGAAACACTCTATACTGGTGAAGGGAAATATTTTTTTAATATTAAGCTGTAATCCATAAAAATGTTTATGCATATTTTAAGAATAAGCAGAGACTATCATAATATCGCGGGAATTATACATATACTTATACACGTTAGCGCTGTCTTTATGTAACGTCATATTCGTTAATTTTGGCGGGAAAGGCTCGCGCGGTTAAAAAAGGAATATCCAAAATGGCATATACCATGGCATAGAAGGGACTTTGTGCCAAATTCACTGGCAGTGGTGAAAACATACAAGTTCTTTTAAAGTGAGAAAAAGGTTAGAATTTGCGACAAATACACTGGCTACTAACCAATCAAAATCCATCATTCTTACATAAGGTGTAATTAGTTTAAAAACTCTATAGCAAACCGATGATTATCATTATCGGTATTAGTGTTACTCATGTTGCTTTGGTATTTAAAATGAAACCAGAAAGTGGATTATTGCTTCCTGTATGATTATGTCCAGGAGTAGTGTTTTGGGCGTATGATTAACCCGAGGAATTAGACTAACTTTTCATTTCGAGTGCTAACATTACCATACCAATATCAAACCTATATCTTTTATACATTTATAACATGCACAAGTGACAATGCGTCTGTGTAATTGTTTTTGTTGTTTTCTCCTTCTTTGTGAGTGTGTGTGTAGATGTCTGATTGTGTGTAATACACGAATTCATAGAAATACCCCAGTATAATGGATATCAGGCTCAAAGTCTTCTTCATCCGGCATTTGCCAAGAGTTCCACTCTTGATCTGTAGAATTCATGACTGAAATATGAATAAGACAAGTTATATCAAACAAATAATACATACGATCGATTACATATGTTAACGTTTCCATGTATCCTTATATATACAAAGGTATTTGCTTCCACTGAATTGCAATTGATATCTTTAAACACGTAATTTGTAAAACCCCTTGTAAAAAGACCTTGATTAAAATTAATTTAGCTCGTTTAATTTTCTTAATTTTGACAAAATATTCACTTTGACCCTTTGACAAAAAATATAAAAAAATTTAAAAAATGGAACCAATTATTGTCTCAGAAAAATTTCATTGGACATATAGCAGTTTGACAAAAACTAATTTTGATCATTGAGATTTTACAGAGTTATCTCCCTGTAGTGTAAGGTACAACCTTAACGTACTTGGTTTCCTTTTTTTTAACAGTTTAACAATTAATTAATACTTTCATTTTAATTCCCACACAATATGTTTATCTTAAAAATGTCACACAGTACAATCGCTTTTTTCAACTACTTTGTACATCAATACACTATGTGGTATTCATATTTGTTTAATTGTCATGTTTAATTAAATCATATTGCATAATTGCTTCTTAAGGTTTTAGTTCAGATTCGAAATATTTTTGTTCCTGCTCATGATACATACCTAACTATGGTCTCTGATTATATGCATGCTTCAAGTAGGTTTCCTGCTATTTTTTCTTACTAGCAGCTTTGATAACCTTAAAAGATGAACAGACGAATACAGCTACATATATGCGCATATAAAAATACAATTTACATACATTGTATCAGCACTTCGGTGTTGACATGAATATCAATTATATGGTCATTTTTATAAATTTCCTGTTACAAAACTATGATTTTTTTAAAACTAAGGATTTTCTTATCCCAGGAAAAGATTACCTTAGCCGTATTTGGCACTACTTTTTGGAATTTTTGGTACTTAATGCTCTTCAACTTTGTACTTGTTTAGCTTTATAACTATTTTGATCTGAGCGTCACTGATGAGTCTTATGTAGACGAAACGCGCGTCTGACGTATTAAATTATAATCCTGGTACCTTTGATAACTATTTACATCTACGACCCAACTAGTTGAATCGACATATTAAATTACATAAATAATAGAGAGAATTGTAAAAATATGTTCATGTTTAATTTTTCTGATTTACCTGTTGGTAAACAAATTTTGACCATATTTGCAAATAAGTATGTAAATCTACATAGTAACATAATAAATCAGTAATACTTTTATGTCCGGATAGATTGTACAATTCAAATGACAGCAATATTGGAACACAATGACTACAACATTTTGTCACCATCAATTTAGAGTGCCAGCATGTCTTCATCAAATACGGGGAAAACAATATTTTGTATGTCTTTAAACCATCGAATTTTCTTTTCAATTTATAACTCTTCATGTTTTAGATAAAATACGCTTTGTATAACACGTTTAATTCATTTTCAATGATGCAAATCTATGTTAAAGGCACCAATTGTGTTTATGGTATACATATTTCAATTGATGCTTCAGATAAAGAAAACCACACATCGTCGAAAATAACTCTATAGCATCGCGTTGTAAATGGAAAACGTCGGTTGTTGAAATTATCATGAGCATGTTGAAAACACGAAAGTTATACACAGTTTCTTTCTGTTTAAAAAAATCTTATATAAATCAAATGGGAACATATGAATAAATAATATATCAAAACGAAAAATATTGGCATTTATAAAAAGATATTTCGCTGTGCTTTCTCTACGATTTTTTTTTTCTTTTTTTTTTTAAGATTTCAGTTTATTTCAGAAAATGCATCTTTTTCGAGTTTCTGTTCAATTTTAACATACCCCAGCTCTATGTTATATTTGACATTCATTGGTAAAAAATCAATTTAGTGTAATTTGACCTAAAACATTTCTATTATGCTGGGATTTTTCGGTAGGTGTTTCTCGGGTATGACTGACGACATTTTAATTATCAAAACGCTCATTCAATGCTGTAAAATTGTAACCTTTTGTGTGTAATCTAAATACTGACTAAAGATTAATTATTTTAGCGATAAAGTATATCGAATGGTTTATATCACCAACATGATATAATTCCGAACATCGATGTACAGATGGGTGCGGTCCTAACCTGTACAAAAGTTAACCTGGAGCAGACTTGTTGACTGCTTTCTAAGTTAACTTGAGAAATTTTAAGCAGACAAGCAAGTTAACTTCGTCGTTGGTAGACCAGACCTACAGTCTGCTTTTTTATGACTGCTGCAGACCTATTGACAGGTCTACTCCAGACCAGACCTGTGGACAAGTCTGCCGCAGACCAGACCTGTGGACAGGTCTGCTACTGACCAGACCTGTGGAGAAGTCTGCTATTGACCATACCTGAGGACAGGTCTGCTAATGACAAATTACCGTGTTTAAGACTTTTCATATCAGACTTGAGCTTTAAATATGTTAACAATAATAGCGTTGTTCTTTTTCCCAGTAGGCCTGTATAGCAAATTTCTTTACTCGTTAGACTATATATATTATACAATTTTTTTTTTTCATTTCATATTCTTATATACATTAAACAATGGCTATAAAATCACAAACAGCTATCATAAAAGAAATGAAAGTTTTCTGTTTTTCTTTCTTTTTTTTTATTCGAAAGCGGATAGAAAGATTATCCAACGCATCGGAACAATATTCTTGTGTCGTGGGATATCAACACCATTGTCGACGTTGCTTCGTTCCCCATTTGTTACAGTCTCTTTCTAAATTTTACTTAATGCATTACATGGATATTTCATCGTAATTCATCTTGTCTGCATTGGATTTACGATTCTGTTTTTGTCAAAATATTCTAACGAAAATTGTACAGTGTCTAGATACATAAGGTGTTGTATAATTATGAACAATCTCGTCAATTTCGTCAGATATGGGACGTCCGAAAAATATACTCGTTATGCACATGAATGAAATAGTTGCCATTTTACGTTTAGCTACCAGTTACAAACAAAATCAATCAACCGACATAATAAACTAACAGTATACTATTCCCAGAAGATAACCTCATATACTTTTGATCATAAAGTAAAAATGATATCAGACATGGCAGTGTTGGATGATGCGGTCATATATAGTTTTGTTATACACACCATCCCGAACTACTAACTTTAGTGACGGTTCAATATTATATATACAGAGAAGAAATGCTGACACTCTAAATAAATGAGAAAAGATTTTGCATTCATTGTTTTCCATTATTGCTTTAATTTGTAGTATGCAGTCCATCCTGACATAAAAAAAACTTCTGATTTATAATGCAGTCATATAGATTTACATACTAAAGTGCAAATATGGTCAGTTTTGGTTGATACGGTCAAATAATTTTGCTATACCAGTCAGCCTGAGGTATCAAAACTACTGAAATTTTGTTACGTATCACCATATCATGTATATTGCACAAAAGGAGGACATGCTGGCACTCTAAATGTATGCGGACAAAATTTTGCAGTTATTGTGTACCGATATTGCTGTCATTTGTATTATACATTCAATCCTGACATAAAAAAAAAACTTCAGAGTTACTATGCTGCAAATATGGTCAGTTTAGGTTGATGCAGTCATATAATTTCCTTGTGCAAGTCAGCCTGAGGTATCAAAACTACTGAAAATTTGTTACGTATCAATATATGGAATAAAAGGAGGACATATTGGCACTCTAAATTTATGCAGACCAAATTTTGTAGTCATTGTTTTCCAATATTGATATCATTTGTATCATACATTTTATCCTGACATAAAAATATTGCTCATTTACTATGCGGCTATATATATTTACATAATAAAGTGCAAATATGGTCAGTGTAGGTTGATGCATTCAAATAATTTTGTTGTACAAGTCCGCATGAGGCATCAAAACTACTGAAATTTTGATACGTATCAATATATTGCACAAAAGGAGGACATGCTGGCACTCTTAATTGATGTGGACAAAATGTTGTAGTCATTGTGTTCCAATATTGCTGTTGTTTGTATTATAGATTCTATCCTGACATAAAAATATTGCTGATTTCCTATGTTGCTATATAGATTTACATAATAAAGTGCAAATATGGTCAGTTTAGGTTGATGCGCTCAAATAATTTTGTTGAACAAGTCAGCATGAGGTATCAAAACTACTGAAATTCTGTTACATATCAATATATTGAACAAAAGGAGGACATGTTGGCACTCTAAGTTTATGCAGACAAATTATTGTAGTTATTGTGTTCCAATATTGCTGTCATTTGTATTATACATTTAATCCTGACATAAAAATATTGCTGATTAACTATGCGGCTATATAGATTTACATACTGAAGTGCAAATATGGTCAGTTTAGGTTGATGCGCTCAAACAATTTTGTTGTAAAGTCAGCATGAGGTATCAAAACTACTAAAATTTTGTTACCTATCTATATATTGAACAAAAGGAGGACATGCTGGCACTCTAAATTGATACAGACAAAATTGTGTAGTCATTGTGTTCCAATATTGCTGTCATGTGTATTTTACATTCTATCCTAACATAAAAATAAGGCTGATTTACTCTGTGGCTATATAGTTTTATATAGTAAAGTGTAAATATTGTCAGTTAAGGTTGATGTGCTCAAATAATTTTGTTGAACAAGTCAACATGAGGTATCAAAACTACTGAAATTCTGTTACATATCAATATATTGAACAAAAGGAGGACATGTTGGCACTATAAGTTTATGCAGACAAATTATTGTGGTTATTGTGTTCCATTATTGCTGTCATTTGTATTATACAATTAATCCAGACATAACAATATTGCTGATTTACTATGCGGCTATATAGATTTACGTACTAAAGTGCGAATATGGTCAGTTTTGGTTGATACGGTCAAATAATTTTGCTATACCAGTCAGCCTAAGGTATCAAAACTACTGAATTGTTGTTACGTATCACCATATCATGTATATAGCACAAAAGGAGGACATGCTGGCACTCTAAATTTATGCGGACAAAATTGTGTAGTTATTGTGTTTCAATATTGATGTCATTTGAATTATACATTCAATCCTGACATAAAAAAAAAACTTCAGACTTACTATGCTGCAAATATGGTCAGTTTAGGTTGACGCAGTCATATAATTTTCTTGTACAAGTCAGCATGAGGTATCAAAACTACTGAAATTTTGTTAGGTATCAATATATTGAATAAAAGGAGGACATGCTGGCACTCTTAATTTATGCAGACCAAATTTTGCAGTCATTGTTTTCCAACATTGATGTCATTTGTATTATACAATCTATCCTGGCATAAAAATATTGCTCATTCACTATGCGGCTATATATATTTACATACTAAAGTGCAAATATGGTCAGTTTAGGTTGAAGCGTTCGAATAATTTTGTTGTACAAGTCCGCATGAGGCATCAAAACTACTTACATTTTGTTACGTATCAATATATTGCACAAAAGGAGGACATGCTGGCACTCTAAATTGATGTGGACAAAATTTTCTAGTCATTGTGTTCCAATATTGCTGTTGTTTGTATTATACATTCTATCCTGACATAAAAATATTGCTGATTTACTATGTGGCTATATAGATTTACATAATAAAGTGCAAATATGGTCAGGTTAGGTTAATTCGGTCAAATAATTTTGTTGTACTAGTCAGCATGAGGTATCAAAACTACTGAAATTCTGTTGTTGGCACTCTAAATTTATGCAGACAAATTATTGTAGTTATTGTGTTCCAATATTGCTGTCATTTGTATTATACATTTAATCCTGACATAAAAATATTGCTGATTAACTATGCGGCTATATAGATTTACATACTGAAGTGCAGATATGGTCAGTTTAGGTTGATGCGCTCAAACAATTTTGTTGTACAAGTCAGCATGAGGTATCAAAACTACTGAAATTTTGTTACGTATCAATATTTTGAACAAAGAAGGACATGCTAGCAATCTAAATTTCTGTAGACAAAATTGTGTAGTCATTGTCTTCCAATATTGCTGTCGTTTGTATTATACATTTAATTCTGACATAAAAATATTGCTGATTTACTATGTGGCTATATAGATTAACATAATAAAGTGCAAATATGGTCAGTTAATAGATATCAGAAGATGTGGTATGAGTGCCAATGAGACAACTCTCCATCCAAGTCAAAATTTATAAATGTAAACCATTATAGGTCAAAGTACGGTCTTCAACACGGAGCCTAGGCTCACACCGAACAGTAAGCTATAAAGGGCCCCAAAAATTACTAGTGTAAAACCATTCAAACGGGAAAACCAACGGTTTAATCTATATAAAAACGAGAAACGAGAAACACTTATGAACCACATCAACAAACGACAACTACTGAACAGTTAAGCATGTTAAGGTTTATGCGTTCTAATAATTTTGTTGTACAAGTCCGCATGAGGTATCAAAACTACTGAAATTTTGTTACCTATCTATATATTGAACAAAAGGAGGACATGCTGGCACTCTAAATTGATACAGACAAAATTTTGTAGTCATTGTGTTCCAATATTGCTGTCATGTGTATTTTACATTCTATCCTAACATAAAAATAAGGCTGGTTTACTATGTGGCTATATAGATTTACATAATAAAGTGCAAATATGGTCAGTTTAGGTTAATTCGGTCAAATAATTTTGTTGTACTAGTCAGCATAAGGTATCAAAACTACTGAAATTCTGTTACATATCAATATATTGAACAAAAGGAGGACTTGTTGGCACTCTAAGTTTATGCAGACAAATTATTGTAGGTATTGTGTTCCAATATTGCTGTCATTTGTATTATACATTTAATCCTGACATAAAAATATTGCTGAATAACTATGCGGCTATATAGATTTACATACTGAAGTGCAAATATGGTCAGTTTAGGTTGATGCGCTCAAACAATTTTGTTGTACAAGTCAGCATGAGGTATCAAAACTACTGAAATTTTGTTACGTATCAATATTTTGAACAAAAAAGGACATGCTAGCACTCTAAATTTCTGTAGACAAAATTGTGTAGTCATTGTCTTCCAATATTGCTGTCGTTTGTATTATACATTTAATTCTGACATAAAAATATTGCTGATTTACTATGTGGCTATATAGATTAACAGAATAAAGTGCAAATATGGTCAGTTAAGCATGTTAAGGTTTATGCGTTCAAATAATTTTGTTGTACAAGTCCGCATGAGGTATCAAAACTATTGAAATTTTGTTACCTATCTATATATTGAACAAAAGGAGGACATGCTGGCACCCTAAATTGATACAGACAAAATTTTGTAGTCATTGTGTTCCAATATTGCTTCCGTGTGTATTTTATAATCTGTCCTAACATAAAAATAAGGCTGATTTACTCTGTGGCTATATAGATTTACATAATAAAGTGCAAATATGGTCAGTTAAGGTTGATTCGGTCAAATAATTTTGTTGTACTAGTCAGCATGAGGTATCAAAACTACCGAAATTCTGTTACATATCATATATTGAACAGAAGGAGGACATGCTGGCACTCTAAATTGATGCGGAGAAAATTGTGTAGTTATTGTGTTCCAATATTGATGTCATTTGTATTATACATTCAATCCTGACATAAAAAAAAAAAACTTCAGACTTACTATGCTGCAAATATGGTCAGTTTAGGTTGATGCAGTCATATAATTTTCTTGTACAAGTCAGCATGAGGTATCAAAACTACTGAAATTTTGTTAGGTATCAATATATTGAATAAAAGGAGGACATGCTGGCACTCTTAATTTATGCAGACCAAATTTTGTAGTCATTGTTTTCCAACATTGATGTCATTTGTATTATACAATCTATCCTGGCATAAAAATATTGCTCATTCACTATGCGGCTATATAGATTTACATACTAAAGTGCAAATATGGTCAGTTTAGGTTGAAGCGTTCGAATAATTTTGTTGTGCAAGTCCGCATGAGGCATCAAAACTACTTACATTTTGTTACGTATCAATATATTGCACAAAAGGAGGACATGCTGGCACTCTAAATTGATACAGACAAAATTTTCTAGTCATTGTGTTCCAATATTGCTGTTGTTTGTATTATACATTCTATCCTGACATAGAAATTTTGCTGATTTACTATGTGGCTATATAGATTTACATAATAAAGTGCAAATATGGTCAGTTTAGGTTGAAGCGTTCGAATAATTTTGTTGTACTAGTCAGCATGAGGTATCAAAACTACTGAAATTCTGTTACATATCAATATATTGAACAAAAGGAGGACTTGTTGGCACTCTAAGTTTATGCAGACAAATTATTGTAGTTATTGTGTTCCAATATTGCTGTCATTTGTATTATACATTTAATCCTGACATAAAAATATTGCTGATTAACTATGCGGCTATATAGATTTACATACTGAAGTGCAAATATGGTCAGTTTAGGTTGATGCGCTCAAACAATTTTGTTGTAAAGTCAGCATGAGGTATCAAAACTACTAAAATTTTGTTACCTATCTATATATTGAACAAAAGGAGGACATGCTGGCACTCTAAATTGATACAGACAAAATTGTGTAGTCATTGTGTTCCAATATTGCTGTCATGTGTATTTTACATTCTATCCTATCATAAAAATAAGGCTGATTTACTCTGTGGCTATATAGTTTTACATAGTAAAGTGTAAATATTGTCAGTTAAGGTTGATGTGGTCAAATAATTTTGTTAAAGGAGTCAGCGTGAGGTATCAAAACTACTGAAATGTTGTTGCGAGACAATATTTTGAATTAAAAGAAGACAAGCTGGCAATCTAAATTAATGAGGACAAGATTTGTAATAATTGTGTTCCAATATTGCTGTTAATTGTTTTATACAATACATCCTGACATAAAATATTACTGAATTAGTATGCAGTTATATAGATTTACATAATAAAGTGCAGATATGGTGAGTTTGGCTGATAATAGTTTTGTTGTACCAGTCAGCCTGAGGTATCAAACTTACTGAATATTTTTTACGTATCAATATATTGAACAAAAGGAAGACATGTTGGCACTCTAAATTTATGCAGACAACATTTTGTAGTCACTGTGTTCCAATATTGCTGTCATTTGTATTATATATTCTATCATGTTATAAAAATATTGCAGATATACTATGCGGCTATAGATTTACATAATAAAGTGCAAATATGGTTCATACGATTTAAAGAATTTGATATGCATTAAGGGGCCTCGGTGGCCGAGTGGTGTAAGTAGTTACTACTGTAATGACTGGTCAGTCGACACTTAGGTTGTGAGTTCGAACCCCGCTCGTGCCGTATGCACTCGACTCCAATCGTAAATGACTAGGATTGTCAGTTTTCCTATCGAAGGTCGGTGGTTTTCTCCGGGCACTCCGGCTTCCTCCACCAATAAAAACTGTCCGCCACGAAATAGCCCAAAAGCGGTGCTTAAAAGTGGCGTTAAAACACACAAAAAATGAAATCAAATGATATACATTGAAATATATATACACTGCCCGTTAGCATTGTAACCAATATCGTTTAATTTACAGAAAGGCAGATCACGGATATATTCGTATAACAAGCAATTTTTTTTGCGTACTTTATTTACAAATACATGTATTTAATCGTGTTTATATCACGGAAGTATTAATTTTACTTTATTTTTCTATGTTTATACCAAGAAACAAAGACATTAAAAATATTTTGTTTTTTAATCGACGTAAAACGGTCCTGGTTTACAAGTCAACTTAGTGTTGAGCAGACCAGCCAAAAAGTTAACTTGAGAAAAGGTCTGGTTCGTTCGGAGTTGTCAAAATCTAAGTTAACTTATGTTAACTTATGGCAGGGCTTGTTTCGAAGTTAACTGATGTTAACTTATTGCAGGACTGGTTCAAAGTTAACTTAATTCAGTAGCGGACCTGTTTCCAAGTTAACTTTTTCGGCAGACATAAAAACAGTTCTAGGACAAAGTCTGCTCTTCAAGTTTACCAGATTGTGGTCTTAAGACAGGTCAGAGCAGTCCTAAATCCTGTCACAGGTTAACTTTGACCAGTCCAAATGACTGGTTATAAAGTTAACTTGTTGTACAGGTTAGGACTGCACCCATCTGTATTTGTCTTTAAAATCTATTGTGTATCAATAACTGAGAGTGTCTATTTTTTGTATTAAAAAAGAAATGATTTGTGCTGGCACGGACCTCTCATCGGCAAATTTCAAAATGATTACCTATTGTCAGATAATTTCTAGGCGAACAAAACATTTCCGACTAAGAAGTTCAATAGTCGAAGCTTATGTTACATTACGTTAGATTTTTCAATATAAAAGAAATAGAAATGTTAAATTATATATAAACAACTTACAATAATTTGTGATCCCTCTCCTTGTTTGCAAAGATCCTGATTATGGAAAAGACACATTGGTCATCCTTGAAAACAATGTCAGAAACAAATGAAAACCAATTGGTGAATTTTTATTCGTTTTTTTATTGAGTTATCTTCTTGACATTTTAATATTACTGGTTGAGAAGTAAATTCGACCTTTAGATTTCCAGGTTCAAATAAACCTACACAATGGTTATCTTCATTTGAAATAAGAAACCGTTATAGATTTCTAAAAATTTTACTTTTTATATTGTCTTTTGAAATTGACATTGTAAATGTAAAGCGTGGATATCATTTAGATGTGCGTTTTGCAAACGGAGGTTTGTGATGGTAGCTAAAATATTTTATAAATGGATTGGTTAACTATTAAATGGATTTAAAAGACGATATTCTTTTGTAAGAACAATTAACAATTGTATCGTTTCCAAAATACAAATACGACAAATGTTTAAAAATGAAATAGAAATTAAAAGAAACAAAGAAAACACAATCAAATTTTGTAATGTGTTCTCCTCTATTTAATTACAATGCATTGTAGCCAAAATAATGTTTGAATAATATGTATGTTTAACTTATGTTTATTCTATTTGATAACTGAAACTAAACCTGTAGTTTGTTTTAAGTGCGTAAAAAACAATCGATGATACTTTGGACACATACACTTATTGATATCTGTTTAACTTCCGAAGACATTTACAAGATATGACTAGTCTATAATCATGAATTCGAAAACCATAATCAACAGTATTCAGAAATAGTTAACCTTCTTGAATAGTAAACAAAGACTACAGACATTAGTATTATAAGCAAATCGTAACGTCAAGAATATTATATGAAATGTTTGAGAAACTCCAAACTGTATTAACTTTAACTATTTGTTTGATTTGTTTGACTTGTTTGGACTTTTGTTTTTGTAATTTGATTAGAACAGTTTCCTTGGTGTCTAGTTTGTTATCTAACTTGTTTTCTGAATACTCACACGATAGGACGGGAAATTCCTTTTCAACTTCATCTTTTGATATTATAAACTTTGTTTCGAAAGAAACAACAATCAATGACTGATTGATGGTTGGTTGAATAAACTAACATCCATAGAAATGACAAACTACTGAGATATAAGGCATGTTTCAACATAATATCGTAGTAAAGCCATGATGATGCTAATAGTGTCAACAAAAATAAGAACGAAACATTAGAAACTTTTGCATCTTAAGCGCGTTTATTGCTGAACCTTCCTCAGGAGCGTTTAGAGCCAAAAATTCAAAAAAGAAGAATATATACAAATGTAAGAATCGTAACAGTTACAGATGATTATGACCCCTACCCCCACTCCCCCACCACAAAAACAAACACATAAACAATAGGTAAAATCAATCTAAGATCAACTCAACAAGTTTTGTTAAACACCAAAATCAACCAATTCTTCAATTACCCGTGTATCGGTATTGGAGCAAAAAGTAGGTTTACGATGCTCTACAATAATAAAAAAGAAGATAGAAACCAACTAGTCTGAAAAAGATACTTAAGTAATCATCAGCGGCTCTTTTCACAAAAAATCTTAAGAGTAAAAATACTCGTAAGTCATACACATTTCAGTATAACTTACGATCAATTTAAGTCGTAAGATTTTTTGTGAAAAGAGTCGCAGATGATTGCTTCAGAATAGATATGTTCATTATTGTCTTGTTCAAATAAATGTTCAGTTTAAAGAGTTTTATGAAGTATAAAAAAAAATATCTACATTAAGGTAAATGATAACCAAGTAAGCATGCTTATTAGCGCAGAAATCGGTGAAACAATTTCAAAACTATTGCAAAATATAATTTGCTTGTTTGTCTGTCGTTATGTTGTTCATGATGTTCTTCGTTCACTTTTTGCAATAATATCCTTTCAATTATAAAAAATCATTAGCCTTTTTAAAATTTTTGAATCATACTTTTGACTTATTAAAATATTATCTTAAAGCTGTGTTTATCTAATAGTTTGTTCATATGTATGTTGCATTGTCGTTTGTTTGTTGTTGCACTGCCGACCTCTTCTTATTGTTTCATATGAATCGGAGTTCCTTCAGACACTTGTCAAAAACAAAAAGATCAAAGAAGCCAGGTTATTTAATTTCACTTTCAGATATATTGATGATGTTCTTCCCATTAACTATCCAAAATTTTCTGATTGGGTTCCATTAATATATGCCCCAGAACTAGAAATTAAAGAAACAACAGACACGGCTTTCTCTGCTTCATTTTTAGAGTTACACCTCTTATTTGACAACACAGTCATCTCAGTACCAGAATCTATGACAAACGAGACGATTTTAATTTTGAAATTATCAATTTCCCCCACCTTAGTAGCAATATACCAACTTCACCTGCATACTGGATATACATTTCCCAACTTATTCGGTATTCAAGAGCTTAAAGCTCCTACTCAGACTTTGTAAAACGTCACCAGTGTCTGAGCAGAAAGTTGATGAACCAGGGGTATGTCAAATGTCAAAGAACGTCTCGTCCTTTTTTCTAAAAAGTTTCATCGGAAGGTACCAAGACCTTCTTGATTAATATTCCGTATCAACTTCACAAATAATACACGATGGCCTTGAAGTATAGATTCTGCGTACTGACGTCGTTATATCATCATTATATGTGTTATAGTTTTCTTTTATTTGTCTTTATTAATATTACTTTTACTGTTTAGTCTGGGTTTTAATATCCATTTAACGTGACTCTGTAATTATGCATCCCTTCATTGTGTTTCATTTATACTAGTGTGCTTTGTATGTATGACTTTTTGTGTTTCTTTGATACATATGACGTGGCTCTGTACTTAGACATCCCGCCATTGTGTTATTGTTCCATGATAATTGTTGTATTCTTGTCTTTCATTTTTCTAATGCTTTGTCTATATGCCCTTTTGGGTTCTTTGATACATAATAGAGTGGCTCTTTTTTAGAAGAAATTCACAATAAGCATAGAGACGACCGAAAGAAGGACAAGGGAAACTTCTAATCTAAATTCTGCAGAGAATATGCCTTAAAGAATTAGACTATATTCTGTTCATACTTTGAACGACAAAATCATTTTATATCTACCTGTGTAAGTCAAACGCGTGGTTCTACATCAGAGTTTATGTTAATCTAACCATGTGTCTGTCAGGATAAGGATACGGTCCAAGTACTTAAAATCTTTCAATCCTTTATGGGTGGATTTTATATAGATAAATAAAATCGTATAATACAAAAGCAATGAATGAGGTTGTTAAATTTGATGTATGCCTTTTTGTGATTCTTTGTTTTTCTTTGTTTGTTTTTATAGTGATTAAGATGATCACACAATGTTGACTGTTGTACCCCTATTCTTTACATTAATACCTATTGTGTCTGTTTGTTTTGTTCACGCATCGTTGTCAATGTAATGGAATTTGATGCGACTGTCATACAAGTGAGAGGTTTAGCTAGCTATAAAACAGGTTCAATCCACCATTTTCTACATAAGAAAATGCCTGTACCAAGTCATGAATATGACAGCTGTTATCCATTTGTTTGAACTTTTGATTTTGCCATTTGATTAGGGACTTTTCTTTTTGAATTTTCCTCGGAGTTCAGTATTTTTGTGATTTTACTTTTTTTCAGTGTTCTGTTGTTTCGTTGTTTTCTCTTATATGTTATTTGGTTCGTTTCTGTGTGTGTTACATTGTCGTTTGGTTTTTTGTTGCACTTTAGTGTTTTTGTTGTTTCGTTGTTTTCCTCTTGTAGGTGATGCGTTTGCCTCAGTTTTAGTTTTTAACCCGGATTTGTTTTCTCTCAATCGATTTATGACTTTCGAACAGCGGTATACTACTGTTGCCTTTATAGTTGACGTGTTTCCCTCGGTTTTAGTTTGTAACCCGGATTTGTTTTCTCTGAATCCATTCATTACATTTAAACAGAGTATACTACTGTTGCCTTTCTTTGTGTTTTATCGACTTACTTCTTAATACATAGCTTTCAAGTAAGACTAGGTTATATCAAAATGTCATATTTTTAAAGAATACATGACACCCCGGCACCAAGTGTTTTATTTCCGCAGACGTTTATATGAGGACTAGACATAGTAATAGTAAATTTATATTTTTAAGTTATTCCCCTTTGTACATTGAAAGCATTGCATGCAAAAGAACACGTAAGTATGCTTATTAGCGCCGAAACATTTTCAAAACCATTACACTTATGATGTCTTATAAAATTTGTTTGTTTGTCTGTCATTACGTTGTTCTTCGTTCGCTTTTTGCAATAATATCCTTTCAGTTATAAATAAAAATCAAAACATTTTCTAGACATAGTTATAGTAAATTCATCTTTTTAAGTTATTACCCTTTGTACATTGAAAGCATTGAATGCAATGCAGCATGTAAATTTAGTCAAATTCTTTTAACATGCCGTGTTTCTTTCGCTTCAAATTGATTTTAATTGAATCACAAATTACTCTAAATGCTCCCTTACTGTTAGTAGAAACGTTCATTGTATACAATATGTATATTTAAGTGTGATTCATACTTAATATTATGTGTATATTTAAACGATATATCAATTATCAATATTTCGTTTACTATTCTTCTCGTCTATCGAACTTATTCAGATATTGTTCTTGTCAATATAACATTATCAGGCTTAGTTCTATCTACTGCATCCATGAAAGCATTTTAAACAAGACATGAAAGAGCAAAATTGAGATAATGCCTCGTAAAATGAAAAATAAAGGGAACAAAACCATGATCAAAAATGAAATGACGGTAAACATATGACAGTCCACACAACACTTCTATTTTAACCAAACTAGGACCAACCTTATAGTAGTGCCTAGGTGGTCGAGTGGTCTAGCGCGATGGGCATAGTGCAAGGCGATTTGGTACCATGATATATCAGTAGCATGAGTTCGAATCCCGGCGACGGAAGAACAAAAAATTTGCGAAAGCAAATTTACAGATCCAACATTGTTGGGCTGATGTTTAGACGAATTATATATACAGAATATATTTTCAGCCTTGTATCACCATCACTGCTGGTGATCCGATGGATAAAATTTGTTGTAGAGTCGTCACTGGTTCAAACGTACTTATAATATAAATATTTCTGTGACTGTATCTTACATATATTGGTAGGATCCTTTACAATAGATAATGCAGCTGATCTGTAACAATTCAATCTTCATGCCTGATATATCAGGTACTGTGTTACGACGCTAGATTAAAACTGACAAGGAAAGGTAACACCCGGCCACCGAAAGCTTTATTATTGTAGAGCCTAGGTGGTGGAGTGGCCTAGCGCGTCGGCATAGTGCAAGACAATTTTTACCACGATATCTCAGAAGCACGAGTTCGAATCCCGGCGATGGAAGAACAAAAAATTTGCGAAAGCAAATTTACAGATATAACATTGTTGGGCTGATGTTTAGACGAATTATATATACAGAATGTATTTTCAGCCTTGTATCACAATCACTGCTGCTGATCCGATGGATAAAATCTGTTGTAGAGTCCTCACTGGTTCAGACGTACTTATATTTAGATATATATATTCATAGTATACAGAAAAAGCGAAAATAATTGTCCTGGCCCGCAAGTACCGATGAAAATTATGTGTAATTTAATTTAGCCTTTAACAAACGTTTTCTATGACTTATAAGTCCGTCCGATGACGGAAAAATATCCGGACGCCTTTTATTTTCGTTTTCCTCCCACAATAACCAAAACGGAATAAACGAGGATGACAAATGCGACTATACAAGGTTACTTAAGGACACAAAGGCATGATGATTAATTGATTGCGGAAGGAAGAGAAGGACACACAAAATGAGGTCTTCTCATTTATTATTATAGATTCCAGTCTCTTTAACGCATCAGTTTCAAAATATGATATATCTACCAAATAAAAATAACTCTCGTAACAATTTTCAAGAGGTCATTAGTTTAACCTGTAAAAAGTAAGAAGTTGCTTATTGGTCCATCTAAACTGTATTTCTCATAGGAATCAGTGCTTGAACGTTCAGATATTCCATCAACACTGACAAATATTTGGAATGTTGTCACATGAAAATGAAAATAAAACAGAGATATATCATGATATGTCATGTGTATATGTCAGTGTGGCTGGGGTATTATAACAGGACAATGAGAACCGTAGAAACCTCAATTTCAAAACATCAAAGATGGTTTCAACTATTATTTTATTGTCATTCTTTTATTTACATTAATTTTGTTGGTTTCAGTACGATTCCTAAATTTGGATTTCTCTTTCCGTATGTTCGACTTCCGTTTAATTTTCATTTTCAGATGGCAACATTCCGACTTAAATATTTTGTATAAGTCCTGTTATTATATGTGTTATCCCAGTAGTGAACAAGATCTAATGTATTTCTGATATCCTTGATCTTATTTTTAGTGGAGATGATTACCATTTAATACAGAAATACTTGATATGGGTTGCTAGAATTTTTACGTTGTCCGCTTAATTCGATTTGACAATGAAAATGATAGTTTTCTTTATATTTCATTTGGAACAATTGTGAGAGTTTCAGTTGAAAGAGATCATCCTTTAATTGTCTCGAAATATATACTAGTTTTATGTCTATGATTTAAACCTTATTTTGCTGGCTAAGAGAACAATAGCAAGTTAATTGTCTTTATAGCCTGTAGTATGTACTAATTTGTGAATTAAAAAACGTTACTCGATTCAAACTGCTGTTGGTACAGTACGTATTTCTCTACTATACTCAATCTACAATACTTAACCCAAAAACTTGTGTCTTATCCGTTTGGCCTTTTCAATAATAAACTATGTTTAAATTAGCCATCTAATCTGCATTTTCTTGTAGTAAATCTTATCTATAACAGAAAAAGTCCCAACTTCGGAACTATGTATTATTCGTGACTTAGGTATCAGTTTACCAGATTATATATCGAGGTTATAATCAATGCAAGGTGTCATATTAATAAACATCAATATTAATTAAATAATATATACAGTGTTTCAATCATTTAAAAAAAATCATATTGAATTAAGATAGAAATTAAATTATCGTATTTTGGAAATAGAAATCTTTTTTAAACTAGGTTTGTAAATACAGATGCATTTACACATATTTTATATACTTATACAACTACAAACAAAAACAATGATTGGTACTTAAGGGACATTCGAATGATATTTGTTATTAACGATTTGTTATATTTTTATAATGCACATTGTGTACCTATACTAGTTTATAACAAACTGACATTATAAAAGTATATGTATACAATAGATGAATAGATTAGGCAGCATTACCATTTATTTTACTATATACACGTCACATATGAACATGGTGAAGTGTTTAGCTACCGTTGCCACAGAAGACATTGCATTTGTACTTGTCAGCATCAAACATGTGTGAAAAAAACATACATGATATACAAGGATTAAAATTATGTATACCAGAAGAGTGCTTGTTCTATAACAAAAACTCGACAGTGACGCTCAAAATAAAAAAGAAAGGATAAATTAATTTCTATTTTAGTTTTCATCAGAACTGATTAGAAACAAAGTTTAGCGCAATTTTAATAGATCAGGATATTTGATTTCATCAACGCTTAACAATAATATTTATAAAAAAAATGATTAAAAATTTCTAAAATGATTATTTTGTTCGTTCTATTTCCGTTTGATTTTCATCCCAAAGGGGTTAATGACATATTATTCATATATATTGCTGACAAAATTATTAACTGCTACAATTCAATATAAAAAAGTAGCATTAAATGTTGAACTTCGTATTTTGTGTGGAAGCACCGATTAATAGAACATATAGATACTTTATATGACGTTTTTGCTTTGAATTTGTAAATCTTTGTGATAATTTGTGATAATATTGTACAGTATACCAATAATTCATTGATTGACTGATTTATGTTTTAATGTCTCCCAGCTATAAACTGCTTTTGTAATGGTAAGTTTTGCTGGTGTAGGAAGCCACAGTGTTCGAAGAGAACCACCGACCATCGGTAAGAAAATTGAAAGTTCTAGTCAAGTAAGATTTGAGTCAAATGAGCTTACCACGTGGGGGATTCGAACTCACAACATCAGTGTTGACAGGCCAGTTATACATAAGTGTGTCTACTTAAACCACACGACAACTAATGCTCACATATCAATGAGATATACTTCATATGTACATAAATAACCTGTTTCTTTAAGATTGTCTGATTTAAAAAAAAAGTCTTGTTCTAATATATGAAACCTTTTTTTGCTTAGGTGGCGTAAAGCAGTCACCAAACAATCAATCGATGCTGCTTAAATACAGATCAAAACTAAGTCAAAATGTTCATACAGCAAGCTTAGTATCAACAAAAGACGTAGGATAAATCATCGTTCACGATTATCATTTGTAGATGCCATGGTCTATTCATCGAGGTAATTACACGAGAGTAACCCTTTAACTTATATAATTATTAAAGAAAATGGATACATTAACTGAATTTTTATATCTCTACGGTCGTTATGCTTTATCATATACAGATAAGAAAATGTCTTAAACCATCACTTATATATAGTTGTCAAATAAAAAGATTAATCTTGATCTTTTAAAGGTTATGTATTAATAAATTATGAGTGAGTCATACAGTACCCTCACCATGCTAAATATGCCCACACTGTAAATAAAAACATTTGTTACCTTTGTTGTGGTAGATATATATGTAAATGTAAATTAACAGATCAAAATTTTATATTGTTATTCATAATGTGGAATTTGTGTTGTATAATATATATTGAAATAGCATATGATTAATAAATATTCCATCTACAACACGCTTTGATATAACACTTATTTAATTATCAAATTTGTTATAAAAAAGGCTGAGTTTTAACCACAGCATTCACATAAGCATTTTAAACAACAACAGAAAACGACAAAGCAGGCAACACCATGACCAAGCAATAAAAAGACGAGAGTATTACAAAAGCTCATGCAACACTGCTGCTAAATGAAAACTGGAACAGACTTTGACATGAATATCAATTATATGGTAATTTTTATAAATTTACTGTTTTCAAAAGTATGAATTATTCGAAATAATAAGGATTTTCTTATTCCAGGCATAGATAACCTTAGCCGTATTTGGCACAACTTTTTGGAATTTTGGGTCATCAATGCTCTTCAACTTTGTATTTGTTTGGTTTTATAACTATTTTGATCTGTGCGTCACTGATGCTTCTTATGTAGACGAAACGCGCATCTGGCGTATTAAATTATAGGCCTGGTACCTTTGATAACTATTTACACCACTGGGTCGATGCCACTGCTGCTGGACGTTTCGTCCCCGAGGGTATCACCAGCCCAGTAGTCCGCAATTCAGTGTAGAAATGAATATTAATTATATATGGTCATCTTTATAAATTTACTGTTTTCAAAAGTATGATTTATTCGAAATACTAAGGATTTTCTTATTCCAGGCATAGATATTTGGCACAACTTTTTGAAATATTGGGTCATCAATGCTCTGTTCGGCTTTCTAACTATTTTGATCTGAGCGTCACTGATAAGTCTTATGTAGACGAAACTCGCGTCTGGTGTATTAAATTATAAGCCTGGTACCTTTGATAACTATTTACATTACTGGGTCGATGTCACTGCTGGTGGACGTTTCGTCTCCGAGGGTATCACCAGCCCAGTAGTCAGCACTTCGGTGGTGACATAAATATTAATCAAATGGTCATTTTAATAAATTTACTGTTTTCAAAAGTATAAATTATTCGAAATACTAAGGATTCTCTTTTCCAGGCATATATAATTTTAGCCGTATTTAGCACAACTTTTTGGAATTTTGGGTCATCAATGCTCTTTAAATTTGTACTTGTTTAGCTTTCTAACTATTTTGATCTGAGCGTCACTGGTGAGTCTTATGTAGACGAAATGTATTAAATTATAAGCTTGGTACCTTTGATAACTACTTTATGTTCATGAAGTTTAATCACTTGCTGTCTTTCTGAGGGAAAATATCAAGTTCCACATGAATATTAAGAATCCGAAAATACCTGTATATTCCATGATGACATTGTGTAGGAAAGGGAAAGTGTGACTGTTGCATGTCTTATTTGATAGTATCACAGTCTCTCTAACGCATCAATTTAGAAATGATATAATTACCGAATGAAGCTGACGTTCGTAACAGTTTCAATGAGATTAATAATTTTACTAGTTAAGCGACCCTGGTTAAGATTTATTAATCGGTCAATTTCAGCTTTCTCATTGGAATCGTTGGTGAAAACACTGAACTGTTAGATATGTTGCAAAATTTACACATACATAAACAAAAATTAAAAAAGAGGAGAATATAAAAACGAAATAAAAATTTACCGACAGTAAAGAAACCGACAAAATTAATGCATGCTTAATTAAAAAATTTAAAATAATTGTTGTCCTTTGATCATGTGTGATATTTAAGATGAGATCAAGATATTGTTCTCTTTCATATCAATTACTATGGGATCATTAAAACTCGATACAGAAATCCTGGAATTGTTTATTCAAATACATCCTAAACGTCTATCAAAGAACTTAATGTATATTTTGTAATAAATTGCTGCAATACGTTTAAAGCCTTCTTCTCTGATGAGAAAGGTAAATATTGCACCTGTCATGAGGCTGTTGTTTGGGTTTGTTCGGCTGTTGGTGTGGTTAATCGGTGTTTCACGATCTCGTGTCTCGTTTTTTATATAGATTTGACTTTTGGTTTCTGTTAAATTTTACACTAGTCATTTTGGGTCCTTTATAGCTTGCTGCTCGCTGTGGTCTTATGCTCCGCGTTCTTTTGGTACCACGATTCATTTTTGTTAATCCACAACTCGTTCACTATCCCCGTAACTGTTGAAACGTTTTGGATTTCAATGAATGTTATCTATGTATTATTGGTAAATTATAAAGTCAGTGACTTCATTACCACAAATTACTCAAAACCTTCTCTAAACTGTTCCATAGATATAAAGATTTGGTTTTGAAGTTTCATTGTACCTTTAAAAAAATATTTCAAACGGGATAGGACATCCTCATTTTTTCGGATATCTTTTATACTTTTGTAAACGATGCAATACACTTGTAGATCTTTTAAATAAACTTAGTATAAAAGGTTGCCAATTCAACACTGTGTTTAGATGTTTAAATATTGTTTTTATTGGTACTGATATTGAATTTGCTCTAACTGTTCATGACATGCTTACACTAAATCCATTGCATGTTGGATATGTACTGATTGATATTTTAGTCTTAGATGCATGATTGTTTTCATTAGTTGTCTTTAAACTAGCTGTCAGTAACTGTAACTTGTGTAAATACTCTCAGATCTGTACTAAGAATCTCCTTGATCTTTCTATAAGGCGGATGCATAAATTCCACGTCCACTCTGTTTTTTTTTTTTTTTTTTTTTGTTAGATGTCTTTCTATATGTATCTATCTGGTGAGTTAAGCTTTATTCAACTGATTATAATAGTTGTTTTCTTAGGTTGTACTGTTACTAAAAAGTCCAAGTTTAGGGGAAGGTTGTCGACTTCAACATTGTTCAAACGAGTTAAACCCCGCGATATTATGTGTTTGCCTATCCAATGTCAGAAGCCTGTAATTCATTGGTTGTCGTTTGTTTTTGTTCATTATTTTGTACACAAGTTAAGCCGTTAGTTTAATTGTCATTTCGGGGCCTTTGTTAAAGCTAACTATTCGATATTGGCTTAGTTCATTATAGAAAGCTGTACGGTTTTTACCTTCTGTGTCATTTGCTCTTCGTAAAGAGTTGTCTCATTTGCAACTATGCGACATTTTCTATTTGTGTATCTACATTTTGAGTTAAATGCAACATATATATTGACGATTGCTTGAACTTGCTTAGAAGCACATATAATGATTGTCCAATGTTTGTAAAAACGCTCTAACTTCAATTAATAAAGATTAAATGTATAGTTGAACTTGGTATTTTGTGTGAAAGTACTTACATATCGAACATAATTGATTAGTTGATGTTTTCTGTCTTGCATTTTAATTTTTTTTATAATTTGGAATGACACTACATCAATGACATATACTTGGTTCATGTGTCCAGCTGCTTCACGAGCGATTTGCTTAGTCAAAATTTCTAAAGAGCAAGTCTATGATCACCAAAAGACATATACCATAACATTGATAATGAATATCTTAGTGATAAATACGACGTAACTATTTAGATCGAAGCAATTTCATGCAGTTGGCACTATAAATTATAGATTACAAGAAAAGTGGTCAATTTACTGAACTGTATATCTTTCCAATCGTAATGAATCTTCTATATACACAAAAGACGATTTCGAAAAATCTTATTGAAATATATCACGAAACGTTTACATTTATAAAAGATTTTTACATGCTTCTCCATCCTGATGATATACGAAAAAATATTTTCACATAGAGATATCAAACGAAACGACTGATATTTTTTTCTAAATGTTATTTACAGATAAAGTATGGTTCGTAAAACGAGATGGATTATCTTTGCTTTATTTATCAAAACTCTGTTTATCGCAATGCAACGTCAATGACATCAACGTATTATCACTCTCTACTGGCAGAAACCTATTTTAAGTTTGGTAGCTGAAGATTTCAATTTTTCAGCGATATAATTGTCTTGAATACACTCAGATACAAGGATTAAAATGTTTTGACGCACGAATAACAAACATTAAAAAGTGCTATAAACTCATTTTCTACGACATTAATCCAAAGAAATTATTTTGTGCTACCCTCACTGATTAAAGACTTCGTTTAACGCAATTACAATCAAGCAGGAGATTTTATTTCATTACAGTAAAATAAGAATTATTAAACGAATGATTAAAAAGATGCTTATTTTTTTCTTTTAATTTCTTTTTGATATTCGTATAAAACCAGTTAATGATCTTATTATACATAATGCTGTAGTGTAAAAATGTCTTGGCTGTATAAATTATTAGATCCCCAAAATTACTCTCCTAAGAAAGTTTTGCTGCTTAGTTATACACAAAAATTTGGGGCTGACAAAATGTTTCACTTTAATCAAGATGGATTACTTTATTTAGCTGAACAATACATTCCCTGTTCTATTTTTGACATGTATACCTATTATAGATATAAGAAGATGTGGTATGAGTGCCAATGAGACAACTCTCCATCCAAGTCATAATTTGTAAAAATATCATGTTTGTTTTATGTTTTAAGTATTATGTCTGTTTGTTTTGTTCACACATTATTGTAAATATAATGGAATTGCATGCGACTGTCATACAAGTGAGAGGTTTCGCTAGTTGTAAAACCAGGTTTAATCTTCCATTTTCTACATAAGAAAATGCCTGTATCAAATCAGAAATATGACAGTTGTTATCCATTCGTTTAATGTGTTTGAGCTTTTGATTTTGCCATTTGATTAGGGATTTTCCTTTTTGAATTTTCCTCGGAGTTCAGTATTTCAGTGATTTTACTTTTCGCATGATATCCTGGTAATTTTTTTCAAGTTGAAAAATAAGTTTAAACATGTTAAAGATGAAACAACACTGATATTCTGGTCAAGCCCATTTGGCTGAACCCAAACATCAAAATGGATGGCAAGATGATTTTGAAGTTCAAATTTACTGAAAATTGTATTTTCTTTATTTATGATCTGGTGTCAGATAATAATACATTATTTCTATTTGAAGAATACAAAATGTATAATATCTATACTCATTTTGTAGAGTTTTATGGTATTATAAGTGCAATTCCAAATAGGTGGAAAAGTATGATAGAAGTTAGTTCTAAACTGGATAATGTTGAAAATAAATTAATTGATAAAGTTTAAAAGGAACCAAAGTCTTCTATGAATTATTTTTGGAGGATAATAAAGTGTTACCTTTATCTTTCCGTTATAAATGGGAAATAAATATGCAGATTGAAGATTGGAATACTATTCATTCCATGCCTTTCATTATAACCAGACATTCGTTTTTTTTTTTTTTTTTTAATTTCAATTTAAGATTGTTCATAAGATTTTAACATGCAATTTGATTTTATTGAAATGTAAATTTGAATAAACTGAATTGTGTACATTTTGTTCAAAAATTAATGAAAATATTTTCACATTTTTGGGGAATGTAATATTACACAAAACATTATGGCCTTGCAGTGAAAAAGACGTAATTTTTATAGATGTGTCTGATAGTAATCTACTTTATGCAAGTGTACGTAAATATTTAAATGTATAAGACTGTGATTGATTATTGAATATTCATATACGAAATGCAGTGAAATAAATATGGAAATAAATGAAGTTTAGTCCGTTTTGTAGCATTCGATTAACAATTCAACTTGCAAACCGTCCCAGACTCTCCGTTGACATCTTCCTCAAAATCGAAATATGTTAACAAATGTTTTGATGTATATTTGCTAAAGGTCGATTTCTATCCGACGCAGCTCAAGTGTTACTTTTTTTTTTATAAGTTGTGTCTAATAATGTAGTATGTAATTTCACATGTTTCATCATGAAAAATAGATTCAAAAAAGTTACCATGTATCTTGTCAAACAGGATACAGAACATATTTTCCGTTATCAATACAACCGCATTATTCGCATCAGGTTAATGTAATAAAGCTGGCTCATTTGGAACGAAATCTATTATAGGATTAAACGTCTTTTTAAAGGAATTTATTGGTGTATAAACACGACCAATTCACTCACAAACGGACTTTTATGATATGTTTGTGAGTGACTTAGTCCAGTTTATACACCAATAAATTCCTTTAAAAAGGCGTATAATCCTTATAATTATTTAAAATTGGAGAGAAAGATTTTTTTCTACACTCGTAACCTCTTGCACACGTAAATTGTATATTTGTGTCATTGATTTGGCCTGGTGCATGAATATTTTTGTTGTTTTACGCAAAAATATGTACTCCATGAAATTTGGTATCTGATAAAAAATAAACTCTTATTATCATTCAAATGAATGTTTTGTGTATTATTTAAATTAACAACTAACGCCAAGTGATAATAGATACTGTTAACGTCGAGTCGGACTGTGTTATTATCGCTGCCATCTTGTTTACATTGGTTACAAAAAGAAGTTCGGTCAACGTCGTCTATCGAAAAATAAACAACGTCAAGAACAACTACCGAAATTCCTCTCGACCAATCATATCAACGTATTCCCAAATTTGCAAATCATAAGAATTATTACACAATCAAAGACACGCATGTTGACCTCTACATTACGTGGGATTATTTGTTAGTCAACAGTTGCCTCTTTCACGGTTAACAAAATAGAGTTATTATAATTTTAAAAAGCCCCGGTTGTATTTATTTTGTAGTTTGGAAAGGGAAAGTAGGATTTACAGTATCATGAGTATATTAACGGATCTCTTTGATTTTTAAGTAAATATTCACAGCTCGGAGAGTACATGATTGTACAATATGAGTTCACATTTAATCTGCTGTCCTTGTTCAAATTGTCGCGTGACGACAGTTTTCAACAATGTTAACAACAATTATGAGGATCAATTTGAAAACAAATGAAACGTTTTTTGCCAGAACAGTAGTTTCATTTTTATAAAATGTTGATGAATGAAGGTAGATGCAGTCCTTTATCTTTGGCCGATGTAAAATAAAACACAAAACAACTATAGAATGTGTTTTTAAATCATATCTTTTTACGCCAAATCTTTCAATAACATAGGCTATTCAAATGTTTGAATGTTGTTTACTCTACTATTCTAGCACCCAATTGCAAAATATGTTATGGATATAAGGACAATATTTGTTAGATTCTTGATCAAACTTAAATCATATTCCTATAAAAATAAAACGTCTATTCAAGGAGTAGTATTTAATTTCTGTATCACGAAAGACAGTAGTAACACACATAAAGATAACTCGTGCTAAATTTTCAATCGCAAGTTTATTTGAAGTGTCTACGGAAACTGTTATTTTTATGAGGTAGATCTTGCTCATTCTTCAGTTTTCTATAGTTTGTGAACTATCGTTTGTCTTTTCGTCGTTTTTCGTTTTTTGAAATTACATTGTCACTTTGAACCTTTGGTATCGGTCGTCATTATTGCTATAACCATATTAACTGATGTGTATATATCTGCGATAACAAATTGTGAGTAATCTGTATTTTGCAAACAAGGCATATCTATGAACATGATGAAGGAAGGGCCAAAGATACCAGAGGAAAACTCAAAATCATAAATCGAAAATAAACTGACAAGTCCATGGCTAAAAGAGAAAAAGACATTGATATTAGTGTTGTCAACGGTTAATCGGAAGGACCGAATATCGAGTATCAAAATCGCCAACCGGTTAACCGGCCCATTTTTCAATACTTATATATTTGGTATAAATGTGTATTGAAATCTTAAATTTGTTTTAAAAGGATAGTCTTGCTAATCAATTTGACAGATCAACTGTCCAGTATATTGATTTCTATTTCTAATCCCGCCCAGGTAAAAACGATACACACCAATGCAATTTAAAAAAAAACATATCGTTTAATTTCAATTTGTATTTAAGGAACATTTGTGAATCGTCTGCTATCATTTAACATTGGACTGTAAAACAAACAACATACAATGCAGGTAAGATTTATTGAGTTTTAAAGAGGGATTATAATTGCTGTGGATTTATTACAATTTGTGGTATTCCAATTTTTGTAGATTTTGTGGTTACATATGAAACATGAATTCAAATGTTCAAAAAATTACAATTATTCGAAAGCATTATATGCAGACTTAATCAAAAATAAGAAATGAAAACTAATGATAATCCATGACAAGTGGTACCTACAAAAATAAATGAATTCACAGATTACATAAGGAGTAGGTGCGATAAGACCCTAAAAGTGTCCCTTGTTTTCAATTAAAATTCAATATAAAGATGTATTGACCAACATCACAATGCATCATAGTAAAAATAATGACTAGAAAAGAAATTTGTCTAAATCAATGTATTAAAGTTCTTTTCATGACCTCACAAACACCACATATTTTGATATTCCACAAAAAATCAATGAAAACAAGTACATGTTGTACATTGACAAAAAGCGCATGCGTCGACAAAAAATCCTTGGTCTAACTTTGTCTGAATCCAGAGGGTTCTGTTAAATTTTATCAAAAATCCCTACTGATTGCCTCTTTGGGTTCTAACTTTTAATCATTCATCAGAAAACTGTTCAAAAGAAGTTTGATGTAACTTTCTGACGTGTCTTTTAACTTGAAACAATGAATTAATCTTCGGAACCAAATATGACCCTTACTGAACACATTCCTTTTAATATGACTCATTCATGACCTATTTGTCTATCTTTTTATCGAAAGCATATTATCATTATTTAAAAAAAAAATATTAAATGAGGGAAACACGACGAACATTGAGTTGCAGTATATTTCTAGGAAGAGCTAATGAGAAAGCACTTTTTCACAACTTACAAAATTGAGCTTAAATGAGTGTTCATACCAAAAATTCATTTCTTGTATTCAAATATACATCAAGTTAATACCTTACACTGTTTAAAAGCAGTATAATGGGAGCAACACATGCATTTAGTTGGAGTTTTCTCAAGTAAAATTTATTTGTATCTTCATTGCATTGTATCTATTGTTTCAATTGTTATATTTATTAAAGCATTAAGGGTTTCAACTCGCTCAGGCAAAATTGACCTTAGATTGATTTGGCTATTTTTAGGGGTTTATTGTCATGTAGCTCTTCAACTGTTTCTGTTCTTATACATTCTCGGCTTTCAATTATTCGGTTTTGAGCCTTCCTGGTGAAGATTTCTAGGAAAGCGTTTCAGACGCATGAAATTGTTTAACATGTTTAACGTATTGTTTTAATATTTTACACCGATAGGTCGATACATCTGCTGGTGGACTATCAGCCACCGAGGGTATCATCGTCTCAGTATTCGGTACTTTGGTAGTGAATTCATTTATAACAAACTTTTCTAAAAGTGTCCGTTTATAAATTTTTAAACTATGACGAAACGAAGATTTCAACTCCCGCGGGCAAAGTTGACTTTAGATGGATTGCCTATTTTTTTATTTTTTTTTTTTTTTTTTTTGGCATATGGTTCTTCGTCTGTTTCGGTTCTTATACATTATCGGTTTTTAAATATTCGGCTTTGAGAGTTCCTGATTAAGGTAAATCCTGAAAAGCGTTTCGGACGCATGAAATTATTTTTTTTTTACCTATAAAAGATGTTTATGGCACTGAATTTATACATAGTAAAGTAAAATATACCTAAGTATTTTTTTTTAATTGACATATTTTTTATATGGAACTTACTTGAAAAAAACATGTTATAACTTCTTCCTTTTGAATATACAGTGGAGTTCGGTAATTTTGTAATACTATTTTATTTTACTCTTATGGTTAATAAACGCTTTTGCTTATTATTTCACTAAGCGATGTTCGGGATGTATCCTTTTCAATATTTCAAGAAAGAAATTTCAAACCCATTTCCGATCGGACAACTGATAATTTTATGAATGATATTTGTGCATTAAGTGTTTATTTAATCAAGTTTTAACATCAGCATGCATTTATTTCTATGTCCATATTTATCAAAGATATACATCATAATCATCATAATAATGAAAGCAGGTAATTCAATTTGTTTGATATATTATGGTTGTTTTTCATCGGTCAGCAACTTATATCAATGCTCACCAAAATATTGTCAGTAGGAAGCCCATAAAAAATGTTTGTTTTTCTAAAAGTTTAAAAGTGGTAATCTTTTCGGTTTATATCGGTTGTTTTTAAGTGTTGGTATGCTAGATCGTATTTGTTCGTGGTAATGGGATTAAATATCTCTAGAATTAAAATAATATCAACCTTGCATAATGTGGAAGTTATTCGACCAAGTATTATTCCTTCAATTGTTTTCCAACAAAACATTACATGATACAATGACATTTTACGAGCCCCATACAGTTTACACTAAACTATTTGAATGATGGTGATTGGTGATGTTTATATAATTAAGGTATTTATATGTAGTAATTTCCCTATACAGACAAAGCACCAAGTGAGTAGTATGTATTTAGATTAATTAAATATCGGTTTAAAACGTTTAATTATTAAAAAAAACAGAAGATACATTTGCTCAAACATACATGGGGAATCTGCAATTGATAGTTATCAATTACTATTATTATTATTATTATTTTTTTTTTTTTTTTTTATTCGTTTATATATATATTTATTTATGTAATGTTCTGTTTATGATTTTCCTTGGCATAAATTCAATTCTGGCCGTTTGTATATACATAAAGATTTATAAACAAAAATACGAAACTCCAAAATAAGTTCAAACAGAGAAAACTCAATAAAATCTGAGACAAATATAATGCAAGTTTTTTCCAAAGACAATTGTGGGTTAAACCTGGTTTCTAATTAGCTTAATCTCACACGTGTATGACAGATGTCTATATTTGTGTTAAATTGAAAGAACCGAGCCACCTAACAGACATAAAAATAGAATATTATACATATTTTTATAAGCTTCATTGTATATAATCAGCAACTGACATGTAGAACAAAATATGTTATATACAAGAAGAATATAAATGTGAAGGGACAAGAAAAAGTTTTCTTTTGTGTCTTTCTCGTCATTTTAAATAAACGGAATACGCAGAAGAATGATTATAGAAATTATGATAATGATAATTTCAATAATGATAGTAGGAATAACGAGAGTGATAATTGGAATGATAATTGTAGTAATAACAATATGATACTAAATTAATTAAGATTAATTATAAAACTAGTGAATTCATATTTTTGTATTTCGATTATAGATCAGACATATCAGACGAAATTTAGAATGTTAAAATACCAAACAGTATTAAATAGCATTATTGTGTATTTGATTTCCATCAGCGTTTTAATGTCAAGCGACTTTTACAATAAACATATTCTGTTCAACATTTTGAAAGATATAATGGTCCATATAGATCATATGTGGTGGTGTTAGCATGACCTTCAAATATATTTTCAAATCGTTCACTTTTGTTTTAAATTCCATGGGGTCGATATGTAGGGAAAAAAAACGAGTTCCGTTGGTCAAATTTATTATTTTGTGTTCAAAAGAAGGATACATTAGTTTTTTTCTAATTCGTACTCGATTTATCCTTTTCCTGACCTGTTGACATTTTATTTAATCAACGTGTGGTTCGTTTGATCTCAGTTCTTCATTGGTTAAAATTCGATTATGACGTCAGATTTTCTTGCTTTCCTCAGAAAATCCTATTGTGACGTCACGAAAAAATGCAACCATGCCTGATGACGACACGTAGAAGGAACACATATGTTTTGCATGTCGTTCGAAAAGACGAGCCTCGCGTTTTAAATTTGAAAATTTAACCGTCTCGAGTGGATAAATATCGTATCACACTCGATGCAGTGGCAGAATCTATATTTATCTAAATATCTGAGCTGCCAAAATCTATTTGAATATCATTTAACTACTGTCGCCTTAATTTTCATAACGACTGTTAATTGTTAACAGTTTAAACAGTTTACATGTTATAACATTGTTGAAAAAGGCTCACAAAGTCAAAACAAAACTACAACATGTACAAACAACCACAAAACAAAACAAAATACCTACAGTACAGTAGCGATCGCTTGGGAACAGGTGCAGTTAATAATTGATACAAGTTTTTGTTGATTGATTGATTGATTTTCAGCACTATTTTATATCTTGTGATGGTCAGTTTTTTTTTTTTTTGGCGGCGGCGGCGGCGAAAGCCGGAGAGAAACATTAACCTTCGGTATGAAAACTGACAATTAAGTCTGGAAAACGCACCCTTTAAGTGCGAGTTTCGAACTCACAAACTCGGTGTTGATATGCAAGTGATAGTGTAGTTAAACTACTTCGATCCCGTCGCCGCCGAGTACTTCTCATGTTGGTTGTATGTTAAAGGCAACAGTAGTTGATTCCTGTTAAAATCTCATATACTCACCTCGTAATTGTCTCGTTTATATCATGTTAATTTGTTTCAAGTAGGAGACACAGCTAAAATTGAATAATTTTAGTTTAGAAGTTTATACTCTTTTGTTTAAATGCATACCTGTTTGATCCAAAATTGCCCCCTGACTAGATAGTCAGTAACAAGATAACTATTTCCTCAATTGCAAAGTTTTCAAATTAGTATCCTATTTTTTTCAACCTAGAACTACTTGGAACATATAGCCTTCCAAAAGTATATGTGTTATATTAGTAATCATTGTGTATGAATCTTTTACTCTGATAAGATATTTAGCACTTTAACTAATTTTAAAAACACTTTTCGGATTGTTATTTCCACATTGATAGAAAAAAGTTCTATTATTGTATTGAACGTGAATCTAATGTTTACTAAAAGTTTTGTCTTCATAGACCATATACTTGTATTTTAAAGTATGGTATTAATAGAATTTTAGCAAATTTGTACAATTAATGTTCATGCACAACACAACACATATGATAATCAAAATTTCTTTTGCAGAATCAAGTCTAAAATGATTTCGAACATAGCATTTGTACCACTTTGATAAAAATCTGTTTAACAGTATTTCTTATGTTTTTTCGTTATCAGAAAAACATCGTTCTTTCGAGTTCTCAACTACCACTACAAAACTAATTGTAAAAAACTACTCCTTATATTCATGATTTATTGTAACATCCCTGAAATGTACGAGGTTCGTACGATTAATGAATATATTGGGGAATTTTAAAATCCATGATGTATCATTAATTGATGTTAATGGTACCAATAGATTTGCATTTCTACAAGTATGTTCCTTTCAGCAATGCTCAGGGCCAAAATATGTTACAAACTAGTACACCACATTTAAAAACTTACGACGGAATGTATGATATGAATGAAAGCACTATTGGTTAATTGATATACATATTACTATATGTGTTGTCTGTTCTCAGTTGAGAGTACCAGCATTTCTTGTGTTTGTTTAAATTTAAATCAGTAGTTTGAGTTTTATGAAAGATGTTTCTGCATAATAAGAATAGTATTTTATACTGTTCGTAAATAATTTGCTAGCTTAAGTTAGGGTGCTAAAATTGCTTTTTTTATTAAGATGAAACCTGTTTATGTGGTAACTGAGAATGGACTGTACTTCAAAATGTATGCTGCGTGGTATCAATTAAAGGGAGACATATTTGTTTCTTCATAATTAATAGCATGTACCGAACGTACACGATGAAAACGGATATTACCAAAACGTTTTTAAAAAAATAACAAATACATGAAATAAATTAGCAAAATAACTTATATTATTTATTTCTTCTATTAATTGCAAGGGATAACATTTAAAACTGTATTTAACATAGTTGACGTAGTGTCCATTCTGTATGATAATTTTTTCTTCATATTTCGACAATAAAAATTAGACAACCGTTACTAAACAACACGACTTAGGCTGCCCATTACAGTGCTGATCACTATTAGCTGTAAAAAGCTGACCTTTTTTATAACCGGTCAAAGGAAAACCTGTTTTTATATATAGTAAGGTGCTGGCATTCTCATATGCCGTTCAAATACAGCCTGTTAATAAGTCGGGTCTAAATCAGATATTTCTATAGAACTAGAGCAAACTTAGATAAACGGAGCTATTGCTCTAGTATACTGCCGACGAGGATTTTTGTTTGTCTGCTCCAAATATAATAATTTAAACAACAGTGGAAATGCCAGCTATAAAGTAAACTTTTAAAAAGGTAATGACTGCATTCATAGGCATAAAAACTATTTATACCTAATGCTTTAATTAAGAAATTGCCGACCAATCAAAACAGATATAAAGGATAAATAACTTTCGTTTACATGTAGTCATGATCAATGTTGTTCTCAATTTCATTATAGGAAACCTACGAGTTCACTTTGTAGAAAATGTTTAAAGAGAGAGACAGGAGATACCAAAGAAATATATGAATGCATAGGTCGATTTCGAATTGGCAATATTGCCATGACAAAAAAAAGCAAAACGACAGATCAAAAGGTTTAAGAGCAAAACAAAGAAAATTAAAGAGTGTGAAATATGGACCCAATCATAAACCATGGGTTTAGTATATATATAAGCCTCGAATCCGTGTACTGATTCACATCTGTGTCATTTTCTCAAATATATGTTCAATCGTTACGTCATTCATAAATATATGTCCATTTAAAAAATACGGCTTAAAATGTTTGTCCATTTCTCAAATCTGTGTCTGATCGTTACATATTTTTACATATTTCAAGCTCCTTGTCCCGTCCTAGATGTGCATGAAATATTTCTCATTATACGTTAAGCAATCTTCGTTTTGTTGGTGATAAATGTCGTTTCTTAAAAATCTAAATGACTTCTGCCACGTCAGCATTTGGATATTTGTATATTATTTCCTGTTGTCTCTGTAAAATTCTAGAGGAAAACAGTTCACAAAAATACATTGACTATTGTTACTTTTTACGGGTGGCATTTTCTTCAGATCTTTAAACTAGACGACATATTGATAATGCTGAAGTCAAGATGATTGTGATGCGATAAAAAACACAGTACATAAGTTGATGAAAAGGACACGTACTTCAGGGAAGAAAAGACAGTATTTGTAACGTCTATGACTCAATATAAGATAAAACACCTACTTGAGGAAAGGACATAGATTTGAGATTGGGTATAGATTTGAGTCTTATATATATATATATATATATAGAGAGAGAGAGAGAGAGTCTATAAGAATCTACCAACCAGTAAACTTAATGGGTATTGAATCATCAAAATTGACAATACTACCATCTATTTATCGGTATTGTTACACAATCTTTTAGACTCATTTATATATATATATATATATATATATATATAAGTACGTCTGAACCAGTGACAACTCTACAACAGATTTCTCCATCGGATCACCAGCAGTGATGGCGATACATTTCTGTATATACAACTCGTCTAAACATCAGCCCAACAATGTTAGATCTGTAAATTTGCTTTCGAGGAAGAACAAAAATTTGCGAAAGCAAATTTACAGATCTAACATTGTTGGGCTGATGTTTAGACGAGTTGTATATATATATATATATAACATATATGCCCATTAAGTTTACTCTTAAATAATTAACTCTCACTTGTACAACAAAACTAAACATTAACATTTTTCTGATTTAGAATATCCTCGAAGAACATGTAGCCGTTATAGACGAAAATGCAATCCAAAAGATATCTTGCAAGTTTGAAAAATCTTTGACCCTTCTTTGGCTCCTCAATTTACGAATGTTCTTTTGAATGAAATACGTGAAAATAAAGTCGAAAATGATTGGGCAAATACAGAAATTTCAATAATATCAGATAGACGTAAAAGTTCTGCATCTTCAGTGGCAAAAGAAGTGATAGTTGGGTACTTTATTTGGAAAATGGCGAAGTAAATATGGTGAAAGCAGTGCGTAAGGAATACTTTGATGAGAAAATACAAGTGCCCGTCATTAACAAACGAACAATCGCAAAAGCCATTATCAAGTTCATCGGCAACGAAGGAGTTGATGTAGATAAAACGAAAGACCAGTTAAGAAAACTTTTACAAGCATTAATTGATTACGTTCAACACAATGATCAATCCGATATATGGGAAAATGCAACAGTAAATGTTTACGACAATGAATCTAATTCTTTCACATTTAAGAGTGGAAATGGAACTAATGAATTTCTTGTGAACATGACAAATAGAGAGCCTAAGATTATACAGCTTAACATCAGCAAATACACTAACTTGAAACGCCATATTCGGAGGATCAACAGGTTCATATCCAAACCCAAAAACGTACATATATTGACATTTGTTGTGTTTGCTGGTATGTGTTTTGTTGTCCATAAGTACCTTCCACAGTTTTGCAATTTCATCCGCAGCCTGTTAGCTGGCGAAATGGACAATAATGTAAAGATTGACAACTGACAAGTGTTTTGTTGCAAGGTTTTTTAAATGACAAGTTTGGCAATTAGATTTGATAATAAAAAACTTTTCAAGTTATTGGTGTTTTACAGTTTTTACAGTGATTAACGTATATAAATAACATTTAAGAATTTTAACATATGTGGTAAATCTTATATTTATCAGCTCGTCAACTGAAATTTCCCGGGGAAAATTTCCCCTTTAGCAGGTGGTTATGTTCTTGCATACTATGTGTATCATATCATTGTATTGCAAATACTGTCAGTGTTTTATATAATACTTTTAAGAATTTGGCTTTTCAATTGTCAATTTTGAGCTAAGCGGTCCAATAACATCTTATGTCAAGTAATATTTTGACTGAATGCATAACCTGTAAGTAATAGAGAACTAAAGCATTTTGTATGTAGTCCTCTGTCGATAAAATTTCATGTCTGGTTAAATTTCTTCAAAATACTTGTCTGGTCATCTGTTTTGTATATTGCCCTTTCATACTATTTTAAACTGCTAGGTTTTCTTACAAATATTTCGATGTGCCCCGTGTTGTTTATCATTTGTTGTTTAGTTTTATATGTATTGTCTATCATTTGTTATTTAGTTTTATATGTATTGTCTATCATTTGTTGTTTCGAAATTATTGGTCTTTTGTTGGGCAATGTATGACAAATATATGTTCAAAAACCTCGCCCGTAATTATAAATTATGTAATTCATTGACCGCTCCCGACATGTGTAACTTCAAGGCATATTTTAGTGGCGATCGATGTCTTTCAAAATTACTTTATTTTTATCAATAGTACCGCTTAAGTCGACGCTAGGGGCCGTCTTGACCTTGTTGTAGGGTATGAATGATTTGTTCATTGTTGAAGACCCTACGACAACTGTCAAGATGAAGAACAGGAATAAAAGCCCTGTTCATTGATAATTTTCTATGTTTTCTATGTATTGTGTGCGATTTTGTCCCATGTACATTTACTCTATATCCTTTCATTCTCTAAGGAACCTCAGGTCAAGTCCAATAACATCTTATGTCAAGTAATATTTTGACTGAATGCATAACTTGTAAGTAATAGAGAACTAAAGTATTTTATATGTAGTCATCTGTAGATAAGGAACCTCAGGTCAAAGTCATTAGTCAAGAACATGTTATAAACTTTGAACATCGTTTGATATAAGTATTTCTCAGAAACTGTAACAGTTTGCGATATAAGGTTTTCACAAGTCATTGGTTTTGACTTGTATACAATTGGGTCGAAGTGCATCTTGGACTTTTGTACGACTTTTTCTCTTAAATATTTGAAACCAGTATAACTTCTCAACCATACTTTGAAAGATAAGATGTTTTCTGATTTTAGATCAAAACCAATGACTTTGAAATTAGGGTCAATGTCAAATGTCAATCAGACGATGTAGATGTTGACCTTTGCTACTACATCATACTGGTGTATGATTAAATCATGTAGCTTTTTTTATAAGGTTGGATTGGCACATACGACCTTTTAAAAGTCCACTGGAATAGACATTGTTTTAACCTGGAGTAGTTATGTCTGATGTATGTTTATGTATAGATATTGTGATTCGAATATCAATGAATTCTTTTTTTTTTTTTTTTTGTTAAAATTTATTGATGAACAGTATTTACCATGACCTTTGATATACAACTTATATTCAAGAAAGTGTATGGTTAGATGAGACGTTTGAAAACTGAATGTAGTGTATTGAAAAAAAAATATGAGTATTTTAAAAAATTATACTAAAAATACATCTTTAATTACTAATTGAATTGTCAAACACTCTCCATTACTCTTTTGCTTTTGTCCTATGCGACTTATTGCAAATTGTTTTAAGTGAAGCTGCACTTGTAAGCGGTCAACACAAAGCCGATAATTTTCTTTATCAGGTTTGCCAATTTCTACGTTAAGTCTATATTTTCTCAAAAATGAATTCCTATATGCATATCAATATCAAAAATCAATGCAAACCTATTGCAGTTGCATGACTATCTAAAGTAAACATGTATTTGTAGTTTGTAACTGTTATAAAACATATTTATCACGTGTTACAGTAATTGAGCGACAGTCTTTTTCAGCAGGAATGTACTTTCTATGATATAAAATTATTCGTGCGTTTCGAGAAGAATGTCGGAAAACCATGCATAATATTCTTTAGAACAAGAACAGGAATTGATACAAATATTTGAAATCCTTTTGGGATCTGTTTCAGGGCTTACATCTCCTAATCTGCTAATTCTATAATTTAATCTATTAAAAAGGTCTTATATAGATATTAGAAGATGTGGTATGAGTGTCAATGAGACAACTCTCCATCCAAGTCAAAATTTATAAAAGTAAACCATTATAGGTCAAAGTACGGTCTTCAACATGGAGCCTTGCCTCACACCGAACAGTAAGTTATGTTTACTATATTATCTGTAAATGAAAATGTCACATTAAGGATCCCCTCTGTTGTAGTATGATACAGTATTATTTCCATAGTAGCAAATTATTAACTTTAACCTTATCAGGATTCACATTTTTTCTAATTCTTTCCGTGTATTTTGTTGACTATTCGACATTAATGTAGAAAAGCTTTTAATATTTACACGTATTGATATTGATTTTTCATCTCTGAGCCCTTTTCTATTCCATTGATATAAAATTAAAAAGCCGGTAATGTGTTTTTTCTTGGGCATATTTGCTGGATTCGTAGTCAATGATTTCTTTCACCATTTATAAATTTGTGTTGTTTTGTTTATCTTATTCTTTTTGTTGTTGAATGTGTTTGTAACATTACTACTTTTTTTTTAAATTTATCATTATAATTCCCTTATATAGCATGAAAAGGCTAATGAGATTCACTTAAAGAGTAACAACGTTTTTTTTCTAATATTTTATAGAAGCAAGCCTTTACTCAAGTAACCAATCCATCGTCTATACCGGGTTTAATTATGCGAAAAACCTTCATTTAACCACAGAATGTAAAGAGCAATTGCAGAATTTAATATCACGTATTCACGACTATATTGATGGTGAAACCGATGTAACAATATCAGTTTACGTCACTGGGAGATTATATAATGAATTATTTGTGTTCAGACTCGGAAATGGAACTGAACATTTGATAATACATGTCTCTAATCATAACACTACACATGTATATGGAACTGATCGAAAAGAACACAAATTTACAGAAATACCAAGGAAGTCCTTCTTAAGGTTGGTGGTGGGGCTGCGGTGACGATGATTGCCAGTACTTTAGGACCTGGTGCAGCTCTTGTTGGTTTGCTTGCAGCTTGCTACTTGGATACTCGAAAAACTTCTTGCAAATTGATGATAAGTGAATTTGTTATTCTTGTATTGAACTTCAGTTGAAATCCGTTATGTCATTTCAACTATGACAGGTAGCCAATAAATGAACAAATGCAATTTTTAAGGCTATATTACTAAACAAACATCGTTTCAATCGAAAACACCTCTGTACTTTAACGATATATGTCTGCATGTCACATCTTAAACCTAAACTTCACCTATTGCAACTTAAATTTCCAATATCAATCCCAATGATGCAATCGATATTGACGACTTGAAATTTTCTGTCCCTCTACTAGTTCAGATATATAGACACTTTTGAACTAATGCTCTGAACATTGGTAATACTCTCCTGGGAAATTTGCTAAATAGCTTAAACCGTAATCCATAACTCAAGAGTTCATAGTACATGTAGTGGTTAAGTTTTATGGAGGATTTTATTATTTGGTCCAACGTTAACTAAATCGGAGTAACAGACAACTATGGAAAGTTGCAGTTGTGGTCATAATCACGTTCTCTTTTCGTCAAACGTGAAATCATCGAATGAGTGTTGTTTGTCTTATCGTCGTTTTTCCATATTTTTTTTATGGTGATGTCAATTTAACTTCGTTTTATAAATTTTGATTGTCCCTTTGGAATCTTCCACGTTGTTTTTAATAAACCATTGATAAGGATTTAAAACTTTAAATTTTACGATTTCAACTATTGAATACAGTATTTAAAATTTATTTTTATGTTAATGAGTTTCTTATTTTTGGTCAGTATTAAACTTAATAGGGTTTAAATATATCATTGTAACATTAACAGACATGTATTCAAGTGAGAAATAAAAGGTTTAAACTATATGTTTGCCCTGGTTAGCTCAAGTCCGTTGCAGTCTGAACAATGTCAGTTTCGTCAGATCACTTTTTAATTTACCTTACAGTTCGTTTTTTTTTTTTTTTTTTTTTTTGTTAATGTTTTTTCAACCGAAATGTTTTGGGAGTTCTTACAACAGGTAAATTGAAGGGTTTTTTTTTTCTCGAAATATCATTCTTTTCAACTATTCTATGAGTGATTTAAAAAAACAACTGTAATGACGAAATCAGAAAATAAGTTAAATGATTTGTTTTAACTTACAGGTTGCACTTTTTGTTTGTATAGTAATGAGAAAAAAATAAAATGTGAAGTTCCATTGGAATGTAAATGTATATAGTTTTCTTATCGTATGAGTAGTTTGTAGTTTTCATGTATTTAGCACATGATTGGAACTGAATTCTGCAAAATCGTTGTAAATATTTTACACAATTGTTATAAATGTGTTTAAAAATTATATAATATACTTGTTTTATGATATATGTAGTCTCTTATCAATATTATGTAGGATAGACATCACATTTTAGCACAAGTTGTTTGCAATAGAGTGATTAATAAGAAGAAATGGATATTTGAGTCTATTTCTATAGTAAAAAGTTAGATTAGTCGCGCTTGATTAAAGATTATCTTTATGTGTTACTGAGTTATAATATATTATCATGTGGTATGACTGACAATGAGGCATGTATCCAAAAATAATTAAAATGACAAGGATATAAGCAATTAAAGGTCATCGTCATCAATTAGAAAAACCCATACCGTATAGTCAGCTATAAAAGGCTCCGACATAAAAAAAAATGTGAAACAATTCAAACGAGAAAAATAAGGGACTTATTCATACTTATTCAAGCTAATAAAAACAAATATTGTTTTGCTCCATGTTGAAAGCCTCACTGTGACTAAGAGATGATACACAGCAATACAATCGCTGTTCCTTTGCTTTTTGTGCGTTTTTTTTTTTTTTTTTTTTTTTTTTTTTTTTTTTTTTTTTTTGTTTTTTTTTTGCTGTGCATGTACTGATTTTGTGTCTTGCATATATACCCCATATCCTATGATTTTTCTATGACAGACATGATCCTTACTTGGGGCAGGCACATAAAACATGTGGTGGGATTAAACATATTTTCGAGCGCTCAATCCTACCGTTATATGGGACAATATTGTAACAGCACTACATAGGAACAAACTGTACAAATCAGTTTCGAATGGCTGAAATCAATAGATAGATACGCAACACACATACGAAAATAACATAAAAACAATAGACACAGGTCCGCAGTTACTAGAAACTAGTGCAAAGCCAGTAATAACTACTACATAAAGGATGTTCTCAGAAACTAAAGTAAAATCAGTACATCCATCGTGTACCTTGTGCATGCTAGATATATATATAAACAGAATCGACAGGTTGTAGGATCATAACTGTAAATATAAAGCTATCTATATTTAGGCTTGTTAAAAGATATTTTATACGAAATCAATGTTCGAAACTATAAAACGAAATCTAAAGATTTTACTACGGTGTTAAATTGATAACCTTACACAAGTGTATTCAAAGGATCAATGCGTTTACGTTGATAATTTCTGAATTTCAGTCTCCTAACTTGGGACATGCAATTATAGAATGCACAGGGATTGAACAGATGTGTAAGCGATCAACCCTCCTTCAACATAGGAGAGTGGTGTCACAAAATTAGAACATTCTGTTCATAAACATCAGTTAGAAATTACTTAACTCATCAGTCTTGATTATTTCAGAGAAAACAGGTGCTTCTTTATATCTTCAAATATTGTCAAAATTTACCAAGTATTGTTTTGAAGAATTAAAATGAAGCTTGTAGTCATCAAATCTGACTTTAATTACATATTAATGGATTAAATTTGCTCAGTTTGACCAAGCCTTGATACCAATCCTTTGATGGCATTACCTTATTTCAAAACGAAAATGAATATTTTATTGGGGGAAAACGCTTTTATTATATCCTTGTATATATCAATGCAGTATTGAATAAAATCCTAAAAAAATTCAGATGTATCAGAATTGGCATCACCAACATTGGATGCATTGTATAGAATTATTGCAACACCTTTCTGAGGCATCCGTATGCGACATGTTGAAAGGTAATTTTTTGTTTGCCCTAAATAATATACCATATCTTTCCAATGTCAAATACGTATTAGATACAATACAAAGATAACAAAGAAACAGGCCGGTAACAACCATTGCTGGATAGTTTTTCTGCACGAGTAGTCAGGTGAAGGTCCAAGGCGATAGCCGAGGACCCTGACCTGACTACAAGTGCAGAAGAACTATACGGCAGGTTGTTTCCTGCCTGTTTTTTGTTACCTTTGTTTTATATCTGACTTGTACGACGTTTCAAGAAAGAAGTAGTACATTTTACATTTAGAAGAGTTAGCAAAATTACACAGATTAGAAACTTTAATGGCTATTTACTAGTTAATGTCAGTAAAGATTTAACAATACCTTTTTTCACTTCCCTTCAGCCGAGAATTTTTTCTCAAGAAATTCAAGAATCTAATAATTTTATAAAAAAAAAAGGAACCATGTCAAGTTAAAGATGAATGTCGTGTCCATTTGAGACTTTTTAAAATGCAACTTCGCAAGTAAGTAATGTACGAAAAAGATTTCAGAGGTAAGCAAGCTGACATTGGATTTTTTTTTTTGGAAAAAACGGAAAATGGAGGAGGGGGTTGTTTAAATAAATTAAAAATAAACAGGTTTGATCCTTTATTTGTTTAAAAAAAAAGCAGAATGTGCCATTCCATTCCCAGATTCCCCCATAAAAATAATAAAAGCATACGTTTGCTCCCAAATATATGAATTCAATAACAATATAAATGTATAAAAAGAATGAACTAGTGAACGCAATGTTATGAAAAATGGATTTTGTCTTGTTATTAGATATAAATACATATATAGGCATTTATTTTTGATTATTTTTTTTTTTTTAATTATGCTTATTGGTTTGTATATGTCTCTAATAGTGTTGATCAGGATTAAATACGTGTCACAATATGATCCAATCGAAGATTACCGTCCAAAATTGGTGACATAAGTTGAATGATTTTCTTCACGATTTGCTGCCTATTTGTACATGTATTACAAGGACACTTTTTATTTATAGGATCAATCATGCATTGGTGAGTTGATAGGGATTTTATCTTTTGATGAGATTTGATATTTTTACATATAAATTTTCTGTCTTTTTTATTGAAATATAAACGTTGGTACCAGCATTACATTACTTTCAGCATAGTCAAGAATACTATTCATGTCCATATATTGAGAAAAGAAGAATACATTTATGGACCGACCATTTAGCCTCAAAAAGGGGAGATGTTTTTTTTTTTTTTTTTTTTTTTTGAGTAAGAAAATTATTTAGTTTTTCAACGCTTTTTTTCGATATTAGCACTATTATATACGGTATTCAGAAAATCAGGAATCAGAACATTATTTTGTCATCTGCTTGACCACAATATATTTGTTCTCATAAAATTGGGGATCAGTTTTTTTTTTTTTTTTTAAGGAAAAAACCATAGCCCCCCTTTTGAAGTTAAATGGTCAATCCCTTAGTGTACTGATATGAATAGTTATACACTGGAATTGTTTGGAAAAAATATAGTTATTGATACCAACGTAAATATTTTAATAAAAAATACAGGAAATATGTCGGTGAATTAAAAAGTTCAAATCTAATTGAAATCAAATGTGCCCATGAACTCATCGATCATGCACGAATAATTGTATTCATAAAAAGTGTCCGTGTAACAATTGAAAAATATCCGTGTATCATCTAAAAAATGTCCGTGTAACACCCGTTAATGTACTGTCTTTCTGTAGCTCTGCTGGGGGTAAAGTCGTACAAAATAGATTCATAGCCTTATATTCCGGTTTATCCATTTTGAAGAAGATACATTTGAAAAAAAGCATAAACAAAACCCCGTACTCCAAAGTAAATTTCAAAGGGAGAAGTCCATAAACCCTGACAAAAAGAAACGCTCAACTATATTTAATAAATAAAAATGTGTTTTCGTTCTGATTTCATGAACCATTTTCAATTTGGCGTTTATCAAGAAACAAGCATACAATATTAATGACCTGTAGGAACCAATCTACTAGGAAAATTGAAAATGTTAATAAAAAGAAAAATCCTGGAACACAAAACTAGATAGCAAAGGAAAAGAATATTTATTTGATATTGTGTTTTTGCACATACCTCTCAAAAATTGTAAACATCTGTTTTTTAACAATGCATATATATCTAGATAAGTATTCTTAACATTCAAAATATTTGGGAACATCATCATGATAAACCGCTGCTGATGTTGTACCTGGAAAGATTTTATCTCAGTGAGAGCCGATACATAAGTAAAACACTAGAAATTAACAAATTAAAAATCAAGAGTCAACAGAGCATTTCAACAAAACAACTTTCATCAAAATTTCAAATCAGTATTTAAACAGGAATGATGAAATACATATTCAACGAGTCACAATATTCATGTCAATATTGTGTAAATTAACGAGCAGAGGCAGAAGATGAATGAACATTAAAAATTCCCAAATTAACTTACAAAGGATAACAGACACCACTACACAGTAAACGAGAGACTTGTCGACATGAAACTAACCAAAATCTATGATATTATATGCTCAGAAAGGGTAAGCGGACACTAATCTACTAGTGGCTTCCGTCGTGTTTTACATAACCAATGATCAGGAGATGAGTCGTATTCGATCAATTGTACGATTGAGGAAAAATGGGTGGGATTGTGACTGCAACAAATATAATACATTTCTATTCAACAGTGCAAAAATATTTTATTATAGTCCACCAAATCATGGCGACCTTATTATCGAAGGTGCGATTATAACTTCTACTTTCGAACACCTAGTTATATAGCTTTCTTGTAAGTAATAACCCCTATCAAGGAAACAATGATAACATACACACGCTTTTGATTATCGTAGCAATTTGGAGATGTATAGTCCATTTTCAAGTGCTTCTGGAATATTGGAATATTGTAAAATAAACGGAAAGTTCACAACAGGAAGGCTGAACTACCGTGGATTCATTTATTTTCGTCGGAAAATTTCTTTAAAGTTGTGAAAATTTTCAATTTTCGTGGAATAAGGAAAACTTACATGTTCGTGGATATTTAATTTCGTGGTTTTACCGAAGTCTGCTGACAAGCCTATAGAAATTCGTTATTCGTTGAACATTTAATTTCACGAAATTCACGAATATTGGTATCCAACGAATAATAATGAATCCACAGTAATATATTCTTTATAATTCCTAGTTATCAATCAATCTTCAATCGTCAATGTTGAGACACATGACAGGACATGGAGTACACTTTGTTGTATGTATGACGTCCTTAATTTCGAGTTCATTCAAATTAAATCATAAAGTAAAAAGTAAAATCACAAAAATACTGAACTCCGAGGAAAATTCAAAAAGGAAAGTCCTCAATCAAATGGCAAAATCAAAAGTTCAAACACATCAAACGAATGGACAACAACTGTCATATTCCTGACTTGGTACAGGCATTTTCTTATGTAGAAAAATACACAGTAGAATTGTTTTTTTTTTTTTTCTTTTTTTTTTTTATAATTGATCACATTACTCACCATAGCGAAATAAAGTAAGCCACAAGAATATCAAATGTTAAAGCAAAGTTTTTAAATGAAATCAACAGAAGTATATGTTAACATAGATAGGCAGAGATATATGATACAAACATTATGATCCGAAGAATAACAAAAGTTTTTGGAAAGGTGGATACACCTCAATATGAAAATTATAAAAATGTGGAAAAACTTCATGATAATAGGGATCGACATGAAATGATAATATGAGACAGCTTATTCATAGGAATTACCAGTGCATAATCAAAGAAAAACTATGACAGGACTACTGTTTTGGTCCTCAAATTGTAAACCTACCAAATAACAAACTTCAGAAGTAATCAAAATATAGGCATATCATACGTCAGTACCTTTACTTTTTAAATTTTTTATATGAAATATCTTTTATGCTTAGTTTCAGTCTCAGTTCTATATTGTTTAAAACCTACATATTAAAATACCATTCTAGGACAAATGTGTCGTTTTCTTCATTTAATGAAGTCAGAGTTTTCACATAGTGAAATTTTTGCAGTAAATTTTCCAGATGTAGTTCAAAGCCTTGAATTATTTTACATTCTTTTTTTATTTCATTGGCAAAACCATGGCTTTTATTTAACCTCCTAATTCAATCTTCGCAGAACCTTCAAACTCTACCATTTTGAGGATATTGATATTGTTTAAAGAATATTAAAATTGAGGTAGAAATGGAAGATTTAGTTGTATACCAATTGTTGAATTCATTCACTCTGTAGTTCTATATAGTTTGAAATGTTTTATAATCCAAAAAGTTGATTTGAAAAGTGTGAATACAAGGTGATTTGTACCATGGGACAGTTAACCAAAGACACAAAAACAAAGTTATGTCTACTTTTAAAAAATAAACTGGCAAAACTTAAATTCAACTAAATTGGTTTTAAACGTTTTATTCATAAATATTCATGTATCAAGTTAGTCGTCCATGTAACAGGCTAAAGGTCCCTGTTTACAAAAAAATCGCCAGTTATCAAAATGTAATAGAAGGATAAAAATGTAGTCAACTCTTTATTTTTGATTTACAATTAGTTTATAAATATTCAGTTTCAACTTCACAAATGAAACACAATGGTCATCAAGTATTAATTATAAGTACTGACGTTGTTTTCATCTTTATAACGTGTTATAGTATTCTTTTATTTGTCTTTGTTAATTATTACTTTTACCGTTTATATAAAAAAGAAGTTGTGGTATGATTGCTAATGAGACAACTCTCCGCAAGAGACCAAATGATACAAAAATTAACAGCTATAGTTCACCTTACGGCCTTCAACAATGAGCAAAGCACATACCGCATAGTCAGCTATAATAGGCCCCGAAATCACAAATGTAAAATAATTCAAACGAGAAAACTAACGGCCTAATTAATGTACAAAAATGAACGAAAAACAAATATGTAACACAGCAACAAACGACAATCACTGAATTACAGGCTCCTGACTTGGGACAGGCACATACATACATAATATGGCGGGGTTAAACATGTTAGCGGGATCCCAACCCTCCCCCTAACCTGGAACAGTGGGTAACAATACAACATAAGAACGAACAATAAAAATCAGTTGAAAAAGACTTAACTCATCAGATAGATACAAATAGAAATACATATAACAAATACACAGAGTGGACGTGTCCGTGTACTTGTACATCCCAACAACAAAAAGACACTAAGTACAGATCTGAGAGCAGTTACTGACAGCTAGTTCAAAGCCAATAACAACTAATAAAAAAATCATGCATCTGAAACTAAATTATCAATCAGTACACATCCAACATCCAATGGATTTATTGTAAAGTCGTCATAAACAGTCAGAAAAAAAACATGACCTTTAGTTTATTTTTGGTAATATCCATTTGACGTGACTAGATACTTATACATCCCGTCATAGTATTATTGTCTGTTATTGTGCCATGGTAATTTTTTGTATTCTTGTCTTTCGTATTGCTAATGTGCTTTGCCTATATGCCTTTTTGTTTTTCCTTGTTGACAAATTTGTTTTGTTTTTGTATTTATTAAGATTATAACACAATGTTGACTGCTGTACCACTATTTTTGACATTTTACCTACTATGTCTGTTTGTTTTGTTCACACATCGTTGTCAATATAATGGAATTTTATCCATTTTCTACATAAGAAAATGTCTGTACCAACTCAGGAAAAAGACAGTTGTTATCCATTCGTTTGATGTGTACGAGCTTTTGATTTTGTCATTTGATTAGGGACTTTCCGTTTTGAATTTTCCTCGGAGTTCCGTATTTTTGTTATTTTACTTTTTAACAAAATACGTTTGACCATTGATCCATTCGTTTGATGTGTACGAGCTTTTGATTTTGTCATTTGATTAGGGACTTTCCGTTTTGAATTTTCCTCGGAGTTCCGTATTTTTGTTATTTTATTTTTTAACAAAATACGTTTGACCATAAAATGAAGGTCAAAGGTGACCCACTGTGGTGTAGTCGTGCTTTACTATCCAAGACGTATCCACTGATGAAGTTTCATTGGTATGGGATATACAGTACCCTAGATATGGACCTACACAACTAATTTAACCAAAATCACTTCGCCAGATAATAAAAGATGAAAGTTGACCCATTGTGGTATGGTCGTGTTTCAATGTAATATCCAAGATTTATTCACTGATGAAGTTTTAATGAAAAGGGATGTACAGTACACAAGATATGGGCCTAGTCCAAAAAAGTCACTCACGCGTAAAATGTAGGTCAAGTGCATCAAAATTAAAAAAGGAAATATTTCTTAAAAAACCTTGTCAATTTAAATGTTGTGATATATTTAAAATGCACCCGTACCTGGTTCTTTCGCTTGACAAGACAACTGTTTCGTCTGGGTCAAATCAGTAATGTTTTTGTTTTGTAAATTAGAATACATTTTTGCTTTTAATAAATCACAGTAAAATTGTTCAACATCGTACTTGATCAACCCCCCCCCCTTTTTTTCCCCATTTAAAATATTGCTCGACGGTCTACTCCTGGAATTATGTTTCGGCTAGACGAAAAAGTTCCAATAACCAGCTTCCACAATTAAACAATTTCTATTTTTTTTAGCCAAAGTGTCAAGTGAGCTATTCTCATGGCGCTCGTCATCGTCATTGTTCGTACCTCCTAGTGAGGTAGAACGTTGCTATGGTAATTTTTGTATTCTTGTCTTTCGTTTGTCCTAATGTGCTTTGTCTATATTCCTTTTTGTTTTTCTTTGTAGACATATTTGCTTGTTTGTATAGTGATTAAGATTATAACACAATGATGATTGCTGTACCACTATTTTTGACATTTGTACCTATTATGTCTGTTCGTTTTGTTCACACATCGTTGTCAATATAATGAAATGTTAATAGACTGTCATACAAATGAGAGGTTTAGCTAGTTTTAAAACCTGGTTTAATCCCCCATTTTCTACATTAGGAAATGCCTGTACCAAGTCAGGAATATGACAGTTGTTATGCATTCGTTTGATGTGTTTGAACTTTTGATTTTGCCATTTGCTGAGGGACTTTTCGTTCAGAATTTTCATTGGAGTTCGGTATCTTTGTTATTTTACTTTTTTTTCAAAACCATATCCACATGATGTGAAAAGCTTCAAAATTTAAACATGAACTTCAACACTGTTTAAAAAAATTTATGAATCAGTTTCAGACCGACCTTCAAATATCTGACATCAAATTCAATTTTCCAAACAACAAACACAAGTGGAACATGCACACACATATGTATTATATAACACATATGTGGAAAACGATACCGAACATGGATTTACAGTTAAATTTCTTTGTGACACACCTTCAAAGATAATTGTTCAAAACAGCTAAATGATATTTTTAAACAAGATTTGATTGCAATAACAAAATGATTAGACGGTTCAAACTTTGTTCTGTCTTATTGCATGTGAAATGCAACAATAAACCATTAGAACGGTCATATTTCAATGAACTGAATTTTATAATAACTAACCAATCCTTGAATTGATCGATTATCATATAGAGCATCATGAATTCAACCACCCAAGGTAAAAATTCAAAACTTTAATTATAATTTCAATTCTCAATGTCTAATGGTCTAAATTTCTGTTTTTTCTTGATCCCATACTTCTTTTATTTATACAGCCGGAAGAATCTCTATTGACTACCTATCGATACCAGAGTAAGCAGAATACTTAAAATAAATATTACAATGGAATGAGAGTTTTTTCATCACATCATTGAAGGTATAAAGCCTGATTTCAGAAATGATTGTCAATAATGAAAATGTTCGATATATTCAATTTGCAATGTTTTTATGTGTATGAAATGAGGACCAAACCTTGCTCTACATGCACCATACGAGTAACTGACATGTCATCATCTTAAAAACATCGGTAAACAAAAAATACACCTACTCTTCATATTTGAAATACAAATATCTCACTTAAACCTACAAATGTTTTAAAGGAGATGCAACTATTGAGCTTTGGCGCATTTTGTTTGGGCAAGATAAGTCTTGGAATTAATAAAAGAAACAAAACATTGAGCATCTTTTTTATTATTCATTAATTGCCCAACTTGCAAAACTCGAAGACGAACTGGCGTTCCCTGAAATATAAATCATGTTTCATACTAAAATATTAGAATCAATTAATTATAGTAAACCAATTCCCAAACCAATTCTGAAACGGTCATTTTGATCTTAACATCATCTAAAACAAATTATTTAATCATGTTCAGTCTTTAAGGCAATCATTTTGCAGACTCATCTCTTCCAGTAAATTCAATACTTTTAAGACAATTCCCTTGGGGTCAATTCATATCTTCAGTAGCTTTTCACACAATTCGGTATGATTTTGAATTGCACAGGTAAATACCAACTACTGCACAGTCTGAACATAGACTAAATAGATTTTGATTGAATATAAGCAAATTATCTGAACACTACTAAGTTTACCGTAGGGGATAAGTCTGAAAATTTACCAAAAGACTTTGAAATATTTAATATTTGATCTGTCTTTTAAGAGCTGTTCAGATCCCAATAAACGTTTCAGAACAAAAATGGTTTACTAGTGTATGAGAGGCAAACAAAATAATTACATGTACAACTTGATACGCATTTAATATATCCTTAATCATTTACCATACGGTTGTATTTCAGCATTTTCACTTTGTAGATTGTTAACACAAACTATCACATAAACATATACATATACACCTTATGCCTGAAGTAAAAATATCTCTTTGTTTTCTTAGTTTTCATCGAATACCACCGCTCAAAATACGTTTAACTGTGTTCAAAAGAATTCTTCGAAGATCAATTAGGAAAGTTCGATATGAATATTCACGAACATTACCAATACAAATTATAATCAATTAAATCATCTTATCGTTTGTTTGTTTTTTTTCTGATTGTTTTTTCTAGTAAAATAGTTGTCATCTTTTGCTCAAAAGATTGTATAGATTTGTTTCATTTTTTATTTTTTTTTGTTTGAATGATAAATTAAAAAAAAATTTTTTTTAAAAACAGTGACATCTTGAATCACCACTAATCATATATTCCAGGACAAAACTATTATTTTCTATAAGAGAAAAACATATTAACTAACAAATTAGGTAAATATCATTTATCCTTCACTTACTCTGCCCAGTCTGCATGATTACTAACAACCCCTCTCCAGACAAAGCTATGAGGAACTGTATGGCTTATTGGATGATCATACCAGTTAATTGTTGTATAATGACATCTCTTGATAAATGATTTTCCTGAAGAATAGAAAATACACAATACAGGAACATAACTGATTCATCTTAGTTAATAATCCATTATTTCTAATCACATGTGAGATAAGGCAAATTATTAGCTCACTAACTATACCTGAAATGCATAAAGTCTGCACAGGACTTTGTGGTGATTTTATATCCCATTAAAATTCATAACTCAATGATCAGAATTGCTGTAATTTCTAGAACGTAAATATGAGGATATATAAAGGTTATTGTGTGCTGGTGCATTTGGCTATAATGGACAGAAACATATTACATCATTTCGTAAGCGCAACACTAGTTTCTCGACAAACTTTTATTTGGTATGATGGAAACCAAATGTGCGTAAAACCAAATTTCTATACGTTGGAGAGCATAAATACCAAAGGAACCCAAACAGAAATGTCAAATACGTCTGTTAAAAAATTGATTCCCGGTGTGATCATAAAAAAATATAGAGATAAGACGCTAAAACACTAAAGATTATCGTAAAAAGAAGAAGCAACACCCTTTTACCTCACTACCTTCATAAAGAAAAAAAATGTGCATTCAATGACTTCGTGGAAAGGTGTTACAGTACATGTATTATCTTGTGTTTCTATTATTTACCTTTTGGTCGGCAGCATATAAATTTGAATCGTCTGTCTTCTGCCCAGTTTTCATGGATACTTTTTATTCCAGCTATGTTTCCGTTGCCCTGACATTGGAAGGCAAACGTCTCATCCACTGAAATGACATAACTTGTCATGCAGATAAATACTGAGATCTCATAATAACATTTACGCGAAACCTTGACTTAACAGGCATGTCGTTTATGTCAGATTCTTGAAGGTCTCAGTTGAATTTGTAAACTTCTTTAGAAGACTCGAATCCAAAATTTGTATTTTTTTTTTCTTACTCTTTATTATATAATCCAGTTTTTTTTTTTTTTTTTAATTGACAAGACTGAAACTTTTAAAATGACAATACTGCAAAAAAAGATATCTCTAGAAAGTAATATTATTTTGATACATTCCAGGCGTTCAAACGTTTAGTTTTAGCGTACTGATAGAAATGAATGAAGATAAGCGCTTCGAACGCACACAGTTTATAAAGCGGGTTTTTTCATTATTAAGATTGGTGAATGTGTCTATTGCCACTCCAATCGCGTCTATTTGAAGCAATATTTTCCATATACGAACAGTTTAATGTTTGAAAGAAATTTAATGGGTTTTTTTCTAAATTAATTCTAAATTATTGATAATTAAGACATTATGACTAATACTTCCCCGGTATAGTAATTCAAATCAGTTGATTACATATAATACTGCCAAAACCAAACTTGACCTAAAATGGTTTACTTTTATAAATTTTGACTTGGATGGAGAGTTGTCTCATTGGCACTCATCCAACATCTTCTTATATCTACTTACAAACTGAGCAGTTGCTAAAGACTACTTGTCAACACCAGCAACATCTCCAACTAGCTACCACTAATTTTGTCCAACGAGCATTGCGAACGTCAATTTGGGAGGTTTATTCTTGGACTATACTTTATCGGGAAAGACAACGAAACTGTGCCTTGCAACTGCTAACAACGACAGTGACGACCACACTGGTAAGACATGCAAACATTCTAATGCTTGCCAATTAGAGCTAGTTAAAGACGTCGAAATGATTGTCTTCGATACACCTTTGCAATCACCGAGTACTGGGTAGAAGGAAACAATCGCAAACAATGGAATCACTTCGACAAAGAGTGACCACACACCACCTGTGTACTTGTTTTGTTCAAATTCTCATATCTATTTGTTACACATATGTTTATTAAGACATTCGTGGGGTTATTGATATGCTAATCATTTTGTATATTCTAATTGAATTTTTTTTTTTTTTTTTTTTTTTTTTTTTGTATTTCATTACTTGACTTTGAATGGTTAAAGTCTAAAATCGGATTTATAATACTATCACAGTGCCCTTATTTATAAAAAAAATCGTTCCTGTACATGTTATTGTCGAGCCTTCGACTTTAGTCGAAAAAGCGAGACATAGCGATTCTACATTCCGTCGGCGTCGTCGTCGTCGTCGTCGTCGTCGTCGTCGTCGGCGGCGTCCACAAATATTCACTTTGTGGTTAAAGTTTTTGAAATTTTAATAACTTTCTTAAACTATCCTGGATTTCTACCAAACTTGGACAGAAGCTTGTTTATGATCATAAGATAGTATCCAGAAGTAAATTTTGTAAAAATAAAATTCCATTTTTTCCGTATTTTACTTATAAATGGACTTAGTTTTTTTGCCTGAAAATATTACATTCACTCTGTGGTTAAAGTTTTAAAATTTAATAACTTTCTTAAACTATCCTGGTTTGTACCAAACTTGGACAGAAGCTTGTTTATGATCATAAGATAGTATCTAGAAGTAAATTTTGTAAAACATAAATCCATTTTTCCTTATTTTACTTTTAAATGGACTTAGATTTTCTGCTGGGAAACAACACATTCACTCTGTGGTTAAAGTTTTAAAATTTTAATAACTTTCTTATACTATTTTGGATTTGTACCAAACTTGGACAGAAGCTTGTTTATGATTAAAAGCTAGTATCTAGAAGGAAATTTTGTAAAAAATAAATCCATTTTTCCGTATTTTACTTTTAAATGGACTTAGATTTTCTGCCAGGAAACAACATATTCACTCTGTGGTTAAAGTTTTAAAATTTTAATAACTTTCTTATACTATTTTGGATTTGTACCAAACTTGGACAGAAGCTTGTTATGATCAAATGCTAGTATCTAGAAGGAAATTTTGTTTTCTTCCAGTTTACATTACATTCAGTCTGCAGTTAAAGTTTTTAAACATTTATTAGATTCATAAACTATCCTGGATTTTTACCAAACTTGGACAGAAGCTTCTTACAATCAAAAGATAGTATCAACAGGAATATTTTATTGATTTACTTCCTCATTTTTGTTGAGCCTGCGATTAACAGAAAAAGTAGGCGAGACACTGGGTTCCGCGGAACCCTTACGAATTATATATATATAGCACGCCTTTTACGAATTAACATATTTAATTCACGAAAAGCATAGCTTTGAGTGGATTAAATTTGTTAATAGTAAGGCGTGGCTATATATGATTTGTACTATTAATGGGCGATGACATATGTCAAAGGTTAAACTCAACTGTACTTTTCACGAAAAAATATGTCAATCAAAAGTTGCGCTTTCTATGACAAAACGTCTTTTATTTTCAGAAAATGAATTATGGATCGGATTTTTTTTTTGTAGGATTTGATTTAATGATAGATGTACTTGTAAATGAATTGTTGCCGTAATACTGGCATTAAGGTTTAAAGACCAGAGAGCTTTTTTTTTTTTTTTTTGTATTTCATTACTTGACTTTGAATGGTTAAAGTCTAAAATCGGATTTATAATACTATCACAGTGCCCTTATTTATAAAAAAATCGTTCCTGTACATGTTATTGTCGAGCCTTCGACTTTAGTCGACAAAGCGAGACATAGCGATCCTACATTCCGTCGGCGTCGTCGTCGTCGTCGTCGTCGTCGGCGGCGGCGGCGTCCACAAATATTCACTTTGTGGTTAAAGTTTTGGAATTTTAATAACTTTCTTAAACTATCCTGGATTTCTACCAAACTTGGACAGAAGCTTGTTTATGATCATAAGATAGTATCCAGAAGTAAATTTTGTAAAAATAAAATTCCATTTTTTCCGTATTTTACTTATAAATGGACTTAGTTTTTTTGCCTGAAAATATTACATTCACTCTGTGGTTAAAGTTTTTAAAAATTTAATAACTTTCTTAAACTATCCCTGGTTTGTACCAAACTTGGACAGAAGCTTGTTTATGATCATAAGATAGTATCTAGAAGTAAATTTTGTAAAAACATAAATCCATTTTTTCCTTATTTTACTTTTAAATGGACTTAGATTTTCTGCTGGGAAACAACACATTCACTCTGTGGTTAAAGTTTTTAAAATTTTAATAACTTTCTTATACTATTTTGGATTTGTACCAAACTTGGACAGAAGCTTGTTTATGATTAAAAGCTAGTATCTAGAAGGAAATTTTGTAAAAAAATAAATCCATTTTTTCCGTATTTTACTTTTAAATGGACTTAGATTTTTTGTTAGGAAACAACATATTCACTCTGTGGTTAAAGTTTTTAAAATTTTAATAACTTTCTTATACTATTTTGGATTTGTACCAAACTTGGACAGAAGCTTGTTATGATCAAATGCTAGTATCTAGAAGGAAATTTTGTTTTCTTCCAGTTTACATTACATTCAGTCTGCAGTTAAAGTTTTAAACATTTATTAGATTCATAAACTATCCTGGATTTTACCAAACTTGGACAGAAGCTTTTACAATCAAAAGATAGTATCAACAGGAATATTTTTATTGATTTACTTCCTCATTTTTGTTGAGCCTGCGATTAGCAGAAAAAAGTAGGCGAGACACTGGGTTCCGCGGAACCCTTACGAATTTTATATATATATAGCACGCCTTTTACGAATTAACATATTTAATTCACGAAAAGCATAGCTTTGAGTGGATTAAATTTGTTAATGAGTAAGGCGTGGCTATATATGATTTGTACTATTAATGGGCGATGACATATGTCAAAGGTTAAACTCAACTGTACTTTTCACGAAAAAAAATATGTCAATCAAAAAGTTGCGCTTTCTATGACAAAACGTCTTTTATTTTCAGAAAATGAATTATGGATCGGATTTTTTTTTTTTGTAGGATTTGATTTAATGATAGATGTACTTGTAAATGAATTGTTGCCGTAATACTGGCATTAAGGTTTAAAGACCAGAGAGCTTTTTTTTTTTTTTTTTTTTTTTTTTGATGAATCCTTGTGTATGCATTTTTTTTTCAAATTTTATGGGACATTTTATGGTCATTGATGTCATTGTTTAATAGGCCAAAGAGGCGGAGCTAGACATTTAAATAACAACTTCTGAGATGGAAGTTAGAGCACTGGTCTAAACTCCTTCCATTCTTCGCTTTTCCTATGACAAGTGACACTCGGCGGGACTGGAGAGTGCGATAACTAGAAAATCTTTCAGTTAACGCACGCTTCTAAAAATAACAGAAGTTAACTCACTCGAAGATCAAAGGAAATATTACCATTCATTTTACAAACTTATTTGTTTAGTTTTTCTTTGTCGTTCTTATAAATAATTTATTTGGTTACTATTTTAAAGTGCATTTTGTCTATCAGTGCTTATTTTATAAATATTTGTTATTCTGAAATACTTCTACTGATATTAAGTATAGCATGTCTTCTTTTCTTTCTTGTAAGCAACTGTTGGTTTTTATGAAATAATTTTAGGTCTTTTTCAATTCTTTTTCTTTTGTCAGATCATTTGTTTGTTTTACAATACTTGAAGAAATTAATTTATTCTCTAACTCCTACTACAGGTAAATTTGATAAATTCTTATAACATAATTATCACGTTTTTCCAAAAAGAAATTATTTACCTGTATACAAATATATCAAATGTTGGAGAAACGTAAACACCCTATTTAGCAAATGGCAACTTCTGACGTTTTATTACTTTAAAATCAAAATCAAATACCTAAACTTATTTTCGGAAACATGCATAGCATAATTTATATTTTAAAACTTTATTCGACATATAAATGTGTGTAATCGACATCCACAAATGTAAGTTTTTATTTCAATTTAAACATTTGTTTATCATTATTATTTTTAGTGGTAGTAGTAGCATTACATACTTGTCCTTTTATTTTGTCTCGAAATTGAGGGATAGGGGATTGTTACTTGAAAGTCGGATTTGTATGCCCCACCTACGATAGTAGTAGGGGTATTATGTTTTCTGGTCTGTGCATCCGTTCGTTCTTCCGTCCGTTCGTCCGTCCGTCCGTCTGTCCCGCTTCAGATTAAAGTTTTTGGTTAAAGTAGTTTTTGATGAAGTTGAAGTCCAATCAACTTGAAATTTAGTACACATGTCCTCTATGATATGATCCTTCTATTTTTATTGCCAAATTAGAGTTTTGACCCCAATTTCACGGTCCACTGAACATAGAAAATGATAGTGCGAGTGGGGCATCCGTGTACTATGGACACATTCTTGGTTTTTTTTTTTTTTTGTTTTTTTTTTTATATTTTAAATTCATTTCTCGTGTGCTCCAATAGGGGAAGCAGATCCTGCACACCTTGTGGCATGTTGGACATGATAAGTACAAATTCGGGGATATTTCTCGTTCGTTGTTGTCATAATAGAGGAAAAGAGAACCGGATTGTGGTTAAGCCAATTAAAACATATCTGTTATCATCTGCGACACTAGATATTTCATAAAGTTTAACGGAACGTGATTGAGTCCGTTAAAGCTTCAACTGGGCGACTTCAACTTTACCACCAGGAACCATTGGTTCAATAGCTTTCTAGTAAGCAGAAATCCTCTATCGAGGAAATCATGATTGGAAACTCAAGCTCTTGAATATTGTATCAACTTGGAGGTATATACTCCAATTGCAGACATTGCTGGAATTTTACTACAAAAAAAATGGACTGTTTTTCAGTGGGAAGCTGAAATCATCCATTATCATAAAGCTTTGATTTCTAACGACCCTTGATATACAGCTGCCATTTGAAATCCTTGATTCAATAGCTTCCTTGTAAGTGACATTCCTAATTCAAAGCAATCATCATTGAAAAAAAAGCTAAGGGAATTGGTATTAACATAGAGATGTATACTCCATATATAGGTGTTGCTAGAATGTAGCTACACAGAACTTTAATGTTCGAAAGTTGGTAGCTGAAATCATCCCATTCGTCGTAAAGTTTTGTTTTCAACTGACGCTTAAAGTACAGTTGCCAGTTCTTAAGTCAGAACCTTTTTCAGTTATAATTATTGATCCGCCTGTCAAGTTTATTCCTAAAAGGTTAGACTTCCTTGGCGTAATTTACAACTTTACATATGATATATAAACTTGGCAGAATACTGTTTCATAACTGGTATTAAAACTGATTGAACATGTTGAATGTGGTGTGGAAATCTATTAGGGTGTTTGGTAAACAAAAATACCGAACTCCAAGATAAATTCAAAACGTGGAAGTTCATAGAAACTGACATGATCAAACGTTATCAATCAACGGAACGAATGGAAAACAACAGTCATTTTCCTGACTTGGTACAGGCATTGGCCGATGAAAATAATAGGTAAAACCTGGTCTTATAGTTAGCTAAAACTCCCACTCGTATGACATTTTTTAATAGTTCCGTTTATGAACAAAATTGGGTGAGCAACCCAAACAGACATACTAGGTTTATGTAACAATAATTGGGATCCTTCAGTTAAAATTGAAAAGACATTCAATACAGCCGACTAAAACATTGAAACAAACATAGAAATAAATTTAAAAAAAACGTAAACAAAAAAAGGTGTTGTAGTTAATAGTAAATTTAACAAAAACAAAATGTTTTGTAGGTGATAGTATATTGTTGATAGTATATTGACCATGACGCCGATAAATAAGTTTTTGTAGATGATAGTGCATACCGTATATGGCATACACCTTCTCGATAAATTACAAATTAAATATAATATAAATACAATGGTAAAACAAAATTAAAACATCACTGTCAAATAAAACCCTTTTTAGTTCGAATCGCTACTCTGTGATTATCGTTATCGTTAGACGTGCTGGTATTTGCAGGGGGTTGTAAGAAACATAACACGTATAAACATGTTTAAACCAGTAAAAGTTTGGTATGGGCAGTATGTGTACTCGACTATATTGATTTTTACTTTCCGAATAAATCTGAATAAAATTGAGAATGGAAATGGGGAATGTGTCAAAGAGACAACAACCCGACCATAGAGTAGAAAACAGCCCAAGGCCACCATTGGGTCTACAACACAGAGACAAAATCCTGCACCCAAAGGCGGGCTTCAGGTGGCCCCTAAACAAAAAAGTGTACTAGTTCAATGAAAATGGACGTCACACTAAACTCCAAAACATATAAATGAACTAAAATTAAAAAACATACAAGACTAACAAAGGCCAGAGGCACCTGACTTAAGACAGGCGCAAAAATGCAGCGGGGTTAAACATGTTTTGTGAGATCTCAACCCTCCCCCTATACCTCTAGCTAATGTAGAATGTAGAATGAACAAACACACAGCAATACGCACCGTAAAACTCAGTTTAAAAGACGTCCGAGTCCGATGTCAGAATAGGCAACAAAAGAAACTAAGCAAAATTACAATGATACATAAATTAGCAAAGGACTACTACCAGTTACTGACATGCCAGCTCCTCAAACTGATTGAAAGATTATGTCTTCATCATATGAACATCAAGCACAATCCCTCCTGTTAGAGTTTTAGTAGTATACCATCGTAAAATATATGAGAAGATCATAAACCGTATCATGCCAACAACTGGTTTTAGAATAAATGTGTTTATTTCCAATGCAAAGACCCTATGAGTGAATCAATATTAATACCAAAATATGCCATCTTTAATAACCTGACAACAGTATCGTAACTATATTCCTTCTGAATAAGTCTGTTTAAAGGTTTGGTTAGCTTTTGAGGTGAATGTCGACATTTTGTGTTTTGTATAGAATATTACCATAAAAGATTGGATGTGAAATACCTGAACGTATCAGATGTCTGTATGTTGATTTATATTTACGAATGATGTCCTTGTACCGATGATAAAATTTAGTAAATGTTTTGACTAGTTTGTGATATCGAAAACCCTGGTGTAATAATTTTTCAGTAATACAGAGGTTTCTTTCGTTAAAATCAAATACGTTGTTACATACACGAGCGAATCGAACAAGTTGAGATATATAAACACCATAAGATGGTGACAAGGGAACGTCACCATCTAAAACGGATAATTAACAATAGGAAATGAAAAATCATCTCTTTTATCATAAATTTTGGTATTAAGCTTCCGTTAAAGATATAGATATCAAGATCCAGGAAAGGGCAGTGTTCATTGTTAGTATTAGCTTTATTTAAAGTCAGTTCAGCAGGATAAATCTCTTTAGTGTACATACTGAAGTCGTCATTATTGAGAGCCAATATATCATCCAAATATCTAAAAGTGTTATTAAATTTTGTATCAGATGTTGTTTCGATGGGTCTTTGCTGATTTTAGTCATAAATTGTAACTCATAACAATACAGAAACAGGTCTGCAATAAGTGGTGCACAGTTAGTCCCCATTGGAATTCCGATAACTTGACGATATACGGAATATCCATAGCGAACTAAAATGTTATCTAGTAAAAATTCAAGTGCAGTTATCGTATCAAAGCAGGTCCAATTGACATAGTTCTTTTGTCTGTTGTTACTAAAAAATGACCTAAAAGAGTTAGAACATATATATTCGCATTCTGACTTTTTAAATGCCCATTTAATTAGGTGTAAGAATATTTTCTAAATACGATTATGAGTCAAAGTGGTATATAGGGTAGAAAAATCAAAACTTTGAACAGATTCGAAATCACTAATATAAGCATGCAATTTATCAAGTACTTCCAACGAATTTTTGACACTCGAAAAGTAATTAATTCCACTTTTTTCGAAAGGCCTTATTTGAACAATTTAATACCAGGTTTTTGATTGTACCAAGTGTACTAGTAAGTAGAATAGATAGTTTAGTAGTGGAACAATGGCTTGAAGACGAAATAAATCTATATTTGTAAGGTGCTTTGTGCAGCTTCGGAAGCCAGTATATAATTGGAACTTTCATTGTATTTGGTTCTGCTTGTAATTGAAATTAGTTGACTTTCCTCTTAACCATACTCGACTTCGCTATATTATTCAACCCTCACTTTTACATACTGAAAGGCTGAAACAGTCTTTACCCATGCTATATCTTTACTCGACCTATATTTCACAATACTAAACTTGTGTTGAATGTCAACTATACTCAACAAAAGATCAGAGGCAAACCAAGCATCTACACCATACTTGATCATACTCGACCATTGTATTACTTTTTGTCAATCTTGAACGTGTTATAGCATGAAATACTCAATTTCTCTCTGTATGATTACAAAAGCATCCCTACGGTCTCCACTGATAGGTCACCTCAGTGGAGGCATTGCATTTTCAACTACCTCTGTCTATTCCTTGATTTTACAACTGTCAATTCTCATACTCTAGGCAAAAAGGCGGACGCAATATAGTTTTGTGTTGTATAAATGAAGATGGAGCACCATTTGCTACAGAAAGGTTTACCTTCAATCTTAATCGATACAAACACCTGTAATTTTGATCAGCTTATGTCGATAAAAGTCATATGACATATCTTAATTTTATTATTATTGACCATTTTCGTACTCACACGAACAAATCAATGGAATTGGAATTGGTGTTTCGGGCACATACTTTGTACTCCGGAGAAATGTTTTAAAACCGAAAGGCCTAGAATTGGTACCAATTTTATCTTCATAATATGTTACTAGCCGACAGTATGCCAGGGTTATGGAGTTACCATGAAGAAAGAAAACACCATGTAAAGTTTTTGTTATAAATTACTGTAATAACTGTGTTGTTGCTTTCTTTTTTATTTTGGCACATTGAATATTCGGTGGCGCCGTTTTGATTTACGAATGCAGTAATTACAAATGTATTTTCTTGGTCCTGAAAAATTTCAAAGAGCCCTTTTCAACACAAATAACAAGTTGAAGTGTTAGGGTCTGAATGAGGTTTGTAGAATAGAGAATAATGGATAAAAAAAATAAAAATAGAGAATAATGGATTAAACATTAAAATAGAGAAAATGCGTAAAGGTGAAAAATAAATTAATTGGGAGCTAAATTATAACTAATAGGAAAGAATGGGCAAAAAACAATCATAAAAGAAAAAAGCCTGAAAAAAGTGCACTACTTGTAATGAACGTCAGTATAGATAGTCTGATATCCAGAGTGGTTGTTCTGAATTGTTTATAAAATTTAAGTACATAGAATAAGAAATAGGCAATGGTATTTGGTTGTCCAACCTTTTTGTCAACTGAAGTGGATGATAACTTTTGTCCTGTTTAGAATGCCAGCTAAATATTATGCATTTTGATCACATAACAAATGATAAATCCTCAATCAAAGGGGTGTTTAAAAAGCCATTATTTGGTCCTCGAAATTTGTTAAAAAAAAATACGAACCATACATGCCTTTCAATTTTAATTTTAATGATAAATGGACATAATGGTAAGGACATTACCGAGCAGAAAATCACATGTGATGTGTCATAAATATTTCGAAATTAACATATTTGAAAATAGCCAAATTCCACAAAATATTGTAGCTTTCTTGATAAAATAAATATTAAGCATTGTCTTTTCAAAAGGATATTTTCACACATTTACATCTTTTGTAAAATATATCTTATTGCAAAATCTCTTTTTGGTACAGCCTTGAATCATATCTAAATATATATAAAAGATTTCAAAATGAAGTTTTTGGGTAGTTTTACAGTTTTGCTATAAATGCTTGGTTTTAAGACACAATGCAAATATTTAAAAAAAAAATAATATAAATACTGATGTCTGATAGAGTCATGTCTTATAAATATCTGAAGGATGTTATTTGAAAAATGTATAATACATTTGGATTTTCAAGTGACTAAAAAAGTGGCCTTTTCTTATCTTCTATTCGTTTTAACTTTTATAAGGTTTTATAGTATATTTTATAATGATGCGTGTCTCTTACACGAAGTTTAACAGTTTTTCAATTAGTTTACAAAATAATATCTCAAATATTATATATTTGATACGGTAAACTGGTTTTATCGATTTTGAGCGCTCTATGTAAATCTACATAATTATCAAGTTATTAGTTTAAAATGATTCTCTATTCAAACGTAAAACTTTTTAGCAAAACATATAGTAAAGTAAATTGTTATATCTTTTTTGCAAAAACTTCGAAATCATACTCAATCATCGATTTATTTCGGACAGAATAATTATCCGAAAACAGTGATAAATAAGTAAGTGTTAAACTTTGCTTTTATTTTCAAATATACAATGTAGGTATATAGTTTCATCAGCCTTCAACCGATAAATATAGATTCTACCACTGCATCAAGTGTGATACGATATTTATCCACTCGAGACAGTTAAATTTTCAAATTTAAAACGCGAGGCTCGCCGAGCGTTTTAAATATTTAAAATTTATCTGTCGAGAGTGGATAAATATCGTATTACACGAGATTTGGTGGTGGAATCTGTTTCTCTGATGATTTCTAGACGATATACAGACAATCTTAATCTTTCTTTTCGAATGATCTGCAAAAAGATGTGCTCTTTCTATGTGACGTCATCAGGCATGGTCGCCTTTTTTCATGACGTCACAATAGGAAATTAGGAAATTCAGAGGAAAACAAGAAAATTTGACGTCATTATCGAATTTTGACCAATGAAGAACTGAGATCAAACGAACCATACGTTGATTAAATAAAAATTCTCAACAGGTCAAACATATTTGACGACCTCTTGAGGCCTTTACCATAATTGTCTTTAGTATTGTTTCTTGTTCTTCATTTATAAATATTTTGGACATCTATTAATATATCATACATCGCCTCGTTTATAGTTTTGTATTAACTGACTGGTTCGTACAAAAACAAAGACATTCTTTTTTCACTGAAAACACCGTATCCCTAAAGAAACTTGCTATTTTATCAACACGCAAATAATTCACAGTGACATTTCAAATAATTACAATCATATATGGTTCGTGACAGTCCAATGTTGGTGTATACAACATTTATAGAAATTCTTAATTGAATAAACGTTATAAAAAACATTAGTTTATTCAGAATATTACTGTATAAGTTTTAACTAAATACGGTTTGATTTTATAATTCTAACAGCAAAATATTGTGGCATTCTTTACTTTTCTCGTGTGGAAATTTAGGAATCATAATGATATGTTTACTGTGAAAAAGTCTTTCAAGATTTTCAAATTAGACAAGCTAATTTTATATCCCCTTTCCAGTATGTATGATTTAATCATAGATACATTACGAGTGTTATGACTAACGCTCTTTAAAAGTCATGTGAAACAAGTCTCTGGTATATTTTATGTTAAGGAAATTATTGATCCAATCCACGCATTTATAATAAATTAAGCCATGTGCGCAATATATTTCCTTGTGATTGTTTAGGGTTCAAGGTTTGGCTACAATTAAATTTCGATTTGTGTTGCCAAAATTTACCGAATCGTAACCTTGATAAACAATCACCACAGGAAGATGAAACACTTGAGAAATAATTACGATAGGGCGTTGTTAAGTTGATATTTTTATATATTTTTCATGCGTTTCCTTATGTTTATTAAATATCGTCATAACAGTTGATAACTGAGTAGGTGTATTCTAAAGATTTCTCTCTGAATAGGTTAATACTAAATTCGTATCACGATTTTTACTATTTCCTTGTTTGTTGTTTTTCCATTCGCACTTGCGCTGTGATTGTCGGATTTCTAACGAAAGAGGTAATGGACTAAAAAATTTATGCGAATTATAGTACGTGGAGACACTAATTACAGAGTAGTACATTTCTGAAGATTGTGATGATATATAACATATTCTTTAAAAATAAAGTCTTTGAACATGTGTTTTATTGTAAAACTTAGCCATTCAAGTATCTAAAACGTATTCATCTTTTTCTTTCAAGTTGAAGTATCATATGACTTAAAGTTTGAAATATTTATATTTATGTATTTGATCTATATCATTTATTTAGTGTTTTTTTATTAATTGTCCTTGTTCTTTACGAATTAAAATCAGCAGTTTTGACTTTTGATAATCGATATTCAATGTTTTGAAATAACAAGGTCGAGTATTCGTTATCATCTTTTTTATTTTAATATTCATATCAATTTCAATATCAAGCAGTTAAAATCTGTATTTCAAAAGTCATTAAGACATTTGTTTCAACTTTAAATATTCAACTGTGCACAAACATCTTGGGCTTAATATTAATTTGGTTTATGATTTAACTTCCAATATCCCACACTTTATTTTACTTAGTCATTTGCAAACCTCTAATGGGTATTCATTTGTCAGGTTAGTAACTAAATGAAGTCATTTATACTTGAAAACGATTTACAAGATGGATGGATCGAAGTTTAACGTCTAGTGGCAAATGTTACATTTATATTCAGGACGGAATATCCATTTTACTTTCAATGTAACAATTTAATGGATGACATTAGCAGAGAGGCAGCAAAATTAATTTCAAAGTATTTGGTTTGACTCGGTTGGAGATCGAACCAACAACATCCCGGCCTCTTGACGAGCACTCTTCCACTTATTGAGTCGCAGGAATTTTATTCAAATACAACACGTGTACCGCATTAACATTTTCATATTTTATATCATACTTCCTTTCATAATTAGCATTATGCAACACGTAAATTATTAAACATTTTTTTTTTTAAAGAAAACATGTACAAAACTGCCAGTCATTTGTCAAATCCTACCAGCAACTTTGTGGGTTTGACTGCCGCCCTTTGACCTGGTGTCTCATTTCAAAGGACCTGTGACCTTAACCAATTTTTAAACCCCAAATTTTAGAACTGTATAGTTTGCTTAAAGGTAAACAAGTTACCTGAGGTAATTTTAAATGTTACCCTGTGACCTTAGTGGGATAACCTACTGGAGCCCTATTTTTACGACTGATCCAAGTTATAAAATGGAGGCGAAAGACACCAGAGGGACATTCAAACTCATAAGTCGAAAATAAACTTACAACGACATGGCTAAAAAACGTATAGTGATTTGTGCCTTGCAATTGAATATTTCGTCGCTCTAGAATAGTCTATTTTTACTGATATATTCAGTGAGCGAATTTAGCGCTACATTTTGTACGAACTGAGGAAAAACATTACATATTTAAAACGGATGAAAGTGACATTTTATACGGTATTACGTATCATTCTCAATTTTGTTAAATGTTGAAAGATTTGGGAGTCTGTCAATTTTGTTAAAGGTCTACTCTTTTCTAAATAATAAGTTCAAAGTCAAAACCTCTTACTTAGATATATTCATTGAAAAAGTGGCTTGGAAGGTTTTTATATTTTCTTTAAAACATTAGTTGAAAATCAAAGACATTCACTTAATATTCAGGTATATATATGGAAAAATTCGTGTTACAAAAAACTTTTACGAAGTATCAATCACTTTTAAAGAGCAATTAAATATTATTAATTGCGTTTGATTATTATAAACCATGTATTTTTTTTTTTTTTTTTAAACCTGTATTCACCTATTTTATATAGTGTGATATAACGTTTAAATTTCGAATAACGCTCCAACGATCAACCTTAATATGAACAAAATTAAAGAGATCTTGTCTGCTTTTGTGCAACAAATTTCGTGAGAGAACGTAACAGTAAATTTCAGCTATATATTTTTAGACAATGGAGGGTAAAAGGAATGAAGAACCTACCAATAGTCGAGATGAAATACTAAGTCCGTCTTCCGGGTAAAAAAACAACTATTAACAGTGATTTATGATTTTTTTTTTAATGTTATGTTGATTAGCAAACATACCTTTTCCGTTCATTTAATCTTCATTGGCAGAATTCTCGTGTTAACATTATACGTTCATAAGGGTTATTTTGTATGTATTGAAAATTTGCGGTTAATACCATGGACGTACATACTTTTTTTAGTATTATCACTGTGTATTGCAAATGTTTTGCTCTAAACATTTCTGATATCAAAATAACGATAAAGCCACACTAATTCGTGTAGAGACTGTTCGGGAGAGATGTAGTGTGTAGTCACATAACTGTTATACAGAAATTTACATTATGATTTTTTTAACAACACTAAAAGTCAATGAAGAATTCAGGATTGTCTTTGGTACGCCACTCGCTTGTTTCTTCTTCCTAAAGACCTAGCAGAGACTAGTGTTTCGAATGAATTTTCAAACATTTTATCAGCAATAATATTCAAATTATGGCCGTGGCTTTTATTTGGTATGTGATCCCTATCGGTATTCCGACAAGATGTGACTATGATGTCATACATTCCGAACAACCAAACGGACACCTCCTGCAAGGCAGTTTTACTTCTAAGCCAAAGAACCTGTTTCCTTTTTCTATACCTGAGGTACCAATTTGGGATATTTTGAACCTTTGAGACAATAAACCAGTCAATGGAGTTTCGAGATCATATACCCCTGAATGTAAATCATAAGTTTGTTTTTTTTTTTTTTTGAATTTGCGATTTAACGCAGTTTCATATAAAATTGCAATATGTGGCATTAGTTTGGTGAATACCTACTACTGAAGGTTTAGATATGGTCTTCAAATTGTGCCATACATTCATTTTAAAAAAATGTAAAAAAAAGAACATACAGACAGGCTCTGTCATATAATGTACGCAACTTAACTTTGATCAGAAAATTTAACAGTTTTGCACATTTAACTTGGCGTATATTGAACAGTCAATCAAAATATATCACGTTCAAATGAGCGGTCTTATGTATTCCTCTGTTCGTTATTTTAAATATAAGGTGAAATTTAACTCATTAAATTGAATTTAAACTTATTTTACCCAACAATATTGTCTATGCAGTGGTCTATTGCCCCTTAAGCCGCACTGCCTAATTCCCACTGATTCCGACCATGCAGAAAAACGATTCGTGGTTCAACTGAATTAGGGATATCTATTTTATTATGTGTCTTATAATAAGTTGGCTTTTTCTGGGAAATGTATTCGTCTTCACTTGCAGGTACAAATTGCTCACACAAAGTGCAAATGAAAGTTCTTTTTAAATGTTATGCCTGCGAAGATCTTTCCTGGATTTACCTTCATCGGGAAAGATCTAACTTAAAACTACAAAAACAATAATGAATTAATAGTTTCAAACAATTGGAGCTCTATGACCAAAAGTGACTAACAAGAAGAGCCAAATTCATTTAAGATTTATTTCACCAGAGAGATTAAAATTAAACCAAAGGGGGTAAATGTAGGCCACATTTTTCAGGTTTTTCGTATAAATAATTGAGCCATTTTTTTTTACCGACAACCAAACGATTTCCATTCAGTCTATCATAAAAATTAAACATGTTGTTTTGGGTAAGTTGTGGATAAAACTTATCTGGCTTTTTGTGGAAATTTTAAGTCAATGTTAAACGTTAGTTTTTTTCTGAATATATTTCTGGAGGGTGGGTGCTGGGGGCGGGGGTAAGTAAAACATTCGTTACGATACAACAAACAGACCGAGGGGAAAACATTGTCATAATCCATAAGTTTTGATATACTTAGTGCAAATAAAAACGCAAATCGTGGGTATATTTTCTATCCAATAAAATACAAAACAAAAGATTTTATGATAACTTGGACTAATATCTATACAACTTAAGGAAAGGGGAAGTATCAAAATCAATAACAATGATAACAAATAATATGTAACAGGCAGTTGAATGGAAAAAATTTAAATGGGTAAGTTGTGGATAAAACGTACCTGGCTTTTTGTGGAAATTTAAAGTCAATGTTAAACGTTAGTTTTTTTCTAAATATATTTCTGGAGGGTGGGTGCTGGGGGCGGGGGTAAGTAAAACATTCGTAACGATACAACAAACTCAAATTTGTATTTACTGCATATTGGTTCAAAGTTAGAAAGACTAAAATAGATCATTAAAACGTTTAATCCCGCTGCAAATGTTTGCACCTGTCCTAAGTCAGGAATCTGATGTACAGTAGTTGTCGTCTGTTTATGTAGTTCATACGTGATTCTCGTTTCTCGTTTTTATATAGATTAGACCGTTGGTTTTCCCGTTTGAATGGTTTTACACTAGTAATTTTTGAGGCCCTTTATAGCTTGCTGTTCGGTGTGAGCCAATGCTCCGTGTTGAAGGCCGTACCTTGACCTATAATGGTTTACTTTTATAAATTGTTACTTGGATGGAGAGTTGTCTCATTGGCACTCATACCACATCTTCTTATATCTACTTATCTGTAATTACTGGAAAATGGCTCAGAATAATGTCAATGTGTTGGCAACAAGTCTGTAAATGCTTAATATTTTGAAATGGAAAGCAGGGGCTACAGTGATAATGTAAGTTGAATGGTCGAGATTTAAACCAGAGGTTGAGATATACAAACCTTTAACTCTGTTTATGTGTCTGTTGTAAGTCAGAAAAAAGCGTTAGCGGTTGTATTTTGTCAATTTCAATGTGTTTTTTTTTTTCCACTTTGAAGAACTTAGTATAGATTTCAAATCGATGATAGCTTCAGATAGATTTATTCACTACTTGGTAGACGGTAATATTAAGAGCTTGGTATATTGAATATACACCAGTTAATAGTGGAGGACTGTATGTGGACCTTTTGATTACGTGTTGTTGGATTGCTATCAAAATTATATGTGATATAATTCAATGCGACAGCAACCACCTAAAACAAGAACCTCAAGATTATATAGGACAAATTATGGTTTAGAACAAAATATAACAAAGACAAGTATCGTTCGTTCATCCTACAAGGAAAATGCGGCACGCTTAAATTACATAGTTTAGTGTCAAATTTAGTGTCAAATGTCTGCTCTCCATCGTCTTATCAATTAAAAAACAACAGATGTTACATGTATAAGACAATAGCAAAATTATAATGTTTCCAAATAACCACTTCAAAACTCTGACATCGATAGAATCAGCAACAAAAACAATAACACAAGTAAAACAATGAAAAATCCAAAGAATTTTTGTTTTTGCAATTCACAACATGTAAAAAGCGGATCAAATGAGTTATACACTATGTGATATAGCGGTGGCTTTCATCTCATAAGTGTAATGCTGTTATACTTTTCCGTTTCGAAACATTTATTTTTCTTCTTTTTTTATAAAAGGGGGTGTTAAAGATTATCTTAGATAAAGTTTATGTTATGGTATTATCTTACCTAAGTTTATATTATGGTATTATCTAGGCTTTAGTTTATATTGTGCTATGATAACCGTAACCATTTGTCTTTTAAGGTGAAATATGATGTCTATGTCAGCGCCGACGTCAACAGGCATGGCAGCACTCAGCAGAAAAGGAGATCGTTTCAAACGTGCTGAATTGCTGATTGATGTTGGTACAGCGGCTCTTCGTTCAAAATTTGATATATTGCATCCACCAGAAACATTAAAGGACACCCTAATGAAAAACAAGTTGTTCATTATGCCGAAAAGAAGTCGACAAGAGCTTGCTATTCTATACCCGAAAAGTGGTAAATAAATGACAAAGATTTCATTCCATTATTATTATTTTTTTTTCAAAATGGGTATTGCTGTGTGTTTGTTTTTTTCTACATTGGCTAAAGGTATTGGGAAGGGTTGAGATCTCACTAAACATGTTTGACCCCGCCGCATTTTTGCCCCTGTCCCAAGTCATGAGGTTCTGGTCTTTGTTAGTCTTGTATGATTTTTAATTTTAGTTCATTTATATGTTTTGGAGTTAGTATGACGTCCATTTTCACAAAACTAGTACACATTTTTGTTTAGGGGCCAGCTGAAGCCCGCCTCCGGGTGCGGGATTTTCTTGCTGTGTTGAAAACCCATTGGTGGCTTTCGGCTGTTTTCTGCTCTTTGGTCGGGTTGTTGTCTCCTTTGACACATTCCCCATTTCCATTGTCAATTTTACTGTATGTATGCCGAACAAAAAAAAATTGTCCATAAGTTTTCACTTGATATCTATGTTCGACTTCTATTATGGGACATTGTACCAGATCAATTATACAAAAGCCGTTAATTCTCTGTAGGAATTGTTTGCATACGCTTACGGTTATTCTCTCGGGACATATTTTTATTTACTATTGTAGTTTCTTATCTTTATTCATAATGTTGCTGTTGATATGCCGATTGTTTACATTCTTCACAGAAGGACATACATTATGTTTTCGATTGATTTCATTTTGACATTTATCAGTCTGTAACATGTCAGTTTTTGAGAGAGATATCAAATTGATAGATTATATATATATATATATATCTAAAAATTTGCACAACGATACTAATATAAGATGGTATTATACGAAGATGTTGTTATTAAATCGTGTTGACAAATATTTCGGCTTAACAAATAGCCTTCTTCGGTGTCAATGAGTTTAACAATACTGATTGTAGGTTAAAATAGATCAATAATACAGGTAAGTTTTAATCTATTGATTTTAATCCATAATCTCGAACATCATAATATAAACAAAACTCGATACTCTAATATACGTGACTGTGTATATTTACATTCCAAAATGAGTGAAAAACAAAACTTAGTATTTCTTATTGATGCCGTTTGGATGATGTACATTTAGTTCCTTTATCCAAAAGCTTTCCCGAACCTGTCGCTGGGCATCACTCCAGTGAATGTTCTGTTCAATCACTAGGATTTTCATGCGATTAAAGTCATCAAGTTTGTGACCTGATTGTCTGAAATGCTGAGAAACTGGGAGAAGTGGCTTCTTAGAGATATCACTCCTATGGCCATTGAGGCGTTTGTGGAAAGGCTGCTTTGACTCACCAACATATTGGAGGCCACAAACCGAACATTCCAGTATGTAAATATAGGTCTTCCGGGGTTATTGGCCTTGTGAATTTTAGGTAAAGATAAAATCTGCCCGGTTTTGGATTTTCTGGTTTCAAATATTCAAGAGTTTTGTCATCGATGAAACCATCGTTGTGCATTTCTACCAAGCTATCAGTTATTTCTCTGCTAAAAGATGTTGTAGGATCAGAGTCTAGTTTTGGTAGAACCTTGCATCGCCAAGTTGTCGTTCAACCTCTTGAATATAGGCAGATTTATCCATGACAACCACTGCACTGCCTTTGTCTGCAGGTTTAATGACGATATTGTTGTTGGATCGTAAGTTTTTCAGTGCAGTCCGTTTTCATTGGTAAGATTGTCAAAAGGTTTAGTGTTATTTCTGGTATTTCTAATAATGTCCGACTTAAAGTTGTCAATAAATGATTCCAAGGTTGCATTTTGCTCGGTTTAGGGATCCAAGAACTCTTTTTATAAATTTGTAGTTGTTTTCGTCTTCTGAAATTTCTGAGTCACTATCCGAGCTTTTGTTGTTATTCTCCTTCGACGCGAAATATTCCTTAATGCGTAGACTTCTGGCAAAATTGTCAAGGTCTTCCGACAATTTAGTTTCATTGACAGGGCAGGTAGAGGACAGAAATTAAGGCCTCTCGAGAGAAGAGATGTTTCCGATTCCGTCAACTGGTGTTTGGAAAGATTGACCACAATGTTGGAGGGTGAATCAGTCCTTTGTGGTCTACGTTTAAAGCGTCTTATTCGTTTTCTCCTTTCTTCAGATGGTAAAGAAGGATGGATATATTCGATACCATCCTGCGGAATTTTCGTTTTGTCTTTCACTCAAATTTTTTGATTGTATAGTTGTTATGTCTTTAAGGCGAGTATTGATAGCATCACAATTGTCAGATGTTAGATCTCTTTGCAGCTATTCAAAAGGGTATTAAATTCGCCAGTAAGAGTTTTGAGATGTTCTTCGCAGTGTTGTTTGAGGAGGACCACTAACCGCTTGGAACAATGGTAGGGTTTGATCCCATCTGCGAAGTGATGTGTTTGATAAATTGCCAGGTGCTTGTGGCTTGATCTTGATTTGTAGTCCGTTAGGAATACTTTCATTATACTCATAATGAATTAAATTAGATAAATGGTGTTCAGTTCTAATTTGTTTTGTTTAATAGCTCTTAGTTGTTTAAAATAATCATTGGTGTTCATGTTATAGGAGCTACAAACTTAAATTCACTGGGATTATGTGAGTAACATAATACAGGTCATTCACAGGAAAAATAATATAGAAGTCTATAAAAGGACCAACCAGCAAATTTACTATGTACCGGATCGTCTAGAATAGACGATACTGTGCAGATAAGGAAAAATTATATAAGTCTAAAAATTTGCACAACGATATTAACTAATATAAGATGGTATTATACGAAGATGTTGTTATTAAATTGTGTTGACAAATATTTCGGCTTAACAAATAGCCTTCTTCGGTGTCAATGAGTTTAACAATACTGATTGTAGGTTAAAATAGATCAATAATACAGGTAAGTTTTAATCTATTGATTTTAATCCATAATCTCGAACATCATAATATAAACAAAACTCGATACTCTAATATACGTGACTGTGTATATTTACATTCCAAAATGAGTGAAAACAAAACTTAGTATTTCTTATTGATGCCGTTTGGATGATGTACATTTAGTTCCTTTATCCAAAAGCTTTCCCGAACCTGTCGCTGGGCATCACTCCAGTGAATGTTCTGTTCAATCACTAGGATTTTCATGCGATTAAAGTCATCAAGTTTGTGACCTGATTGTCTGAAATGCTGAGAAACTGGGAGAAGTGGCTTCTTAGAGATATCACTCCTATGGCCATTGAGGCGTTTGTGGAAAGGCTGCTTTGACTCACCAACATATTGGAGGCCACAAACCGAACATTCCAGTATGTAAATAACGTTCATACTTTTGCAAGTAACATTGCAAAATATCTTATAGTTATTTTCGGTTGCCTTACTGTGAAATGTTGATGAATGCTGCATCTGTAGGCAGCATTTGCAGCGTTTTCCTCACACGAAAGACATTCTCCAGAAGAACTTCTATTATCAGACACTTCAGCCCGCACTAGCAGGTTCCGCAGACTGTTGGGTTGCCTAAAAGCTATCATGGGAGGCTGAGGAAAATCTTGGATAGTTTGGAATTCTTTTCAACTGTTTTCCAATGCTCACGAATGATACTAAAGCTGTTTTTGAGGGATGGGTGGTAAGTGAGGACACATGGAGTCCTTTTATTTTTCTTTTATCTTTGTATTCTAAAAGTTTACTCCTAGGAATTGATTCCGCTTTCTGAAAACTTTTTGATATTTCTGTGTTTGTATCCCTTCTCTTCAAGCGGGTTTCAAGTTGACGTAATTGTTTTTAGTTGTTTCTGTGTTGGAACATATTCGCTTGACTCTTAGTGCCTGACTGTACGGGATGCTCTTAGTCAGATGAGGAGGATGGCAACTTTTGGGGACAGATATTGATGAGTGTCAGTAGGTTTAGAATATAGATCTGTGGATATGATGCCATCTGTGAGCGAGCTGGAAGTATCGAGGAAGGCGATTTTGGATTTAGATTTCTCATGAGTAAATTTGATACTTGGATGTATGTTGTTGGCATGAGTGATGAAAGTATCTAAATCCTCGTCACTTTTATTCCATTTCATATCCACATCATCTATAAATCTAAACCAGGAAAGCGGTTTTCGATGGAAGATTCAATAAGTTGTGTTTCTAATTTGCCCATGAATATGTTGGCATATGATGGAGCCATTTTGGTGCCCATAGCAGTTCCATTAACTTGCAAATAATGATCTCCATCAAAAGTGAAGTTGTTTTCTTTAGTACCAGCGTGAGCATTTTGACCAGGCATTCAGTAGGTGGATGTTTCACTGGTCTGGAATTCCAAATTTCTTTACATGCATCAATGCCATCTGCATGTGGAATATTTGTGTAGAGGAGGTGACATCCATAGAAACAAGTGTCGTGTCGGAGGAAGTGGATTTAAGGCCTGCATTTTCTAAGATAATCGGTTGTATCTTTAATGTGAGATGGTAAGTCTTCAACATGTTGACGAAGATGGAAGTCAACGAATTCCGATATTTTTCCGTCGGATGACCGTTCGCTGAAACTATAGGTCTTCCGGGATATTGGCCTTGTGAATTTTAGGTAAAAGATAAAATCTGCCCGGTTTTGGATTTTCTGGTTTCAAATATTCAAGAGTTTTGTCATCGATGAAACCATCGTTGTGCATTTCTACCAAGCTATCAGTTATTTCTCTGCTAAAAGATGTTGTAGGATCAGAGTCTAGTTTTGGTAGAACCTTGCATCGCCAAGTTGTCGTTCAGCCTCTTGAATATAGGCAGATTTATCCATGACAACCACTGCACTGCCTTTGTCTGCAGGTTTAATGACGATATTGTTGTTGGATCGTAAGTTTTCAGTGCAGTCCGTTCTTCATTGGTAAGATTGTCAAAAGGTTTAGTGTTATTTCTGGTATTTCTAATAATGTCCGACTTAAAGTTGTCAATAAATGATTCCAAGGTTGCATTTTTGCTCGGTTTAGGGATCCAAGAACTCTTTTTTATAAATTTGTAGTTGTTTTCGTCTTCTGAAATTTCTGAGTCACTATCCGAGCTTTTGTTGTTATTCTCCTTCGACGCGAAATATTCCTTAATGCGTAGACTTCTGGCAAAATTGTCAAGGTCTTCCGACAATTTAGTTTCATTGACAGGGGCAGGTAGAGGACAGAAATTAAGGCCTCTCGAGAGAAGAGATGTTTCCGATTCCGTCAACTGGTGTTTGGAAAGATTGACCACAATGTTGGAGGGTGAATCAGTCCTTTGTGGTCTACGTTTAAAGCGTCTTATTCGTTTTCTCTTTTCTTCAGATGGTAAAGAAGGATGGATATATTCGATACCATCCCTGCGGAATTTTCGTTTTTGTCTTTCACTCAAATTTTTTGATTGTATAGTTGTTATGTCTTTAAGGCGAGTATTGATAGCATCACAATTGTCAGATGTTAGATCTCTTTTGCAGCTATTCAAAAGGGTATTAAATTCGCCAGTAAGAGTTTTGAGATGTTCTTCGCAGTGTTGTTTGAGGAGGACCACTAACCGCTTGGAACAATGGTAGAGGGTTTGATCCCATCTGCGAAGTGATGTGTTTGATAAATTGCCAGGTGCTTGTGGCTTGATCTTGATTTGTAGTCCGTTCGGAATACTTTCATTATACTCATAATGAATTAAATTAGATAAATGGTGTTCAGTTATAATTTGTTTTTGTTTAATAGCTCTTAGTTGTTTAAAATAATCATTGGTGTTCATGTTATAGGAGCTACAAACTTAAATTCACTGGGATTATGTGAGTAACATAATACAGGTCATTCACAGGAAAAATAATATAGAAGTCTATAAAAAGGACCAACCAGCAAATTTACTATGTACCGGATCGTCTAGAATAGACGATACTGTGCAGATAAGGAAAAATTATATCAGTCTAAAAATTTGCACAACGATACTAACTAATATAAGATGGTATTATACGAAGATGTTGTTATTAAATCGTGTTGACAAATATTTCGGCTTAACAAATAGCCTTCTTCGGTGTCAATGAGTTTAACAATACTGATTGTAGGTTAAAATAGATCAATAATACAGGTAAGTTTTAATCTATTGATTTTAATCCATAATCTCGAACATCATAATATAAACAAAACTCGATACTCTAATATACGTGACTGTGTATATTTACATTCCAAAATGAGTGAAAACAAAACTTAGTATTTCTTATTGATGCCGTTTGGATGATGTACATTTAGTTCCTTTATCCAAAAGCTTTCCCGAACCTGTCGCTGGGCATCACTCCAGTGAATGTTCTGTTCAATCACTAGGATTTTCATGCGATTAAAGTCATCAAGTTTGTGACCTGATTGTCTGAAATGCTGAGAAACTGGGAGAAGTGGCTTCTTAGAGATATCACTCCTATGGCCATTGAGGCGTTTGTGGAAAGGCTGCTTTGACTCACCAACATATTGGAGGCCACAAACCGAACATTCCAGTATGTAAATAACGTTCATACTTTTGCAAGTAACATTGCAAAATATCTTATAGTTATTTTCGGTTGCCTTACTGTGAAATGTTGATGAATGCTGCATCTGTAGGCAGCATTTGCAGCGTTTTTCCTCACACGAACGACATTCTCCAGAAGAACTTCTATTATCAGACACTTCAGCCCGCACTAGCAGGTTCCGCAGACTGTTGGGTTGCCTAAAAGCTATCATGGGAGGCTGAGGAAAATCTTGGATAGTTTGGAATTCTTTTCAACTGTTTTCCAATGCTCACGAATGATACTAAAGCTGTTTTTGAGGGATGGGTGGTAAGTGAGGACACATGGAGTCCTTTTATTTTTCTTTTATCTTTGTATTCTAAAAGTTTACTCCTAGGAATTGATTCCGCTTTCTGAAAACTTTTTGATATTTCTGTGTTTGTATCCCTTCTCTTCAAGCGGGTTTCAAGTTGACGTAATTGTTTTTGGTTGTTTCTGTGTTGGAACATATTTGCTTGACTCTTAGTGCCTGACTGTACGGGATGCTCTTAGTCAGATGAGGAGGATGGCAACTTTTAGGGACAGATATTGATGAGTGTCAGTAGGTTTAGAATATAGATCTGTGGATATGATGCCATCTGTGAGCGAGCTGGAAGTATCGAGGAAGGCGATTTTGGATTTAGATTTCTCATGAGTAAATTTGATACTTGGATGTATGTTGTTGGCATGAGTGATGAATGTATCTAAATCCTCGTCACTTTTATTCCATTTCATATCCACATCATCTATAAATCTAAACCAGGAAAGCGGTTTTCGATGGAAGATTCAATAAGTTGTTTTCTAATTTGCCCATGAATATGTTGGCATATGATGGAGCCATTTTGGTGCCCATAGCAGTTCCATTAACTTGCAAATAATGATCTCCATCAAAAGTGAAGTTGTTTTCTTTAGTACCAGCGTGAGCATTTTGACCAGGCATTCAGTAGGTGGATGTTTCACTGGTCTGGAATTCCAAACTTCTTTACATGCATCAATGCCATCTGCATGTGGAATATTTGTGTAGAGGAGGTGACATCCATAGAAACAAGTGTCGTGTCGGAGGAAGTGGATTTAAGGCCTGCATTTTCTAAGATAATCGGTTGTATCTTTAATGTGAGATGGTAAGTCTTCAACATGTTGACGAAGATGGAAGTCAACGAATTCCGATATTTTTCCGTCGGATGACCGTTCGCTGAAACTATAGGTCTTCCGGGGTTATTGGCCTTGTGAATTTTAGGTAAAAGATAAAATCTGCCCGGTTTTGGATTTTCTGGTTTCAAATATTCAAGCGTTTTGTCATCGATGAAACCATCGTTGTGCATTTCTACCAAGCTATCAGTTATTTCTCTGCTAAAAGATGTTGTAGGATCAGAGTCTAGTTTTGGTAGAACCTTGCATCGCCAAGTTGTCGTTCAGCCTCTTGAATATAGGCAGATTTATCCATGACAACCACTGCACTGCCTTTGTCTGCAGGTTTAATGACGATATTGTTGTTGGATCGTAAGTTTTTCAGTGCAGTCCGTTCTTCATTGGTAAGATTGTCAAAAGGTTTAGTGTTATTTCTGGTATTTCTAATAATGTCCGACTTAAAGTTGTCAATAAATGATTCCAAGGTTGCATTTTGCTCGGTTTAGGGATCCAAGAACTCTTTTTTATAAATTTGTAGTTGTTTTCGTCTTCTGAAATTTCTGAGTCACTATCCGAGCTTTTGTTGTTATTCTCCTTCGACGCGAAATATTCCTTAATGCGTAGACTTCTGGCAAAAAGGGTGACTGGGGAATAGAAGTATGGTCACCATTGGTCTTCCTCCGACCGGCAGTAAAACCCTTGCTAAAGTGGGGCGTCCGTTTGGCTGTGCGGGATGTACAAATTTGCAGCCACGTCCGGTCAGAATGGGGACGTTAAATCCGATGCCTCGTGTAAAGAGAGTGCCACGCTCTTTGCACGTTAAGAACCCTGTAACAACTCTTTGAGGGGTCCGTAGGTGACCTGCTGCAAGGCTAAATTTCTGTCCCTATCCAATATACCCTCATTTCAGCGAACGGTCATCCGACGGAAAAAATATCGGAATTCGTTGACTTCCAACATGTTGAAGACTTACCATCTCACATTAAAGATACAACCGATTATCTTAGAAAATGCAGGCCTTAAATCCACTTCCCTCCGACACGACACTTGTTTCTATGGAT
>CM029604.1:27002570-27099594 GCA_017311375.1 Mytilus coruscus | reverse complement strand
TTGCTACCAGGAGTCCATAAACACCATGGGTCACCTAACTCATATCCGTTGTAGCGTCCATCTTGGTCAGAATCCTTCCAGCATAAGTCGGTTGTCCATTGCTACAAAAATGAAATACTGTCGTAGTATTTTTATTTGTATCATTTCTACTTATAAGCTTAAAATCACGATAATATTGTAATGAGGGTCTGGAGGGGTGAGGGTCCTCCATTTCTGTATTCTTTGATGTTTAGGCCATTTTCTCTATTCTTTATACTTTTTGCCCATTATTCTCTATTCTGTAAACCCCCATCCACACCCTCATCAAAATACGGAAATAAGAACCTCGAAATTGTATGCGAACCCCTTAAAATCGGCGATTTGTGTTTTGTGCAAACATGTTTATAAGTTGTTTATAAGTTGGTTGACTTATTACTGGTAAGAACACAAACCAAATACTGTTTTATCAGTTTGCAAAGAACCTTAAATCAATTTTATTTTATTCGCATACATCAATCATCCGTTTCTCCGTTCACAAATTCTGAGATTGTACGATGTTTATTGTTTTACAATGGTAAGGATACGTAAAGGCAACGACCATAAAAGTTGGCAAATTACTGTGGAAAAACTGTCGCGAGTAGTCAAAATGGGGAAAAGAAAATGTTCTGTAATGTTTATTTAAAAACGAAAATCTCAAGTTTTCCATATGCTTATTCTAATTTAAGGCCGGGGAGACCTCTTGAAACATTCCTCGTGGGAACAATTGACGAATGATTATACCATAGCAATGACTTAAAATTATAACAAGGTCATTCAAATAAGAGAAATAAGTTGAACTATTTTTAAAATGTGTCAAACCTCCAACGTGTATACGATTACAGTAAATGATTTCAGTATTTTAATTAACAAATGTTGCTGTATATAAACATCGCAGCCAAACTGCCACACCTTAGCAAAATCTAGAATGATTTATTAGGGTTATTTGAAACTAGAATGGTTCCGTGTACATGGACATGATGGATATAGTGAATGTCTTTAAAAGTTTCAAAATTTGCATTTTTATAATTTTTCAATTATGATATTACATATGAATATTTTATTAATCACTTGTCACCTATGTGGTGAAATTTGACATTATATATAGCGACTAATTTGTTTGGCCGAGTTCAACAAACCAAGCTAGGGGTTTGGTTTAGAATAAACATTCGGGTGCGGGATTTTCTCGCTGTGTTGAAGACCCATTGGTGGCCTTCGGCTGTTTTCTGTTCTTTGGTTGTCTCTTTGACATATTCCCCATTTCCATTCTCAATTTTATTTTAAATAAACACCTTAAATAAAAAGACTGAACAACATATTACAAAATCCAACAAACAAGTCTTTTCATTTGCTTTATTTAAGAAATAATTCTATCATGCCATGCTCTATGCTCATTTTAACATGGGTAGGCATTATATTTGTTAATATCTTAATACCGAGCGTTAGCGAGGTATTAAATGTTTACAAATATAATGCCTACCCATGTTAAATGAGCATAAGCATGGCATGATAGAATTATTCGATTCTAATAGGAATATTTTGAACTTTTGTACTTCGAAGCGGACATATAGTAGACGCTCGAAATGTCGCCATTTTGATTTGATGAACCAAAACGTTATAGAAAATCAACAGTTTATCAATTTAAAAAGAACAGAAACATTTAAACTTACTTTTAGAATGTTTTATTTAATTTCCTAGCGAGCAACACCAACAAAAATGTCCATTTTGATCTCTGGCGTTGTTCAAAATTCATCTGACGTTGCAATTTCAATTGTGACGTCAATCACGCGCAGCCCATGTTCTATTGGAATTAGAACATGGCTTTGTACCCAAAGCTAAAGAAGAACGTCATATTAGAATGAAATTTTATCAATACTTACTATGTTTTAGTTTTTAATGTAGTAAATTTTCATTTTTGTATCTTATATAGGAACTTAAACCATCTCCAGTTTATAAATACATTAAACAAATTATTTCCCATCAAGTATAAGAACATTGGTCATTGTACTGTCGCCTGGTCGTTCGTCGATGTAACAAACTATTTATATGACAGTTTTACTGCCTATATATGTAAACGCCAGTCCTGGGTTCATGACCTTAGAAATATTTGAAGATTATGTAAAGAAAAAAATCATGGGGGTTCATATGGCGTATTTTAGAAGATTTTAGAAGTCAATATAGTAGATCATTGATGGAAAATAAAGATTATTATTTTTGAAGGCTATACAAAGCATGGTGTAGTACCTTTGTTTTGAATGTGTGTAATAAGTTAATTAGGAAGAAGCTCGTATTTTATTTGGGAGGCAGCACTAGAATGAACAAGCATTCTGTGAGTATTGCATGGCAATACATAGTCCCCTACCATTTAAAAATTCATTGTATTGGAACAAAATTCTAACTTGATCTATAACTTGTCATGGTGTAAACTATTTAACAAATATCAAGTCAATATCTTCAAGCATGACGAAAAAAAAAGTACGGAAAACTGATTGTTTGAGTGAATTTTCTAAGTTCAAGGTCCATAACTCTAAACAAAATCATCAGACCGGAACAAAATTCAAACTTGAACTGTAACTTGTCATGATAAAACTATATACCAATTATCAAATCAATATCTTCAAGAATGACAAAAAAAGTGCGGAAAACTGATTATTTTAGTGAATTTTCTAAGTCAAAGGACCATAACTCTGCACAAAATCATCAGACCGGAACAAAATTCGAACTTGATCTGTAACTTGTCATATCATCAAATTAATATCTTCAAGCATGAAGAAAAAATTGTGGAAAACTGATTTGCCGGACTGACGGATGGACAGACGGACGGAGTGCAAACCTAAAGTCCCGTTCGACTTCGTCGGTAGGGGACTAAAAAAGACCGGCTTAGAATGCATCAATTTAATAAAAATATAGAGGTCTGATTTTTCTATGTTTCGACTAGTAAGCGAGTTACGATAGATCTGAATTTTAATCAGATTGGTTATTGCACAGTCGCCTGAATATCCTGCAATAAAGGAATAGTTTACCCTAGTCAGATATATTTTATGATATAAGATCATTTTACTTGCATTACATTTTAGCTTGGCGGCCATGTTGGTTTAATGGGCCGAAATATTTTAGCAATCATTAATAGCGCATGCTAATTCTAAAGTAACGAATAAAGAATGTTTAAATGGTGTTATTTTTTTTTAAGAAAATTCAATATAAAGCGGAAGATGATAGAGCTTTGTCTTTAGGGAAGTCTTAACAAGATTACTTGTGATGCATGGCAAAACCAAAAGTATAGGGGAAAACTTAAACGGACTAATCAAAAGCCATAAGTCGACTGATAAAAACTGACAAACACCAAGGAAATGGAAGATTTCCCATAATGGTCCATCAAATCATGATGCAGTCCGTGAAACTTTTTAGAGATGACTTCAACTTTACCATTTGAATTCCTTTGTACAAATAAGCGTTCTTGCAAGAAGCAAACAATGTAAACTATTGGATCGAGATACAGTAACTTATTGCAGAAGGTAAGGTTATCTTGATAGGGGTTATTGGAAGAGGCGAAATAAAACGACTTGAGAAAGGCATGCAAAAGTAACTTAATGTGGAAAGCAACAGAAGCTTGTTTCAAACGGTTATAATCTTTTCTGAGGAATTCAAAGGTAAGCTTTGTGGGAGAGACTCTATACTATCATACTACTTTTTATATCTATCAGAAATTAGAAGTTAATCTTTTTTGTTGTTGTTGTTTGTGCATGTCTTATGCTGTTTAAAAACCTAATCGGTCAACAGATATGCGTTACGAAAGACAAAGGCAGTTTCCTTATACATGTGGTCATTTAAGATAAAGCATACTTACGAAACCATTTAGTTTGAAGTCTTCACCAAATGCATTTCTCGGCCCAGACCCCAGTGGTCCCATATGACCAACGCCTTTCCATATCTGAGTGGCATCACATGGGTCTTTTACGTTCAGTCCATTTGGAATGTAAGCCTGAAATTGATAATATCCAAAACATTTATAACAAGATGAGAACAACAACAGTATACTAATAATATGCATAGTACTAATGTAAAAATTTCTGTCGCTACATAAATAAACCTCGTTTCTGACAAGTATGAATATATAAAAGTGATTCAAGTCATTTCATCAAGACAGGTAGAACAGGTTAGATAATAATTACTTTGATAAGTGTGTATTGTTGTGATTCGCTCGGTCAGTATAGTGTGATATTTTTTTTTATATCGACGATAGTGAAATTTTGGATGCTGGCAAGTTCATTGTCGGTATTTGCATATTTAACCAACATTTGTGTCAGGACGATATCCTTGATATACGTGTTTGTAAAACTTGCACACTAAACGTCAAAATATACTGTTTGGAATACTAATATCATTGTAATGTGTAAACCTTCTCTGGATAGAGAGAGATAGAGAGAGCGCGCTATAAATTCATTTATATATTTGCCGGGACTGATATAAAAATCATCAAACAAAAATACGAATGATGACAGTTGAACATCCATTGTCTGAGTTATGCAACCAAACTTCAAATAAATGGACATCTTTGTATACCAGACAAACACGAAGAGTCACATGTCAGGGGTTGATCCAGCCATTTAAAAAAGGGGGTTCCAACCATATGTCCCCATTCAAAAGCATTGATCGTCAAAAAAAGAGGTAGTTCCATTCCCCGGAACCCCCCAACCCCACCCCGACACCCTGGATCCGCCACTGAATGTTAACGTGCTTTGTTGCAATGTAGTAGTCCAATACACAGAAACATTATACCCTATATTCATTTTATGAACAACTTTGGACCGTGAAACATTTTCAAAAAATCCTGCCAAGTTTACACGATTAGTTTTTGCTGCAATAATTCCCTAAATTTGGCGGGAAATTATGCATAAATAAAAAAATTAAAGTATCGTTAACTTTATATACATTTCTATGTTGTGATGTTACACTATTGTTTCAGAAAAAGGGTGAAGGTTTGGTACCATTAAAACGTTTAAACCCGCTGCATTTGTTTGCACCTGTCCTAAGTCAGGAATCTGATGTTCAGTAGTTGTCGTTTGTTGATGTGGTTCATAAGTGTTTCTCGTTTCTCGTTTTTATATAGATTAGACCGTTGGTTTTCCCGTTTGAATGGTTTTACACTAGTAATTTTTGGGGCCCTTTGTAGCTTACTGTTCGGTGTGAGCCTAGGCTCCGTGTTGAAAACCGTACTTTGACCTATAATGGTTTACTTTTATAAATTTTGACTCGGATGGAGAGTTGTCTCATTGGCACTCATACCACATCTTCTTATATCTATATATGAAGCTTTAAACTTGTGAATTGTCTTTCCAGTTTTAATATATCCAGCACTTGGACAGCAGCTTTTCTTCGTCTTATTAAAGATAAAAAAGATGAAGTGAACATTCCAAATCCTTATTCACTTTTACCTATTAACGCTGATCTCACAGTCCATAAAACAATCAGAGTCCATCAACGTTGATTTTTTTCTCTCTGAAATATGATAGATCTGACTGTACATTTTTTTTTTGTAAATGACGTCTTACACTACATCCATTGGATGTTGGATGTGTACTGATTGATATTTTAGTCTTAGATACATGTTTCTTTTTAGTGGTTATTGGCTTTGAACTAGCTATCAGTAGCTGCGAGTACTCTCAGATATGTACTTTGTGTCATTTTTGTTGTTAGGGATGTATAAATACCCTGCCATGTCCGGTCTGTGTATTTGTAGATGCTTTTCTGCTTTGTATCGATCTAATGAGTTAAGCCCTTTTCAACTGATTTTGATAGTTTGCTCTTATGTTGTACAGTTACAGCACTGATACAGTACTCGTAAGTCATGAACATTTCAATATAACTTATGATCAATTTTAATCGTAAGTTTTTTTGTGAAAAGACTCGCAGGATCCTGTAATCGAGAGAATGTTGTTTATTGCTGTCTCTCATATATTGGTTTTTCTTTTATTGTTTTGTAGCTTATTCTTGTGTTATGCCGTTACACCACTGTCCCAGGTTGGGGAAAGGGGGTGTTGGCGCCTTCAAGCATGTAACCCCGCAACATTATTTATGTGCCTGTCCCAAGTCATGTGCCTGTAGTTCAGTGGTTGTTGTTAGTTCTTGTCTGTCATATTTGTATTTCATATATTGTTTTGTTATAGATTAGGCCATTGGTTTTCTCAATTGAATTGTTTCATATTTTTCATGTCGGGGCCTTCTATAGTCGAATATACGGTATGAGTTGTTTTTCTCATTGTTGAAGGCCGTGCAATTGCCTATAGTTGCTTACAACCACTTCATTTGAACTTTGGTGGATAGTTGTCCCATTGGCAATCATTCTACATCTCCTTATTTTCATATTTGTAACGTTAACATTTTTAAATTTGGATGCCTGAAAACTTCGATCGTATAGACTGACGGACCTTAACTTAATCAGAGTTGCGTGTGATTTTATATTGCATAAAGAGCTTCATAAAGAGCCATTTCTCCAGAGTTTATTCCACACGAGCTAGGGCCATTTTCAAACGTCTTTCAATCTTTAATATTTACAGTAGGTGTTCATTTTATACAAATGCTGATCTTTTCTATTGCTTGAAGACGAATGATTCCGTTATGATTTCATTTCGTATGAAAGTAGATCATGTTGTATAAAAAAAAAACAAAAAACAATACCGCATGAAAGCAACCCAAAATTAAAGAATTATTAGCTCCGCCTACCTAATTAATCAACACCATTTTTTTCGCATTGTTCGTGTACTTCGTGCAAACGATTATATATATAATCGTAAATTCTATTCATTTGAAAAGAGTACTAACTGTTGGCAATATATCTTGTAAAATTGGAGGATTGATATAAATATATAACAATATATATAAATATATACATGTACAACAATAATTGAAATTTGATAAATACTTTACGAGCTATCTATGAAATCCACATATTCATATGCAAATATCATATGACGTATCATAATTAATGATTTCACGTGGAATATATACTGTTGTCATCTCAATAGACCACACATGAAATATTTGCCACTGAACGTTAAGGAACCGAAATCAATCAATAAACAATTTCTGTCGAAATTTTGTTTTCAAATTTAAAATGCATGTGAATAATAATATTTTTTGTTCCGAAAATCTGGAAATATAAGAAGAATTTAATGCTTAGATGTTGAATGTTTATACGAATTCTGATTTAATACGCTAGACATGCGTTTCTTCTGTATAAGACTCGTCTGTATCGCTCGAATCAAAACAATTCTAAGCCAAATCAGTTACAAAGTTGATTCGGGTTGAAAAACAACATTCCCAAAACTGATGCCAAAAAAAAATGTCATATTTGCCTGGGATATAGATACCTTAGAGTTTTTAAAATTAATCAAGCACAAAATTCTGTTGTACGTGATTTGAGTTATATTTTGTCTTAATTTAAAGATGCCCTTCGATGTGAAGTTAACAGAAACGTATAGATTTTTGTTAATTGTCTTTAACTCAATGGGTAGCACTGAATTACATTTTAACTTTATGAAAATGTTTTAGTTATGTTTTATGAACTTTTGATATTCAATTTCCTGTAGATTTATTTTAACGAATTTCTGATTTTTACCATACGAATATATTTGTTTATATTTTTGAAGTGGTCCAAACATAGATTTTGCATACGAAGATTTACGCAGGCACCATTTGTGATAGTATTACACAGATATTTTGTTTTGTAGGATCTTAAAAATGATATGGTACATTAATTCCTGTCTTGACACAAATCGCAACGCGCACGCACTTGACGAATCCCATATGCTTTTATTGTCATACACCTGAAAATTACAAGCCTTCAACACACTGAAGGTTCACGCCTAAGAACTGCATGTTCAAAATATTTTTTTTTTGCTATTATTGCAGGTTTTAAGGTGATTTGCCTGGTTTTCTTAATTAGTTAATCAGTGTATGTAATGTGCGAATCCTGAATGGTCATTTTTACTGTATTCGTGATGAATTTCTGATGTAGAATGATAAATAAACAGACGACAAATTCCTGATTGTTGTATAAAATAAGAAATAATATATAATGTGTACGGTTTTTATAAATTTATGATATAGGTATGAAATGCAGACGGGTTTTCATCGCGCCTACAGCCGTGCAGGTGCAAAATAGATACATAAGTTATATTTATAGCATAGTATTCCGAGTTAGACAAATAAACTTTCGAACGCGAAGCGTGAGAAGTTTATTTGGCTAACGAGGAAGGCGTTGCTATAAATGATTTGTGACATGAATGACCCGCCCACAGTCCGTGCAGGAAAAAAATCATCGTTTGGCGGCAAAATATAATAAACCACAGTGTCTAAATATTTTAGGAAGCATGGCAGACGTATTTCCCCTTCCAGATTAGCTAGAAATCGAAGGCGATGATTTAATTCTCTCTCAGGTGTGTATTTTTTTTTTTTATATAAAATTAGATTGATTTGCGGTTATTGTCCTTTTTGGGGGCTTTTAATCGGAAATCGGTAAATATTTGCTGTGATTTTTTTAGTTTAGTATACATTTCAATTATGTCGATCATCTGATTTATATGCCCTTTATGAGCAATGTATTTTCGGAAATGAAAATGTTTTATTCTATTAAAACGAATTTTTTACTGTTTTGCAGGTTCTTCACGATGTCAAGGAAGATACATCATTAGCAGACGAGTCGGCAATAATAGAGAAGAATATTAATCTGTCGCAAATTCAAACGCATCAAAATATTGAACCATTTTATGGCATGAGTGTTTCGCAAGCTGTGGATTATTACGATTTAGGAACGTTTGACATAGGAAATTTCCGATTCTTAATCCGCCTCTAGATTCAACCGGGACTTGCACCAGCGACATTTTATGAGGAAAATTCTGGTACTGAAGCGACAAATGGAAAACTCGAGCGTGTTGGCCATTCCAGCGATAAAACGTCAAAGGACCATTTTCAAATTGCAACTTGAGCAACATTTCATTTTGATTTATTATTGTTGTTGTTTTTTTTTTTTTTTTTGAAAATATGTTCTGTTTCAAAAGTGACAGAAGTTATATTTATTTTTTTCGGCTACTTCTTGAAATTTAGAAGTGGACATTATATTTTTTGTTCTCTTGCCTGACGGATAAAATCTGCAGAAATTTCCTTTAAATCTGTATTTTTTATTTGAAACCTAATAAAATTGACATTGGTGTGTGTGGTTTTTTGTAGGCGTCATCTTTTCCTAAGGAGGCGGAGCTTACCCATGCAATATTGGTTTTAGTGTTGTTGGTTATTTCATGGCTGTTTTCTCATTGAGTTATATAGGCCCATGTGACCTTTCATGCAATATTATTTGGTTGCTTCAATTTAGAGCATACATTATTGTACATGCTTGTCGTCTCTATCTTATTCCATAAAAAGATCAAAGGAAAAAAGAAGATTCATGTTACAAATAGATAAATATTAAGAATAGTTCACCGCCAGAGCGTGCAAGTGATTTGAAAGTAGCAGTTAAGTTCCATTTGCAGAAAAATGTACCTTTTGGCATAATTATTAATGTTGTATAACTTAAAACTGGTTTTGTTATTCAGTTTGTTAAAATTGAATCAAATTCCACTATTCCGTTTTCGTTATGCGATTCATGTTTACTCTCGAAGAATGATACTAGACTTTCATTTTCACTGTTGGGCGATTCATTTCCATTGTATATGCGATGCATTTTCACAGAAGGAAATTAATTAATTTTCATTATATAAAGTTTTAATTCAGACGACTCGCTAACAAAATTAATGAAGTCAGTAGGATTAATTATATATGCATACTTAGTGAGTGAAAGTCTGGGGTAATATATCAATAAATGCCTTTAAAATGGCATTTATTACTAATTTTGTCAAATTGAATTCAATTTTCTCTAATAATTTGTCCAGATCCAGATCTATATGTAGGATAAAATATATCCTTTCCTATGACACACCATCATTGAACACATATATCTTGGACAGTTAAGCCTATCAACTTCACCGAAAAAGCAAAGTTTCTGCTTCGGTTTAAATCTACATTGCATACTAATAAATTAAACGTTATTAGAGCTATTTCCCTAATGCTTGTGTTTTAAACGTGTAGTTGTCTTGCTTGCTTTGTTTGTACAAATGTTTGCTTAAGCATTGTAATAAAGATTGGACAAACATTTATACAAACAAAACAAGCAAGGCAACCAAACCTTTAAACTACAAGCAATGGGAAAATAGCTCTAATGGATGTATTTTAGATAAGAAAGAACATTCACAAAACGATCTTCATTTCACGATTGAATGAGTGGAAACGTTTTCATCTTGCACAAGCAATTGACGCTTGCATGACTGGATAATTTTTAATTTTTATGCCATTGTGTATATATCTAATACAGTAAAGAAAGTTCGAGCAACAGTCGAGTAACCTTAATTTATGTTTGAATTTCTTATAAGTCGGTGTTACAAATAAGCAAATACGCAATTGTAAGAATACAAGGAAATATTGAAAACAGTTTATTGTTACATGTTTAAATGGTTCTATAACACGGGGTTTAACCGCCGTACAGTTGATTCCGGACTTTAATCGCTACAACGTGAAGCGATGTTGGTAGATAGACCGTTCTTATATTTTCACTAAAGACTAATTGACGTACTGTTCAGTTTTAGATATGCAATGTTTATGAAAACAAAGTTTACTGCTCCTGGCAGAATTGTATATCAGTTATATGACATGAACATCATGTGACTATTTTAAATAGACAGGTCTGTGAATTACTTGTTAACATAGCGAAACAAACACTCTGTGTAACTCAAACTTGATTAAACAACAAATAGAGCATAGTTGGGTGGCTCTTACACTAAATGCGACCGTGTATTTTGTGATTTGTTGTTGTTAAAAATACATAATGCGAATGAGAAACCCCGGCGTTGTTATTTTTGAAGACATTTACTTGAAAAACTGACCTCAGAATTTTGGCACTGTACGATTCATTCTCTTTGTAGTTTGCTTACTTTCTTTAGTACCGTTCGTTGTACATTCTTGTATTGTTCGTTGTGCCAAAGCCTATCAATATGGTAGAAATATGTATGACACGGCGTGACAAATTTTCAAAGCTTTTTAAAGCGAGTTCTTAAACTTATAAAGGAAAATTCTCCGTAGAAATACGTTATATTCATGGATGTTCTGCTCCAGTATATTTTCGGATCCATGACATGCTAATAACAAACTCACCAACAATTTATGAATATGCATGATATGAACGTGGTTATACCCGCGCATATTGCAGTAAGCATCTACGACTAGCTTGCATTTCAAATTGTAAATATCATCATTATTAACATGATTAAAGTCATTTAAAAACTATTTTCAGTTGTTGCATGTCGAATTAACATATGGGTCATTTTCAAAAAATGTCGAATTTTCAGTACACCCATGCTAAAATTTTTATTTCTAATGGAAATTTCAGTTGTTATGGTTTAAATGAAAGCTTGTCGGATTTATGATTCAGAACATTAATAATAAACACATCTTACATCTATTTTGATAAGATTAAAATGTATTTAAGTCCGATTTTGGGGGTATTTGTGTGCGTACAGTGTCAGAAAAACACATTTCAAACGATTTTTTTCCGATTTTCTGATCGCCTTGATATCTGCAAAAGGGACTTTTTAAGAACGTTAATTATTACTCTAACGAAAAATCGTAGCTTGTTATCATTGTATGTAACATATTATCTACAAACTAAATTCAATCAGCGTACGGGAGGTTCATGTCCATCCTGTTACCGCTACTTTAATCAGCCGTGAAATTGTTCTCCCTTTGAATATTGAATCAGTCAGTGTTGATTTCAAAAGTGCAAAGTAATCTTTACTTTTAAAACGCCACGTTTTTTTGAACGACAGTGTGGAGAAAAGAAATTTCAAGACATTTAGTGAAAAAAAATAGAGGGTACTTTTTTTCATGTCTCTACTGTTACCAACAACTTTGATTAATTACACCAACAGTATGCTTGTAAAAAGTGCAATAACGTGTTGGAAACCAAATTCACAATAGAAAACCATAATCACTTCACCAAAGGGAGTAGTTATTTCACAACAGCAATCAAAAACAAAGAAATTTGTCCATCCTGTTATGTCTATCCTGTTACTATGGTTGCTATGGTTACAGTAACAGGATAGACAATTGTAGACAAAAACTTCGTTAAAATTTTTATCTTAACATATAGGTGCAAAACGAATAAAATATTTCGTTGTTTGAACTCATCTTAAGGTTATAACGTCTTAATCTTTCCAATTAAGCATTTGCAGGTGCAATACTGATATCGGTAACAGGATAGACAAAAAGGTAACAGGATACTCTTTTATATAGTGATATATCATAAACGTACGTTTCTGTTACCAATGAAATAAAGACAAAAGTAAACTAACTTATGAGGGATTTACTTGATGTTGGGTTTATTTGAAAGGGTGAAAAAATGCCGAACAATATAAATTGCTATCTTAGACCTGCATTACTGGTGGTAATTTTTACAACCTTTGAAAACCAATTTTTAGAGGCATTTTTCAGTATAACCTGGAAAATTGGCAAATAATCTATTATTGTACAGAATGAATATATATAGAAGTTTATTCTCTTGAAAACCATCTAATTGGCGACGTAAAACAAGCTTAATATTTTATCTAAACCTTTTCTTAATAACCCAAAATTTCTTTTGAAAATGGTAACAGGAGAGACAAAATATTGTACCACCGATAAAAAAATGTTTCAAGATATTCTTGTATGACATCATTAAGTTTGCATCTTTTAATATGTTGTTCTTAAAGTACTGTTTGTTTTGATTTGCTTATGTAGAGGGTTGTTTGAATAAGTAACTTTTAATAAATTTTTCAATTTCAAAATTCGACATTTTTTGAAAATGACCCATATAAAAAACAACAATGAAAATTCATCGCATCTCCAAAAATTCTACATCAGAAATGATTGCACTTACAATGATAATTCATCGCATTTATAGTTAAAATGAATCGTATTCAGTAATCAATAGTATGGATTCTGCTGCTTTAATTACACTTTTTTGGACTTTAATCCTGTTATTATACATTAAAAAGTTATATTCTAATGATATTGTCTTAAAACATACATTCAAATCAATTATTTTGTATTTTCAAAAAGTAAACAAACGCAGTTTTTCCCATCATCCTTTATTCTACAATAGACATACTCGCATACAACAGTGAAAATGAACTAAATGGATTCGCACTTTATATACACTGTTAATTAGCTTTGTTCTGTTTTGTTTTTTTTTTCTATTGTTTGTTGTTTTTTTTCATATATTTTTTTTGTTTTTGTTTTTTATAAAAATAAGAAGATGTGGTCGGATTGCAAATGAGACAACTCTCCACAAGAGACTAAATGACACAGAAATTAACAACTATGGGCCACCGTACGGCCGTCAACAATGAGCAAAGTCCACACCGCATAGTCTTCTATAAAGCCCTGAAATGACAAATGTAAAACTATTCAAACGAGAAAACTAACGGCCTAATTTATGTACAAAATAATGAACAAAAACAAATATGTTACACAACAGCAAACGACAACCACTTAATTACAGGCTCCTGAGTTGGGACAGGCACATACAGAATGTGGCGGGGTTAAACTCGTTTGAAGGCGCCAACTCTCCCCTAACCTGGAACAGTGGTGTTTACAGTACAACATAAGGACAAACTACAAAAATCAGTTGAAAAAGGCTTAACTCATCAGATGGATACAAAAAGAAATACATCTAACAAAAACACAGAGTGGACGTGGACGGGTACTTATACATCCCCACAACAAAATGACACTAAGTAAAGATCTGACTGTACTCGCAGTTACTGACAGCTAGTTCAAAGCCAATTACAACTAATAAAAATAATCATGCATCTAAGACTAAAACATCAATCAGTACACATCCAACATCCAATGGATTTAGAGTAAAGACGTCATAAACAGTCGGAGAAAAATATGACCTTGTGCAATGCCGAGATACAGGTATCGACAGATTGTAGAGCCATGAATTTGCATGTGTATATAAAAATAATATTTAGATTTTAATTTACTGATAACAAGTTGTTTGTTTTAGTGTTTTCAGCCGTATTTGGGTCGAAATTTGTGGTTCGACAAACAACAAGCGAATTTGGCATATAAAAAGATGCACCTCCCATTCACTGTATCATTTATACCCAGATGGTTTTAAGAAAGCGACACAACCAATAGCTGAATCTCGTTTTCTGATTTTCATTCAAAACATATATTTAGTTATCTTCTTGTTAATAACTAAGGCCTAAATCGCTAATTATATTTGTTCATCTTCAATGCGTATATTTTGTATATTTCAATGTATAAATTTCAGAACTATATAAACTTTTTCATAACATCAATAAGATTTAAACGCTGAGTCAAGTCAAAAGACTTTAGTGACTTTCAACATTCGAACATTATGGAAAGACAAGAAATAAAAAAAAATTAGCAGATTATTTAAATGGATAGAAGTTGCAAGAAAAAAATCCGAAAGAACTATAATAGTGCATTGGAACCATCTGGAAGAGATCATCGCATACCAGAAGACATTTGAGGGTTTTACGACTCGGCCCTCTTCAACAGTTCGACTAACCAACCAACCAACTCTCCTTAGCTTCCAGTGTACATATATCCGCGATTGGACCGGACCCTTCACTGTGTAATATACAGATACAGATACAGATTACATAATAAACTCTTTATAGAAACAATTCTGACTTTATAGGACATTGCTTTTTTATTTTGGTAAAAAAATCCAATCTGATCTTGATTAAATGTTTGGAGTGTATTTGCTTCCGCAATCCAGCTGATTTTGTTTTAACCATTCATTCCTTGCAGGAAATAAAAAAAAAATGTTAAAACTTGAATTTAAGTATAATGCCGAGTCCCGGCTTATATATTTCAGAAAATTTGAATAATGTTTTTGTTTATGTTCAGTAGTGAAATACTTTCTAGTATTGTACAGACAGCTAGGTAACAGTAAATTCGATCTGGTAGGAAAATGAGTCAACAAAAAGTCATTGAATGTCCTGGGAAAATGAGTCCAAAATATGGAAAATATGCCGGTCTGGCACTTATTTTTCTAAAAACTACTGAATTATTCAGATACTTCATTCTTTTGAAAATGCATGGAACATAACTTGACTAGTCATACTTAGGAAGCGAAGACATTCCGGGACCTGTTAACATACAGGAAGCAAAAATAACTGGTAACACTGTTTACTTTTAGAAAAAAAAAAATCTATAGTAATAAAAGTCTATTCTTTCAATTTGGCTGGGAAAACATGCCCTTTTACACTGACAACATTTTCATGAAAAACATCCTTAGTCATTTTATTTCAAATTTTATTAATTGGTTGATTATTCTTCAATGCGTAACAATGAGTGGCACCATATCAGGTATATTCAGGACGATTTTTAAATGTATATCAAACTCTTTAGAAAATGACGAAGTTTTACAAAAGAAAAAAAAAAAAAAAAACAAAAAAAAAACGAACAGAAATGAAAAAGACAAGTTTCCTAGCAGAGACATATATATACATTTAGTCAAGGATTTGTATACAAATCCTTGATTTAGTATATATGTCTCTGTTCCTAGTTATAAATTTAAAGTCCATGTTATCAATTTTGCTCGGAAAATAAGTCCTTCTAAATTCCTTATGACAATTCTTTATAACTAATGTTATTATTGTTTTTAAGACTTAATTCAATAGTAAATTAAATGAAGCTGAGACTACTATAATAGTAGTCTCAGAATGAATAAATCTTTTCACCGGTCAATAAATCTAGAGACATAATATATCTCTGATAAAATCTTTAGAATCAGCATACTGACTACACATCTTAATTATATATATTTTATCAGCCCTTGTTTAAATACATAGAGTATAAGTCGGATGCGTTGCTTTGTGACAACTAACAATAGAAGTTGATTGTAATATTAAATTTACTAAAAATGAATTTCCGGGTTTTATTTCCGATTTCGAGATCAGTTTAGATTGTTGTGTCCCCTCTAGACTTTAGCTCGTATGATTGGAAAGTTTTTGAAGATTTCCGAAAGGAAGGGGCGGGAACGACTCGGTGCACTAGAAACAAGTCATTTTTCTCTTGGCAGATTAATGGTAAATGTAGGAGATATATATTAGAAACAAAGATTAAACATTTAATACCATATATTTAAAATAAGAAGGCATTTTTTTCATCTACATGAATAAGGCAAATTCTGCTCAGGTAGAAGCCACCAATAGTGCTAAAATCAAAAACCCAAATTGGCAATGAAAGTTATTAAAAGATCATAAAACTGACAGCATTAGTATGGTTGGTAAAAAAGACGAGTAGACAAACTATCCACAAAACACTGCACAGAAAAAAAAGGTTGAAAAACACAACTTGCCCCAATAAAAAAACCAGGGTCAAATTTGGTGCTCAGGAAGGGTACTTTGGCAGCTTCTGCTCCACCAGTGGTACCCCTCATGTTACTCAATGCAAGTAAAAATTTTGACCAATAGTCGCATTCTTTGACATTACAATCAAGACCCTTATACCAGGGTTGTAACTGTAAATACTGGTCTGGTCATCTGTTTTGTATATTGCCCTTTCATACTATTTTAAACTGCTAGGTTTTCTTACATATATTTCGATGTGCCCGTGCTGTCTATCATTTGTTGTTTAATTATATATGTATTGTCTATCATTTGTTGTTTGAAATTAATGGTCTTTGTTGGGCAATGTATGACAAATATATGTTCAAAAACCTCGCCCGTAATTATAAATTATGTTATTCATTGACCGCTCCCGACATGTGTAACTTCAAGGCATATTTTAGCGGCGATCGATGTCTTTCAAAATTACTTTATTTTTATCAATAGTACCGCTTAAGTTGACGCTAGGGGCCGTCTTGACCTTGTTGTAGGGTATGAATGATTTGTTCATTATTGAAGGCCCTACATCAACTGTCAAGATGAAGAACAGGAATAAAAGCCCTGTTCATTGATGATTTTCTATGTTTTCTATGTATTGTGTGCGATTTTGTCCCATGTACATTTACTCCATATCCTTTCATTTTCTATTGTAACTGTAAGAGAAATGTTATTTATGTCACACTTTTAAAATTGGAGCTTTTGAAATCTGTTTTATTTATTGGTGTGGTCTATTTATTGACAGTTCAGTGGCATAGTTAGGCAGAAGCTAGGAAACCAAGGCTTCAACATAGCTATGATAAAAAATAAAAATAAAAAAAAGAGGGGAGAGAGAGAGAGAGTAGGGGGAGGAGAAATGGACGCTGTGTGGTTAAATAAAAAAGTTGTTGAAGTCAATGAATCACTTCTCAGACTCCCGTTCATTTCCATCCCCTGCGCTTTATTCCTCTTCTTTTTATAGCAGACGAATATTGTGTATGCTGGGTGTTCTGCTTATTTACAATGCAACGCAAAATTTCTTTACCAATAAGAATTTTGATAGTACCATTCGTACAGACACACAGGCTTTACAAGACTATTCCTCAATCAAGAAGCCAAAAAGTCAATCAAGCAGTAACAATGACTTTGTGTGCAGTTCATCTTCATACCCTAATGTATCTGGTCCTTCATACCCTGACATTGATACCCTTACCAAAGAAGACTTGTCTGGATATATTGTTTATATTTAATCTCCAAACAATTTATAATGTGCTGGTTTTATCATACTGGTCTTTGTCTATAAATTTTTTTACCCCTCTGGAATCTCCTGGTTTTTATACGCCCGTCAAAATTTTCTGTCTGTCTGTCCAGCGTCCACATATCGCACCGTAACTTGAGAACGACTTATCCAAATTTCATGAAACTTAACATAGTTGTTTCTTATGATGGTCAAACGATCTGTATACTTTTTGGTGAAAATAAGATTAAAATTGTTTGAGTTACGGGACTTTGTAACTAATATAGGGGGGTATTTTTTTCACATGTCGCGCCGTATGATTATTGCTTAAAACTTTACACACTTCTTGGTTATATTAAGGGGTTATATTAGAGTTATTGAGGTAAAAAAAGGGGAGGGGTGGTTCCACATGTCGCGCCGTATCTTAAAAACGCTTTATGATTATTGATTAAAACTTTACACACTTCTTAATTATATTAATTTAACGAACTGTATACTTTTTGGTGATGATTCAAATTTTATTTTAGAGTTATTGATTTTTTTATCACAAGTCGCGCCGTGTCTCAGAAACGATTTATGATTATTGCATAAAACCTCACACACAAGACGACGGGCGTATCATGTGCTCGTGGCACAGCTGTTTATTACACATGTTACAGTTTCTTTGAGGAAAAATATATAATTTTTCATAAAAAATTTGACTTAAATCAAACAAAAATGCTTTTAGCTAGACCTTAATATTCAATATTTTTAGTTCATATTTGTGGGTCTAAAATCCTAAAATCCTGGAGTTTTGCCCCTGCCTAGTCCCCCTAACAGAACCCGATGGGGGCCTTTAGCCGAAATTGGGCTTTACCTTCGAAATATGTCCAGCTATGCCACTGTAAGCCACTTTGTATCTTTAAAAGAAAAATTGAAACATAAGACCAACATTAGTAACAACAAAATTTTTAAACGTGAAGGTATATAAAGGCCTTTTTTTTTGGTCCCTTGGATTTAAAAATAGTGAATCATATTTCATTTTGCAATCAACAGTTTTCCTTCATAAATCAGCCAAATTCAACTTGTTAAACTGACTGCTAGACTTTAGATAAATAATTTTGAACAATTTTTATTTCTTTTAGCCTTGCTTAACCTTGATCACTGATCAATGAAATCATTATTACTCATAAGAGAGTATTTCACAGAACAAAAAAACTAGAATTTTTTTTCAAGCAGTCACTGAACCATGAAAATGAGGTCAAAACCAAATTTATGTTTGCATACAAATCCAGCACTATATTATATGTATCCATTTTAAGATTTTTAAAGAAAACTTTTAATTCAGTGGTTGTCGTTTGTTGCTGTATATCATATTTGTTTTCGTTTATTATTTTGTACATAAATCAGGCCATTAGTTTTCTCACTTGAATAGTTTTACATTTGTCATTTCGGGGCCTTTTATAGCTGACTATGCAGTATGGGCTTTGCTCGTTGTTGAAGGCGTATGGTGACCTATAGTTGTTAATTTATGTGTCATTTAGTCTATTGTGGAGAGTTGTCTTATTGGCATTTGGCAATCATACCGAGAAAAAAATTAACGGTAGCCCAGTCACCCATGGCGACCAGAAATTGACCTGGGTTATCTTTTTATTCAGTTGTGGTAGCCCATAAAGAAAAAAAATCTTTTAAAATGTATACAGGCAAGTGTTGAGAGTCGTATTGTCGCAAAGTCGCAGTCGCGATAAACAAGGATGTAAAATCAGTGTTTACCTTTGACTAAATATAGTTACGTTAATTCAGGTCACTGATTGGTCGTCTATTTAAAGTCGGAAAGTTTTGTTATTGGCAAGGATAACAAGAGAGACGCTCCGAAGGTCATTAACAATATGAAGCGATTGCTTCAAGAAAGCGAAGAAAGTCACAGAAGATGACAATAGCATGTTATGAAATAATATCAGTCAAATAAAAGAAAGTATAATATATAATGTTGTTAAGAATCTGGAAAACAGTACCTTTTGTAGATCCCTTTTCAAAGCCTACGTGGTGTCCAGAGAATGAAGGTCAAAAACAAAAGTAGAATATTGTCAACCACAAACAAATAACATTAGTTCATAATGATTTTAGTTTCTAACTTACTGAACAGTTTACAAAAAAGAGAAAATCAGAGGAGATATCAATTTTATGACAATGCTTTTGAAATACCTGTACAAGTCTTTTGAGAAAAAAGGGCAGGGGTTAAAAATCCACTAGCCTGACGCCCTGGACTACAGCATTTAGGCCTTGGGCAATCAAAACTTGTTACCCAATATGCCTGACGGACTAGTAACAAAATATTCTTGGCGTTTCCAAATTAGAAAGTGGAAAATTCCCTCATCACTATCTTAGCCAATCAGATTCAACTACGTCATCCAGGATTCCAAGAATTTGAACTTATTTTGTACATGTTTTAAAAATAGAACAAATAACTCTGGTTGGACCAGTATCATGTATAGGTCGCCATTCCCGTACTTTCAATATCTATTTGTCAGTACAGGGTGGGGGTATTGACTATTTGTACATTGCTTATGCAACCAGAGAAATATAATGTAAACTGATTGTACATGTTGTACCTCCTTCTGAATAATTTATTGCAATATACATGAGATACATGTAAATCCTTTTTGACAGGAGAAATCTGACTTTTGTCAGATATAATTTTGTAACATGTAATCATTGTATTATACAGCAATCTCTGAATTTGTAAGGCATACTCGGGCTAGCAGGTCAGTTTTGATGGGCTAGCAGTTCTTCCAACAGGGCTAGTAATATCCTGCTACCAATTAGCCCTTGGCTAGTGAGCTGTAACAAATTTTTTTAACCCCTGAAGGGGGGTCATTTGTTTACAAATGTACGTACATGTAGTTACACAAAATAAATCGACCAAGATATTTAATAAATAAAATTATTATAGAAATAAAAATAAATATTTCATCTATCATCTACATGTATTCAAGAACAGAGAATTCTTTAGTTGTCCTAAAAGAGGTATGAAAAAAAACTGATACACAGGGCATGAAGATTCCCATTTTGTTAATGATTTTTTTTTTTTATTAAATTTGATTGAAGTCAACAACAAAAATAAGACAAAATTTACAAAGCACCTAAATCACCTCCAGGCATGCTCAGAATGCAGGGTTTTTGAGTCTAAAATTTCAAAATTTTCTATCGGGGGGAATGCCCCGAAACCCCCCTAGCAAGTTCATCCCGCTTTGCGGGCTTCACACGGTAATAGTGAAATAAAGTGGGCTACTAACTTTTTGTCTGGGCTAACTGATTTTCAAGTCTAGTAGCCTAGCTGGCTTCTGGCCCTAAAAAGTTAATTTTGACCCCTGTCATACCACATCTTCTTAATTTTATATTTCTATCTATTGATGTATTTTGGATATAAATATTGTTAGGACGCTGTTTCATTGTCATTTTATTACCTCACATTTCATTTCATAAATTGTAATCAATGACTTCAAAAACCAAAATCTTTCAAAATTCAATAAAAAGTAAAGATGCATTATCATGTACTGTGTGATGTCATAGATGAAATGTACACTATTACATAATCTATAATGATCATTAATGTACATGTATATATTGAAATACTTTACATTGGAAACTTTACATGTATGTGTCATTACTAGCTTTGGAAGTTTACCTGCACAGGTGAAATTATATATAACATTTAAGACTTTTATTATTACAGCTGGTTATATAGGGGGAATATTTTGATAGGAATAGAAAAAAGACACAATATATTAATTATTCGTTTATTACATGTACTTGTGTCATTCTAATTGTATGCGTAAGTAGAGGATAATCACATTTTTATGCTAAATTTTTTAACGTATGTTAGTTCGTTGTAAGATGGTTGACAGAATGCGAGAAGGGTGTTACCAATATATGTTTATAATGGCAGGCAATTATCATGTTGTAGAATTGGTAGATTGATTGTTGTTTATTTAACAATATTAAAATATGAGTATCTTCTGACAAGCCTTCACACGCATATTGAATCAAAGCTAATTAAAGATTTTTCCATATATATAAATATACATTTGTACAAATAAAAAGAAGATGTGGTTTGATTGCCAATGGGACAACTCTCCAAAAGAGACCAAATGAGCAAAGCACATACCACATAGTCAGCTATAAAAGGCCCCAAAATGACAAATTTATGTAAAACAATTCAAACGAGAAAACTATTTAAACGGCCTAATTTATGTACAAAATAATGAACGAAAAACAAATATGTTACACAGCAACAAACGACAACCACTCAATTACAGGCTCCTGACTTGGGACAGGCACATACAGAATGTGGTGGGGTTAAACTAGTTTGTTGGTGCCAAACCCTCCATATATTATACATGTATATATATTTATTTATTTTTTATCATGTTGTAGTTGTAGAATTAATGGATTGATTGTTCCTTGTTAATGATAAATCAATGTTGAGATTTGAATATCTTGTGACATGACAAGCATATTGAATCAAAGTTTATTAGAGATTTTCCAGGGTACATGTGGGTATTGCATACCAGTACCAGTACCTGGATGTAGTATTGAGTCTATCGTAAATATGCTCATATGATGAAGACCTAATCTTTCAATCAGTTTAATTGAGGTCTGGAGCTGGCATGTCAGTAACTGCTAGAAGTCCTTTGTTAATTTATGTATCATTGTCATTTTGCTTAGTTTCTTCTGTTACCTATTCTAACATTGGACTCTGACTTCTTTTAAATTGAGTTTTACTGTACGTATTGCTGTGTGTTTGTTTATTCTACATTCATGACATTGGCTAGAGGTATAGGGGGAGGGTTGAGATCTTACAAAACATGTTTAACCCATTTGACACATTCCCCATTTCCGTTCTCAATTTTACTGATCATACATGTAGTCAAGAACTTTATTATTTAACCTGGTTGATGTCTCTTACATTGAATATATACAATGTAGCAGGAACTGCTACACTTCAGGATGCTAGAAAACACCCAAAGCTATTTTGCAGGCTTCATGTTTCTAAATTGAACTTTCAGTTGCAAAATTTTTCAAACTGTTAATTGTTTGTCTCTCTCTTTTGACCTTGGTATTGTGTCTTTCCTTCACTGTTGATATTTTATTGCCTCTACGTATGTATTTCTTTTTATACGACCACAAAAAATTTTGCAGTCATTTATTGGTATCACGTCGTCGTAAGTCGATGCGAAGACATTTGGTTTTCGCACAATAACTTTAGTAAATGTAAATCTAAATCTATGGAATCTAAACACAAGGTTTATAACCACAAAAGGAAGGTCGGGATTGAATTAGGGGGTTATGGTCCTAACAGTTTAGGAATTAGGGGCCAAAAAGGGGCCCAAATAAGCATTTTTCTAGTTTCCAGACAACAACTTGTGGAACGGTGTATGGATCTCTCTGAAATTATACCACAAGTTTCCATACCACAAAGGGATGGTAAGGATTGGCTTTGGGGGGTTATGGCTCAAACCTTTTAGGAATTAGGGGCAAAAAAGGGGGAAAACAAGGGTTTCCTGGTTAATGGACAATTAAAAAAAGTACAATATTATGTTTGGATTACCTCCCTTACACTGCTTTTAAATTATGTATAAAGAAATATTGTATTGTCTTGATGTGATTAGCTGTCAATTTATTTTCATACGACTGCAAAAAATTTTGCGGTCGTATATTGGTATCACATCGTCATTGTCTGCATCGTCCGAAGACATTTGGTTTTTGCACAATAACTTTAGTATGAGTAAATAGAAATCTATGAAATTTAAACACAAGGTTTATGACCACAAAAGGAAGGTTGGGATTGATTTTGGGGGTTATGGTCTCAATAGTTTAGTAATTTGGGGCCAAAAAGGGGCCCAAATAGGCATTTTCTAGTTTCCAGACAATAACTTGTGGAATGGTTTATAGATCTCTGAAATTATATCACAAGTTTCCATACCACAAAGGGATGGTAAAATTGGCTTTGGGAGGTTATGGCTAAAACGGTTTAGGAATTTGGGGCATTTTGAATTACCTTCCTTACACTGCGCTTAAATTATGTAAAAAAATGTTGTATTGTCTTGAGGGAAAACAAGGAACCACTAGTGGTAAGTTAATGATAATTGGTATGCAGTTGTATAAGCATTGGCATGTCTCATTTCTCTAGAGATTATTTTGCCCTGCCCCTCAGTCATGGTCTATTGACTTTGAAACTTTTGCTTAGTTTTCATGTATTAGTTTGTGATTAAGTCGGTTTCTTGGGAACCACGAATGGTAGATCAATGATATTTGGTAGGCAGTTGTATTAGCATTGGCATCTCATTACCATGGAGATTATTTGACCCGCCCCTCAGTTATGGTTAATTGATTTTGAAATTTTGCTTAGTTTACATGTATTAGTTTGTGTTTAGGTTTGTTTAAAGAGAACTACTTATGATAAGTCAATGGTATTTGGTATGCAGTTGTATTAGCATTGGCACATCTCATTTCAAGGAGATTGTTTAGCCATTTACCTTTAGTCATGGTTTATTGACTTTGAATATTTTCAAAACCTACATGTTAAAGTGTTGCTATTTTAATTTCAACATTTGCATTATCGAAATTACAAAACATGAAAAAAGCAAGACATATATCTATGGTAACAGTTTATTTTAGAAGTTACTATTTTAAAATGCTGATGCAGGTAATTTAATTTTAGCCATGATTATGTATGTCATTTTCTATTTTAAGACTTTTATGATGTATTTAAATGGGTTATTTTGGTTGCAAACTCCATTGGAAATTTGAATTGAGATTATGACCATATCTTGAGGGAAAGAATTTTTTTGGAAAAGGGGGTCGGGGGTCGGGACAATTTGTTCTCAAGATTTCAGAAATTAAAAGAAAATTTCTTCCAAAATTATTTTTTGAAAAAGGGGAGGGGGTCAATACGCAACAGCATAGTGTATTGCACAAAAGCAAATAAAAAATATAAAACAAATAACATGACCAATTCAAGTTCTTTGACTACAGTTATTCTGTGTCAGAAACCTATTATGTGTTAAATATTTAATTACAATCCAAATTCAGACCTGTATCAAGTGCGAATATTGTGTCCATTTTTGCCCCAACTGTTCAGGGTTGGACCTCTGCTGTCGTATTGATCTATTAAAAACTGCTTATACAATTTCAATACTTTCAATATTTTTTCTTGGCTTGGGATCTCTGACCTCCTGTATGATTAAGAAACTTTCTGATTATGCTTTCCAGAATCAAGAGTAGTCTATAAAATCTAACCTCAGGATGTCAAGAAGACATGTTAAGATTGTTTTTGTTTCTCGTTATTCAATGTAAAAAGAACTTTTAAGGAAATATTTTTTTGGTCCATAGATTACCAAAAACTGAAAGTTTGCCTCTTTTTCATTGACAATTTATATAGTTTTCTTATTCAAGAAGAACTGTTGACTTCAAATGTCGTTTACATACTTGAACCACTATTTAATTTAGTAGGTGAAGCTTCCGATACATTCGTTTGATCCTTGATACATTTTGTACTTCAATCAAATTTCTACTCATGTGTGCAGGAAGTATATTTATAAAATAACTAATTGAGTTTTTACATTTAGGCTAAATTGTATGCTTCTTCTTTTGCATGGATTCATGAATGATTTGTTGACTTGGCCAAAAAAAATGATTTTCCCTCAAAGTCCATAATGCATGCACACTTAATATGCACTCAAGTGAAATGATTCAAATTCGACACAAGACATGGAATTTTGAAAAAGAATTATATATATTTATGTTGGTTCTAGTATATATATGGAGATTTAAATTGAAGTGTATGTTCATTTAAATATGCTATAGATTGTTCTTTATTGAACAGCAGTTATGTCCCTTTGAATATAAATTAACAAAACAATCTTGGCTATATATATATATATATATATCATCAGTTAAATCATGTATTAAGTTTGTCAAGAAACTGGAATGAAATAAAACCAAAAAATGATAATGGGCAAGTTTCAAAGTAATTTTCATGGTACACATTTGTTTGATAAGCTAGATAGTCTAAATGTAAAACCAAGTCAAACTACCTTTAAAGGCTTTTGTTTAAACAAAATGAATTATTTTATTTTATCAGTTTCAGAATTTTTTAAAATCAAGGATAATCTTTACTGTACGTATTGCTGTGTGTTTGTTTATTCTACATTCATGACATTGGCTAGAGGTATAGGGGAGGTTGAGATCTTACAAAACATGTTTAACCCGTTTGACACATTCCCATTTCCGTCTCAATTTTACTGATCATACATGTAGGCAAGAACTTTATTATTTAACCTGGTTGATATCTCTTACATTGAAGATATACAATGTAGCAGGAACTGCTACACTTCAGGATGCTAGAAAACACCCAAAGCTACATGTATTTTGCAGGCTTCAATTGTTTCTAAATCGAACTTTCAGTTGCAAAATTTTTCAAACTGTTAATTGTTTGTCTCTCTTTTGACCTTGGTATTGTGTCTTTCTTTCACTGTTGATATTTTATTGCCTCTACGTATGTATTTCTTTTATCGACCACAAAAATTTTGCAGTCATTTATTGGTATCAGCGTCGTCATGCAAGACATTTGGTTTTCGACAATAACTTTAGTAAATGTAAATCGAAATCTATGAAATTTAAACACAAGGTTTATAACCACAAAAGGAAGGTCGGGATTGAATTAGGGGTTATGGTCCTAACAGTTTAGGAATTAGGGGCCAAAAAGGGCCCAAATAAGCATTTTCTAGTTTCAGACAACAACTTGTGGAACGGTGTATGGATCTCTGAAATTATACCACAAGTTTCCATACCACAAAGGGATGGTAAGGATTGGCTTTGGGGGTTATGGCTCAAACCTTTTAGGATTAGGGGCAAAAGGGGAAAACAAGGGTTTCCTGGTTAATGGACAATAAAAAGTACAATATTATGTTTGGATTACTCCTTACACTGCTTTTAAATTATGTATAAAGAAATGTTGTATTGTCTTGATGTGATAAGCTGTCAATTTATTTTTATACGACTGCAAAAATTTTGCGGTCGATATTGGTATCACATTGTCGTTGTCCGGTCGTCCGAAGACATTTGGTTTTCGCACAATAACTTTAGTAGGAATAAATAGAAATCTATGAAATTTAAACACAAGGTTTATGACCACAAAAGGAAGGTTGGGATTGATTTTGGGGTTATGGTCCCAATAGTTTAGGAATTAGGGGCCAAAGGGCCCAAATAGGCATTTTCTAGTTTCCAGACAATAACTTGAGGAATGGTGTATAGATCTCTGAAATTATGCCACAAGTTTCCATACCACAAAGGGATGGTAAAATTGGCTTTGGGAGGTTATGGCTCAACGGTTTAGGAATTTGGGGCAAAAAGGGGAAAAACAAGGGTGTCCTGGTTAATGGACAATTACTTAAGTACAAAACATAATTTATAAGCAGTGTAAGGGAAGTAATTCAAACACAACATTTTGAATTACCTTCCTTACACTGCGTTAAATTATGTAAAGAAATGTTGTATTGTCTTGAGGTGATTAGCCATCAATTTTTGTCTGCTTGACAGAGTCAAAAGCGACACATAGGTCAGTAGTATGTTGTCCGTTGTGGTCATTTAAATGTATTAGTTTTATTGGTTATTTTGGTGAAACCCATGGAAATTGAATGAAAAAAAAATTTTTTTTTTTTTGGAAAAAAAAAAAAAAAAAAAAAAAAAAAAAAAAAAAAAAAAAAAAAAAAAAAAAAAAAAAAAAAAAAAAAAAAAAAAAAAAAAAATTTTTTTTTTTTTTTTTTTTTTTTTTTTTTTTTTTTTTTTTTTTTTTTTTTTTTTTTTTTTTTGCGAATATTGTGTCCATTTTTGCCCCAACTGTTCAGGGTTGGACCTCTGCTGTCGTATTGATCTATTAAAACTGCTTATACAATTTCAATACTTTCAATATTTTTTTTCTTGGCTTGGGATCTCTGACCTCCTGTATGATTAAGAAACTTTCTGATTATGCTTTCCAGAATCAAGAGTAGTCTATAAAATCTAACCTCAGGATGTCAAGAAGACATGTTAAGATTGTTTTTGTTTCTCGTTATTCAATGTAAAAAGAACTTTTAAGGAAATATTTTTTGGTCCATAGATTACCAAAACTGAAAGTTTGCCTCTTTTCATTGACAATTTATATAGTTTTCTTATTCAAGAAGAACTGTTGACTTCAAATGTCGTTTACATACTTGAACCACTATTTAATTTAGTAGGTGAAGCTTCCGATACATTCGTTTGATCCTTGATACATTTTGTACTTCAATCAAATTTCTACTCATGTGTGCAGGAAGTATATTTATAAAATAACTAATTGAGTTTTTACATTTAGGCTAAATTGTATGCTTCTTCTTTTGCATGGATTCATGAATGATTTGTTGACTTCGGCCAAAAAAAAATGATTTTCCCTCAAAGTCCATAATGCATGCACACTTAATATGCACTCAAGTGAAATGATTCAAATTCGACACAAGACATGGAATTTTGAAAAAGAATTATATATATTTATGTTGGTTCTAGTATATATATGGAGATTTAAATTGAAGTGTATGTTCATTTAAATATGCTATAGATTGTTCTTTATTGAACAGCAGTTATGTCCCTTTGAATATAAATTAACAAAACAATCTTGGCTATATATATATATATATATCATCAGTTAAATCATGTATTAAGTTTGTCAAGAAACTGGAATGAAATAAAACCAAAAATGATAATGGGCAAGTTTCAAAGTAATTTTCATGGTACACATTTGTTTGATAAGCTAGATAGTCTAAATGTAAAACCAAGTCAAACTACCTTTAAAGGCTTTTGTTTAAACAAAATGAATTATTTTATTTTATCAGTTTCAGAATTTTTTAAAATCAAGGATAATCTTTTTTCGATGAATGAATAATATGGCAAGTTTATATCCTAATTTCACGCTTATCAGTATTTTTATAATAATTTCTACACAAATTTCTGAATCAGCTGTAATTGATATTGATTTCGAACAATGAATACAAAGAAAAAGTAGATAATTACCGATAGATATATGCAATATCTGTATTCCTTATTAATCCTTTGAGAATATATAAAATATTCATAGAAGTAAAAGCTGGCATTCTGTTCAGACTGTTTATTATTTAACCTGGTTGATATCTCTTACATTGAAGATATACAATGTAGCAGGAACTGCTACACTTCAGGATGCTAGAAAACACCCAAAGCTACATGTATTTTGCAGGCTTCAATTGTTTCTAAATCGAACTTTCAGTTGCAAAATTTTTCAAACTGTTAATTGTTTGTCTCTCTCTTTGACCTTGGTATTGTGTCTTTCCTTCACTGTTGATATTTTATTGCCTCTACGTATGTATTTCTTTTTATACGACCACAAAAAATTTTGCAGTCATTTATTGGTATCACGTCGTCGTCGTCGTCGTGCGAAGACATTTGGTTTTCGCACAATAACTTTAGTAAATGTAAATCTAAATCTATGAAATTTAAACACAAGGTTTATAACCACAAAAGGAAGGTCGGGATTGAATTAGGGGGTTATGGTCCTAACAGTTTAGGAATTAGGGGCCAAAAAAAGGGGCCCAAATAAGCATTTTTCTAGTTTCCAGACAATAACTTGTGGAACGGTGTATGGATCTCTCTGAAATTATACCACAAGTTTCCATACCACAAAGGGATGGTAAAGATTTGCTTTGGGGAGTTATGGCTCAAACCGTTTAGGAATTAGGGGGAAAACAAGGGTTTCCTGGTTAATGGACAATTAAAAAAGTACAATATTATGTTTGGATTACCTCCCTTACACTGCTTTTAAATTATGTATAAAGAAATGTTGTATTGTCTTGATGTGATTAGCTGTAAATTTATTTTTATACGACCACAAAAAATTTTGCGGTCGTATATTGGTATCACATCGTCGTTGTCCTCGTCGTCCGAAGACATTTGGTTTTCGCACAATAACTTTAGTATAAGTAAATAGAAATCTATGAAATTTAAACACAAGGTTTATGACCACAAAAGGAAAGTTGGGATTGATTTTGGGGGTTATGGTCCCGATAGTTTAGGAATTAAGGGCCAAAAAGGGGCCCAAATAGGCATTTTTCTAGTTTCCAGACAATGACTTTTGGAATGGTGTATAGATCTCTCTGAAATTATACCACAAGTTTCCATACCACAAAGGGATGGTAAAAATTGGCTTTGGGGGTTATGGCTCAAATGGTTTAGGAATTTGTGGCAAAAAAAGGGGGAAAAACAAGGGTGTCTTGGTTAATGGACAATTACTTAAGTACAAAACATAATTTATAAGCAGTGTAAGGGAAGTAATTCAAACACAACATTTTGAATTACCTCCCTTACACTGCTTTTAAATTATGTGTAAAGAAATGTTGTATTGTCTTGAGGTGATTAGCCGTCAATTTTTGTCTCGCTTGACGGAGTCAAAAAGCGAGACATAGGTATGCTGTTTCCGGCGTTGCGTGGGCGTCAACAATGTATTAGTTTGTGATTAGGTCTAGTTTATGGTGAACCACTAGTGGTAAGTCAAAGATATTTGGTATGCAGTTGCATTAGTATTGGCACATCTCATTACCATGGAGATTATTTGGCCCTGCCCCTCAGTTATGGTCTATTGACTTTGAAATTTATGCTTAGTTTTCAATGTATTAGTTTGTGATTAGGTTAGTTAATGGGGAACCACTAGTGGTAAATTAATGATAATTGGTATGCAGTTGTATAAGCATTGGCATGTCTCATTTCTCTAGAGATTATTTGGCCCTGCCCACTCAGTCATGGTCTATTGACTTTGAAACTTTTGCTTAGTTTTCATGTATTAGTTTGTGATTAAGTCGGTTTCTTGGGAACCACGAATGGTAGGTCAATGATATTTGGTATGCAGTTGTATTAGCATTGGCACATCTCATTACCATGGAGATTATTTGACCCCAACCCTCAGTTATGGTTAATTGATTTTGAAATTTTGCTTAGTTTACATGTATTAGTTACATGGGGGTAAATTAAATATATATATTTTTTTTGGGGAGGGGGTCAATACGCAACAGCATAGTGTATTGCACAAAAGCAAATAAAAATATAAAACAAATAACATAACCAATTCAAGTTCTTTGACTACAGTTATTCTGTGTCAGAAACCTATTATGTGTTAAATATCTAATTACAATCCAAATTTAGACCTGTATCAAGTGCGAATATTGTGTCCATTTTGCCCCAACTGTTCAGGGTTGGACCTCTGCGGTCGTATTGATCTATTAAAACTGCTTATACAATTTCAATACTTTCAATACTTTTTTCTTGGCTTGGGATCTCTGACCTCCTGTATGATTAAGAAACTTTCTGATTATGCTTTTCAGAATCAAGAGTAGTCTATAAAATCTAACCTCAGGATGTCAAGAAGACATGTTAAGATTGTTTTTGTTTCTCATTATTCAATGTAAAAAGAACTTTTAAGGAAATATTTTTTTGGTCCATAGATTACCAAAAACTGAAAGTTTGCCTCATTTTCATTGACAATTTATATAGTTTTCTAATTCAAGAAGAACTGTTGACTTCAAATGTCGTTTACATACTTGAACCACTATTTAATTTAGTAGGTGAAGCTTCCAATACATTCATTTGATCCTTGATACATTTCGTACTTCAATCAAATTTCTACTCATGTGTGCAGGAAGTATATTTATAAAATAACTAATTGAGTTTTTATATTTAGGCTAATTGTATGCTTCTTCTTTTGCATGGATTCATGAATGATCTGTTGACTTAGGCCAAAAAAAAATGATTTTCCGTGATGAAGTATGCATGCACACTTGATATACACTCAAGTGAAATGATTCAAATTTGACACAAGACATGGAATTTTGAAAAAAGAATTATATATATTTATGTTGGTTCTAGTATATATATGGAGATTTAAATTGAAGTGAATGTTCATTTAAATATGCTATAGATTGTTCTTTATTGAACAGCAGTTGTGTCCCTTTGAATATAAATTAACAAAACAAACTTGGCTATATATATATATATCATCAGTTAAATCATGTATTAAGTTTGTCAAGAAACTGGAATGAAGTAAAACCAAAAAATGATAATGGGCAAGTTTCAAAGTAATTTTCATGGTACACATTTGTTTGATAAGCTAGATAGTCTAAATGTAAAACCAAGTCAAACTACCTTTAAAGGCTTTTGTTTAAACAAAATGAATTATTTTATTTTATCAGTTTCAGAATTTTTTAAAATCCAGGATAATCTTTTTTCGATGAATGAATAATATTGCAAGTTTATATCCTAATTTCACGCTTATCAGTATTTTTATAATAATTTCTCACACAAATTTCTGAATCAGCTGTAATTGATATTGATTTCGGAACAATGAATACAAAGAAAAAGTAGATAATTACCGATAGATATATGCAATATCTGTATTCCTTATTAATCCTTTGAGAATATATAAAATATTCATAGAAGTAAAAGCTGGCATTCTGTTCAGACTGTTAAATGGAATGAGTCTGTAAACGGCTAAGGCAATTTTGTGGATACAAGAATTTATGGGGTACTACATTTATTGATGAGAGGGCATCTTAATAAATATAATGTTAATGATCCTTAAACAAAGATTCCTCATGATTAATTATCAAAGTCAAAGTATATAGTTAAAGAGTGCATTTGTTTCTAACCCGAAATTTTGTCATCGATGACCATCGTTTAGTAAACGTTAAGCTGCTTGAAACAAATACATCGTTTAATGAACTTTATCGACCCAGCGTAGTGAGACAAAAGTAGATTACACACACGCACTGTAAACAAACAGGTAAAAGTGCGGAAATGAATAACCAGGACTTTGCGAAAACAACACGTGCTCGTAATTATTTAAACGACAGATGCAGAAACAAATGCATCGTTTACACGTCTCAACGATAAGCGATCAACGACTACGCGACTATTTTGCGCGTACATCGTTTATGTGAGCGATGTCAACGTTGACCAAAAATGTAAGAAACAAATGGATTAAACGACTACGCGTAATCGTTTACATCGTTTAGGTTAGAAACAAATGCGCTCAAACTCTTCACCATTGATTCCTCTGAAACATTCTCCCTCCATCTAACCAAAAAAGTCTGTCCCAAGTTTTTAAAGCAAACTTTTGAAAATCTATCATAACTTTCATCAAATAATTTGAGATTTCAGTGTTATTATTTACAATACCTTATAATCAATATTTTTCAATATTATTCATGTAAAAATGATTTCCTGCAGTTATTCAAAGAGCAACTAAACTTTGTGTCTGTATGTGCCACAGAAGAGCTAAGCAACTAGCTACACCCTCTACTAAATCTGCATATTTTTTTTATTTGCTCCATTTTTCCAATTCCTCATGTTCCTTCCTGTAGTATTGGTTTTCTGTTTTTTAAAATCAATTAATGCATTATTTTGGCAGGTATATCTGATTGATAGAATGGAGTGGCTCAAATTTCCATCAGACATCAATCTATTCATAGTGTTATCCCAGATTTTAAGTATTGAAAGACTGAAAAAAAAATATATAAAAAATCTCGAAACCTCCTTTGCACCTCAATTATAAAATTTCCTCATTTCAAAACAAAAAATATTGAAGCAGATTGCATATCAGAATAAAATTCAACATTAGATAAAATCAAAACTTTCCCCATGAGTCAGTAAAAAGGATGACTGAGTTGCCATGTATGGATTAGAATGACACTCCCACAAAATTTTAGTTGTATCTTTCTCTAGAATCATATTTGATTGAAATGTCTGAAATTTCTGTCTTCTGCAGACATTGAAGACTATTCCAATATTATTTGTAGGGGGGTCAGGATGTATTGGATTTTTTTTGCTTTCAATCAATAAAACTATAGTAAATAGTAACTTCCTCATATTTCATTATGCAGAAAATTCAATAATCAATGGAGTATTATAATCCAATAAATGTATATTTCATGCATTTGTATATATAAGCATCTGTCTATTTAATTGACTGGAAAGATTATCATTTCCCTTTGAAGAAATATTTAATCCCATTTAACCTGATTGATTGATAAAAATCAGTCTGATCACCCCTACAGTGCTGAGAATTTTGTTTGAGTCCAGACAGATGATGAAAAGTGCATGTTTTCTCTTTGTCTAGGGATGAGGATTCTTAAGGGTTGATGATACTGATTTTACACTGACCAATTCATTGATAAACAGACCAGTGACCTGATAACTACTTTTATCCAGGACATAAGAAGAAAGCTCTCAGACTAAACACAAAAATCGGTAAATATTGACATTAACATTTAAACAGTTTATAAAATGAGTCACTTGGTATATTTATAAAATGACAAAAGAAAATGTCATTTATTTGTTTTTTTCAGATATATTTGAAATTTCAATTTCTAACATCAAATTATTGATTTATTTGAATATATTTTACAACCTTTTAAGGCAATAATTTTGACTTTGTTGTCACAATTGAACATTGGCATGTGAAATATTTATTTGACAGTTATAAAATAGAAAGGTGATTGAAACGGAAATGTTGAATACATGTAGCATACCACACAAAGGGTTTTTTGACATATTTCATTTCAAATGACATAACATTCTGAAAATTTTATTCCTGTGTATTGGTTTTGTAAGTATGTATTAGTATTGCATTTTAATTTGTATTTATCATGTTTATATTAATTTTCACTAAATTTTAGTATGAATTATAATATTTACATTTCATTTGATTTAAAAAATTGCTTTTTAGCTAGTTGGGGAAAAGTATGAACTTGTGTGTGTGTGCGTGCGAGTGGGAAAGGGGGAGGGGTTCAGGGAGTTGTCTGAAACTTAATAGATGTAGTACTTGTCATTTGACGTTAGTCTTGATCTGTGCACAGACTTACTTTTTGGAAAAAAATAATCAATTTGAATATTAGGTCTAAAATAATATGGTTTGTTTCTGCTGTCCTCCTATATTCTCTTTATAAGTCAATCATAGATATATTTGTGTGTTCATCATGTTACTTGATACTTTATATACATGTATATGATAAATGATATTTTAATATATATATAATGGTCACATAGTCACTTAGACATTTTAAATTCTCAATTTAAGCCTTGGCAACTCACTTGCACACACACACACACACACACACACACACACACTACATTTGTATTTCGTTCTTTTCCCCTACTAGCTCAAAATGTTGAAGGGAATAATTTTTCAACTGTCGTATACACAGAAATAGAATGGATGGAATCACAGCATTTAACCACAAATGTCAATAAAATGTGTTAGGTCAGTTAACACATTTTATTGACATTTTTGGTTAAACACTAAAAAAGTCCAGACATTTTTGGTTAAGCACCCTTCAAGGTCAGAAAATTTCCTGTTATGGTCTATTTAAAATATTTTTTAAATGAAAAAATAAAAATTGTTTTACCCACATTTTTCTGTCAGATTAGGCATGTTACCTTTGCCCTAGGGAGTAATATTAAAAATCCCAAATGACATTTTACAATGAAATCAATTTACTAGTTTTCAAATAATTTATCACTTATTTCTATTGTGAAATTTGAATGTCAAAGTGACCAATATTGAAATAACAGTTATCATTAATATCAATTAACAATTTAACACACATATGATTGACTAATCAAACTTTATGATTAACAGATGTTCTGAGTAATCCATTTCATTTCATTATCAGACATGATGATGACTCAGTGATTCCATCAAATCTATTTCTATGTGAATGACAGTTGAAAAATTATTCCCTTTGCACAATATTCAAAACATATGGCATGGTTTGTACATATGGCCAGCTACCTGCATTCAGTTTTTACATGTTTAATGCATTTTGTTTCTTCAACATGCATGAAACATGATTGCGTAACATTGTTATTTTAATGTAAACATGCAAAAATATGATATTAAAATGAATTTAAGCTGAGCACTCTAATTGTTTATTTTTGTGCTTTAGCATGAATAAACATTTATAGAGAACAGCTTTTAACAGAACATTTACAGTACATATTTTGCTTTTTATGTATGAAAGGTTTTTTAAAATTTCTTGTTAACTTTTGTTTACGGTCAAAGTGAAAGTAAATTTACAAGTTATTAATCAAGGTTATATAGGATTGAAATTTGGTCAGAATACATGCACTGGTAATTTATAATTTTTGTTAATAATACCATACATCTGTGTTTTTCAATGTACAAAGATACTGTTATTGGTCTCTAGGGAAAATCTGCTCAAAATGGTGCTTGGGACAGTCCTGGCCGTTAATTTTCTCATTTGAATCGTCTTACATTTGTCATTTGCAGGGTCTTTTATAGCTAGCTATGCGGAATGGGTTTTTGCTCATTGTTGAAGGCCGTATAGTGACCCATAGACTAGTTGCTAACTTCTATGTCATTTGGTCTCTTAAAGAGTGGTCTCATGTCTCATAGGCAATCTTACCTCACCTTCTTATTATACTACCGCAAAAATTTTTACTATGATGTCGTCGTCTGTGTCATCGTCGTATGAAGACACATTTGGTTTCCGGACAATAACTTTAGTTTTAGTGAATGGATCTCTATGAAATTTTACAAGAAGGTTCAATACCACAAAAGGAAGGTTGGGATTGATTTTGGGGGTTATGGTACCAACAGTTTAGGAATTAGGGGCCAAAAACAAGCATTTTTGTAGTTTCTGGACAATAACTTGTTTGTAAGTATATGGATCTCTCTGACATTGTACCACATGGTTCCATATCACAAAGGGAAGGCTGTGATTGATTTTGGGGGTAATTGCCCCAAACAGGCAGGAATCAGGGGCAAAAAAGGGGCCAAAAACAAGCATTTTTCTAGTTTCCAGACAATAACTTGTGTTTAAGTGTATGGATCTCTCTAAAATTGTACTACTATGTTCCATTCTACAGAGGGAAGGCTTAGATTGAATTTGGGGGTAATTGCTCCAAAAGGGGGGGGGGGGATTTTTTTTCCCAATTTTTTTAAGGGGTTCATATTTTTTTTCTCAAAATTTTTCAAATTTCAAATTTTTGTAAAGTTTCAAGAAGAAATCTTCAAATGCACAGTATTGCACAATAGATTTTTGTCTGGCCTTGACAGAGTCAAAAAGCGAGACATAGGTATGCTGTTTCCGCGTCGTGGCGTCAACAATGTATTAGTTTGTGATTAGGTCTAGTTTATGGTGAACCACTAGTGGTAGGTCAATGATATTTGGTATGCAATTGTATAAGCATTGGCACATCTCATTACCATGGAGATTATTTGGCCCCGCCCCCTCAGTTATGGTCTATTGACTTTGAAATTTAGCTTAGTTTAAATGTATTAGTTTGTGATTAGGTCAGTTTATGGGGAACCACTAGTGGTAAGTTAATGATGATTGGTATGCAGTTGTATAAGTGTTGGCATATCTCATTTCCATGGAGATTATATGGCCCGGCCCCCTCAGTCATGGTCTATTGACTTTGAAACTTTTGCTTAGTTTTCATGTATTAGTTTGTGATTAGGTCAGTTTATGGGGAACCACTAGTGGTAGGTCAATGATATTTGGTATGCATTTGTATTAGCATTGGCATATCTCATTACCATGGAGATTATTTGACCCTGCCCCCTCAGTTATGGTCTATTAACTGAAACTTTTGCTTAGTTTTCATGTATTAAATTGTGATTAGGTCAGTTTATGGGGAACCACTAGTTAAGATCTTTGACCACATTTATTTTGTGTCAGAAACCTATATTATGTCAAAAATTTGATCACAATCCAAATTCAGACAGTATCAAGCTTGAATATTGTGTCCAAATTTGCCCCAACTGTTCAGGGTTTGACCTCTGCAGTCGTATCAGGCTGCGCTCAGCGAAGCGTTTTATTTTTATATTGAGAACAGTTAGGATTCTGTGTTAGTTTTGCTTTTTGGTGAAGGCCTAACTGTGACTTTGAAATGAAGAACAGCAATACAATTGCTATTTTTATACGACCGCAAAATTTTTGCGGTCGTATATTGGTATGACGTCGTCGTCGTCCGAAGACACATTGGTTTTCGCACTATAACTTTAGTTTAAGTGAATGGATCTCTATGAAATTTTACCATAAGGTTCAATACCACAAAAGGAAGGTTGGGATTGATTTTGGGGGTTATGGTACAAACAGTTAAGGAATTAGGGGCCAAAAATAAGCATTTTTGTAACTTGCAGACAATAACTTGTGTGTAAGTGTATGGATCTCTCTGACATTGTACCACAAGGTTCCATATCACAAAGGGAAGGCTGGGATTGATTTGGGGGTAATTGCCTCAAAATTTTAGGAATTAGGGGCCCAAAAGGGGTAAAAATAAGCATGTTTCTAGTTTCAGGACAATAACTTGTGTGTAAGTGTATGGATCTTTCTGAAATTGTACTACAAGGTTCCATATCACAAAGGAAAGCTGGAATTGAGTTTGGGGTAATTGCCCAAAAGGTTTAGGAATTAGGGGCCAAAAGGGGCCAAAATAAGCATTTTCTAGTTTCCAGACAATAACTTGTGTTCAAGTGTATGGATCTCTCTGAAATTGTACTGCAAGGTACCATACCTCAAAGGGAAGGCTGGGATTGAGTTTGGGGTGATGAATCATAAGGGGTTCAAAAATTGGGGGATTTTTTTCCTTTTTTTCCTTTTTTTTTTCTTTAAAATTTTCCATTTTAAGTTGTTATTTCTGATTTATATTTAAAAGCAAATAATAATGATATGGCAGGAGATACACACCAAACAGGTGTGAAAATTATTGTATCAAGTATTGTGCAATAGCAAGAAATTTTCAATTGCACAGTATTGCGCAATAGCAAGAAATCTTCAATTGCACAGTATTGCGCAATAGCAAGAAATATCCAATAGCACAATATTGCGCAATAGCAAGAAATTGTCAATTGTACAGTATTGCCCAATAGCAAGAAATATTCAGTTGCACAGTATTGCGCAATTGCAAGAAATATTCAATTGCACAGTATTGTGCAAAAGAAGATACTTTGTATAAATTGCTTATTTCTTGACCAATTTCAATGGGGTTTTATTCTTAAATTCTTGGGGTTCTTTAATATGCTGAATCTAACCGTGTATTAAGTTTTTGGATTTTGGGCCCTGTTTTAAATTGGTCCACATTGAGGTCCAAAGGGTCCAAAATTATACTTTATAGATATAGGAAGATGTGGTGTGAGTGCCAATGAGACAACTCTCCATCCAAATAACAATTTATAAAAGTAAACCATTATAGGTCAATGTACGGCCTTCAACACGGAGCCTTGGCTCACACCGAACAACAAGCTATAAAGGGCCCCAAAAGTACTAGTGTAAAACCATTCAAACGGTAAAACCAACGGTCTAGTATATACAAAAACGAGAAACGAGAAACACGCATAAACCACACAAACAAACGACAACCACTGCACATCAGAATCCCGACCCAGGACAGGTGCAAACATCTGCAGCGGGATCAAACGCCTTAATGGCACCAAACCTTCTCCCCTCCGAAACAACAGTATAACACCACAACACAGAAAACACACGACAAAACATCAACGGAAGGCCTAACTCAATCAAAACGCAAACAAACACACCATGAACGAACAAATTCGATCTGTTTGATTTCATCAAAAATTGAATTATTGGGGTTCTTTGATATGCCGAATCTAACCGTGTATTTAGATTCTTAATTTTTGGTCCCGTTTTCACCAAACGGTGAAAAAATGTTTCTAGAGTGCAGACAAAAATTGAATATATGGGGTTCTTTGATATGCTGAATCTAACCATGCATTTAGATTTTTGATTTTTGGGCCCCGTTATCAACTTTGTCCACATTGAGGTCAAAAGGGCCCAAAATTAAACTTTGTTTGATTTCATCAAATTGAACTCTTGGGGTTCTTTGATATGCTGAATCTAACCATGTATTTAGATTTTGGATATTGGACCATAATAGGTGAATGTCCAATTTAAAATTTTTAAGTTCTTAGACCACATTCATTCTGTTTCAGAAACCTATGCTGTGTCAAATATTTAATCACAATCCAAATTCAGAGCTGTATCAAGCTTGAATGTTGTGTCCATACTTACCCCAACTGTTCAGGGTTCGACCTCTGCGGTCGTATCAAGCTGCGCCCTGCGGAGCATTTTATTTACCAATATTTTGGTTTTGTAAAGTCCATGTAGGGAATAAGTATCATAAACTGAACATCTCTTCTTATTCGTAAAATCTTCAGTATAACTGATGAAGGTCAAAGAAATTATAGAGTCACATCCAAACTGCATTTATCGGTGATACACTCGAGTTAAAATATTTGAGCCATGTTTTAGATTCAAGATTTTACAAGAATTACAACTTAGTCAGTTACCACATCGTGTGTGGTATTGAAAGTCCATGACAAAAATGGGTCTCCTTGACCTACTTTTGGCAATTGAAAGACTTAATTTAACTTGCTGAAAGGGACACATCAATCTTAAATGATGAATACAAAAACTTGTGAGAGATAAACTCTTGCTCAAGAACTTTATTGTAATAAAGTAAACATATTCTATTCTTCAAAGTATCTAGTAAAAAATGTTTCTAGAGTGCAGACAAAATAAATGCATGGATGTAAATAAGATGTGTCACTGTTTAGGAATGAAGATCCTGTTGTGAATCTACCTAAATTTATGTAATTTAATATATCAAAGATTACATAATTTGTTCGTCACAAGCTTGGAGTGTGACTTTATGATCATTTATGAATGCCCTTGTAAACTTCTAAACATTTAAAAGAAGCTCTTGATCTCTTTTTATGATATTTTCACAAAAATTAGCAGACATTCCCGCCAGAGTGACAGCTCGTTAAATGAGTTTGGTGCTTTCGTTTAATATTAAAAGTGAATTATATAAATAAAGATTCTTCCACTGTACCGAGAGTGATACAATATTTATCCACTTGAGACAGTAAAGTTTTCTAATTTAAAACTCGAGGCTTGCCGAGTGTTTTATATATATAAAAATTTAATTGTCAAGAGTGATAAATATGGTATAGCACAAGATTTGGTGATGGAATCTGTTTCTCTAATGATTTTTAAACGATATGCAGACAAACTCAATCCTTCTTTTCGAATGATCTGCAAAAAGATGTGTTCTTTCTTCGTAAAGTCATCAGGCATGGTCACCTTTTTTCATGACGTCACAATAGGAAATTCAGAGGAAAGCAAGAAAATTTAACGTCAAAATCGAATTTTGACCAATTAAGAACTGAATCAAACGAACCACACTTTGATTAAATAGAAATAATCAACAGGTCAGGAAAAGGATAAATCGTGTAAGAATTAGAGAAAACTGAATATCCATCTTTTACGATGTAACATGTTTGCCATGGTACCCAACCAACCTTCATTTTATCGCCACGACCCTAACCTTTTTGTATTGGCAATTTTCTGATATTCTGGAAATTTCCACCTTTTCAGTCACCGGTACCGGTATTTACCTTATTAAACAATAATGGCGGCCTCCAGTAAAAACAAATTACAATTTGAAAGTAACTAGCTGATAGACAAGCATGTGCACCATTACAGTGTCTTCTGTTTCTCAGTATGTAGCTAATTGTGTCAAGAAACTACAATTGAACTCACTTCACTTAAATAGTCAGTTTTCCACACTTTTTTTTGTCATGCTTGAAGATATTGACTTGATATTTGTTAATTTATATATAGTTTACACCATGACAAGTTATAGATCAAGTTATCATTTTGTTCCAGTACAATGAATTTTTCACTGGTAGGGGACTATGTATTGCCATGCAATACTCTAAGAATGCTTGTTTTTAGTAGATTTCATGTTGCTAACTCTTCAGTTTTCTGTTTGGTGTTTCCAGAACTAGTGTTTGCTCAAGATTTTGAATTTTATAGATGAGCACTGATTTAAAAACAGAATGTGTTGCCCCTCAGCAGATTAAGTTTTTAAAATAACTTTTGCCCACTGACAAGTCTTCAAACTACTAGAATTATTTTTGGATGAAACATGTTTTAAGTAACATATTGGCTGTAAATACTATTACAACCTAAAAATTAATACTTTGCAATTCTTGAAATGTTTTGTTTCTTTATTCCAGTCATGTTGCTTTTTGAGTGTGTCAGTAGAAATTCCATATTTCATTTATGAAATTATTTAGAATAATAATCCAGATCTTCAAAGTTGTCTCCCCTTTTTTGAAAGTTGAATAATGTTTAATAAAATACCATAAGATTTGTTTGTGAACCAAGAATAGAAAAAATCATCCACTTCAAGTTTTATTGAAGAAAATCAATCATTGCAAAACAGCTCAATTTACTTTTATTGAAATCTAATTTTAAGCTTATTTCATAGACTAATAATTCTGTTACACAACATTTATTTGCAATTTTTCACAATTTGAAGTAACAGTTAAAAAAGATAATCTATAAATGAACCCCCATGGGTGGAAGAAATATTATGAATGAATGGTATATTATGAAAAAAAGAACATTCCCTATGTTTTTAAAGTGAAATTTATAACTTTCTGATAAGAATTTTGCTTTTTCTAAGTTTATCTTTTATTTAGATTTTAAGTGAAATATTTTAATGTTTTAAAACATATTCTGTGATGTACAAGAACATTTTTGTTGACTGGCAGCATTTGTTGACAGACATATAGATTTATAGTGAAATTGACAATGTTTGTATACATGTATATTTCAAATTGAATTTTAATGTTTGATTTGATACAATGTACATGGATAGATATGTTGACCAACTGCTTATGACCCTACTGTGTAAACAAAAGTTGTCATCCAAAAGGTCACTTGTAACATTTATGGAGATGATATCTGATATTGACAGTGTTACATTGATTTGTCTAAGATAAATTCATTGAATTACGAATATGAAACTACTATTTCTATGAACAATATACTTCCCAGATGTTGGTGTGGGATCTTATTAATAATTAATTGAAGAAAAATAGGCCTTTTACAGCTTGTATATCTTCAGATAGATTTTAATATTTTGTGTGGATTAGCAGTTTAAGTGGATTAGGATTGTTCGATTCTTGTTAATTGGATTTTATGATTTGCTTTTATCCTTTTAAATTTGGTGGTCAGAAAATTTAGTAAAGTTTTAAGAGTTAAAGTTCATACAACTGCAGAAAATAAACATTACAGAAATTATCGATATGTCAGCAGAAGAGTAAGTTATATGTTTTATTAAGGAGAGAGAGAGAGAGAGGAGTAAGTTATATGTTTTATTAAGGAGAGAGAGAGAGAGAGAGGGAGAGAATTTATCATGTGGAAAAAAGGTTGTAAATGCAACATATCGGTATTAGTTACTAACAGAATTTAAAAACCTATTAATTCAGAAGATACACAAGTCACCATTTAAGACAAGAAAAGATTCTTGCCTTTCTCAGGCAAAGTCAACACTTTTTCCCTTACTCGAGATAAAAAAAGGTCAGAAAACAGTAACAATATTATAATTTGTGTGTATCTAGAGAATATTGGTAATTAATTCTTTGTTTTCAGATTAAACAATTTTTTTTACCATTTCAGAGTAGAAGAAACCATGTCTCAGTTCGATGCTTTATTGGATTTTAATGACACATCCTCTGGGGATGGGACAGTGAAGAAATCATCAGATTTTGATCCATTTGGACCAAGTCCAACGATGGATGTCAAAGGAGGTAGTGATGGTGATCTTTTGGGTGATTTTGGATTTTCTGGACAGGTAATAAATCAATGAATTGTCAGATTGTAACTTAGGCCATCTCAAGTGATGCTAAGGCCCCCCAAAAAATGTATGTCTGTTTACTTTTTCTTAACCAACCGGAAGTTTGATTGTCAATTGTAAAGATTTTATAACCGTTACAAAAAATTATTCAAGAAATAGCGTATTGTGTCATTTGAGGAGACAGAGAATCCTATCTCACTGGATTATTCAGTCAAATTTTGTAATAAGATTGACAAAAATAGAGTGGAAAAGGATGTCAGAACAATGGAATATTTCAAATGCTTTAATTAACAGATGTATGATGTCAGGGGCAGATCTAGCTATTTTTAAAAGGGGGGGGGGTTCCAAGGCCGGATGTAAATTGGGATTGGACTAGGAGAAAACGTAATTTTGGAGGGATTTTTGTTGATTTGAAAAGCCAAAAAATTGAAAAAATTTGACTGAGCTGCCCTTCATTATTGTTTGAGTCAGGAAATACATATTTTTTGGACCAATGATATTTGTTGCCATTTTTAGTCCCCTACCGAGGAAGTCGAAGGGGACTTTAAGTTTGCACTTTGTCCATCTGTCCGTCTGTCCATCCGTCAGTCTGGCAGCTCAGTTTTCCACACTTGTTTTCTTCGTTCTTGAAGATATTGATTTGATATTTAGTATATAGTTTTATCATGACAAGTTATAGATAAAGTTCGAATTTTGTTCCGGTCTGATGATTTAGTCCAGAGTTATGGTCCATAAAAACTCCATAACTAATGTTAGCATACTATGTTAAATCATATATCTGTACAAAGGAGATAACTCATTTTAAAAAGACATTCTATGGTAAATTATTTGAGGAATTTTGTGGCAGGTTTATATGTTATTTTGTATAAACTAATTTTCTGAATGCTACATGTATATATGTATATTTTTTTTATTAAGTGAAATCCTTTAATTGGATAATAATCTATTTTTATTAAGGTATATATTTCATTACATTACATTGTGTAAATAAAAGTTGTTGACATTTTATAGATAAGTTACAAATCTATATTAGTTTGTGACAAATAAAAGAAAAATATTTGGAACTATTAATTATTATATTTGATTGTAATTTGAAAATAGATATACATTGTATTACATCATATCTAATTTTAGAGAACTATTAATCATATCTAATGTTAGAGTGTTATAGGTTTTCCACACTTTTTTTCATCATGCTTGAAGATATTGATTGACAATTGGTATATAGTTTTATCATGACAAGTTACAGATCAAGTTCAAATTTTTGTTTCGGTCTGATAATTTTGTGCAAAGTTATGGTCCTTGGACTTGAAAAAATTCACTCATATTTTCAGTTTTCCACACTTTTTTTCGTCATGCTTGAAGATATTGACTTGATATTTTCTTTTTGTTTACACCATGACAAGTTATGGAACAAGTTAGCATTTTGTTCCAGTATAATGAATTTTTACCCGGTAGGGGACTATGTATTGCCATGCAATACTCTCAGAATGATTGTCTCATTTGAAGCAGTGGATTATGCTGCCAATTTACAGGCATTTGATGATTATGAAAAATTCTGGGAATGCCAAGTTCTTGATAAACATGACTGGCTCTACTGATGCATGCATACTAATGAACTAACTTGTTTTGACCATTTGACTATTGTTCCAGCTTACTGTGCCCTCCATAAGTACAGTGACTTCAAATGTATACAAGGACTACAAAATGTTTATCCCTAAACCAGTCCTTCTGGCCTTTGAAATTTACACATAAATATTTGGAATCTATCTTAGAGGAAATTACAAGGTGACTACAGTGGATTTTTTTTTGTGGGTACCAATTTCTTGAGGATTGAGGAAAAATAGCATTGTCATTGGCAGTTGATTTTGTTGTTTTGCAAATGCCTACATACAAGCTAGCATATTGAAAATTTGTCATTTGTTGAAATTCTAAATCTGAGGTTCACCTGTACCCACAAAATCCAATGAATAATAATTAAACCACAGTATCCTGTTTTTAGCTAAACAAATTTCTTACAGACTAATATGTTTTAACAAATCAGATAACGTCAAACATTCGTTCTCAAGACTAAACAAATTTTTCAACTTGGACATGAAACTACAAGTAGAGGGATTGTATTAAAAAATGCATGATACAGGCAATTGTATACTGTAAATTCATAAGTTAATGCGTACATTTGTTATTGTGAATCTTAGACATTTAACATAAATGTAAAATCTAATTAATGTGATTGCAAAACTTTATGAAAGAAAATCTCTACTGAAATTATGAATGCGAGTTTTAATTATTGCAAACCTAATACTGTTGTATTTTTCGCCATAATAAAAACATCTCAATAATTTCTGAGTTTACAGTATTTATTAGACCTCTGAATTTGCTGTCTACTTTGGTGAAGTTTTGTACATACATTTTCTGTCTTATTGTTGACACTGCCCCCTCTTTTTATTTGGACAATAAAAAATCGTAGCTAGTAAAAGACAATCTGACATTGTAGGTCAAATAGACAATTTTATGTCGGAAATTTATTCAGTTTCAAGTGTCTCTTCCCTTAAGAGGTATATATAAATCCATGTAGATGATGTGATATTTACATACATAGATAATTGAACCACAGAAACACAAGAAGTTTTCTTGTAGTCAATTATTTACAACCTTTTATTGACTATGGCGAGAAGTTGATTTAAGATGTAAGAATTTACATGTTTGGCGATAAGGGTATTGTTACAATGTATTAACAAATGTGAAACATCAGTTTTGTAAAGATTGCAGACTTTTTTTTTTAATTTACCATTGTGAAATAAAAAGATGTTGCAAATTATTTAACAATAATGAATGATTATACATACTACAGGTACTCTGGGCTGTTTTATAAAAATTAACATGGGGACCAAGGATGGTAATTGAATTTGAAACTTAATAATGGGTTTGAACAAAAATGTGTTGCATACTAGTTAAAATGTATCCAGGTCTCCACAAAAATGCTTCTTTGGGTGGTTACCCTATATTTATAGTACTTTCCGTGGGTACCAAGCATGTTTTATTGGATCAGCCCTCATCAAAAACTCTTCTTTAGATGGAAGAAAAAATCATACTTTGGTTCTAAGAATATATTTGAGAATGCTTGGAAGTTTGTAAAAGATAAGACAATGCATATTGGTTGGAATTTGATCTTCTTTTCCTCTTTCATGTAAAAATCCAAGACTAGGGTTGAACATTTTGCAAACTTTTCTTGCATTTAAAGTTGAAGGTTTAAGGATCTGTAATAGCTTGCATTAGGCTTGCCATTTTCTTGACAGTAAGTTGTTATGCTGCCTTATGTAAGTAAATATTTTTAGATAGGTAAAATCTGACGTCCATTTTTGCTGAACTAGTACACATTTTTGTTTAGGGTGCGGGATTTTCTCCTGTGTTGAAGACCAATTGGTGGCCTTGGGCTGTTTTCTGCTCTTTGGTCAGGTTGTTGTCTCTTTGACACATTCCCCGTTTCCATTCTCAATTTTAAAATCCACTTAAATGCACAAAAAGAACAGACATTCAACAATTTTAAACAAATTAGGTAGCCATGAAAATATATATCACTTTGCATGTCTGCATAATATTTTGAGAGATTGCTTAAAAAACAGAGGGTGGAACTATGGAATCCCACTTTTAAACTTTTCTGAATTTAAATATTTTAGATATGACGAATCTTTAAAATCTGTCATAGCTTGCATTTTTTCTTATGCTGCATTATGTAAGTAAATATTTTTAGATAATTATATAAGTAAACTCCACTTAATTGCACAAAAAGAACAGACATTCAACAATTTGAACAAAACAAATCGGCCGTAAAAATAATATAATTGAAGAAACTAAACATCCATAAACTTTTACATTTAAATTTTTATGCAAGATTACTAAACGGTTAAATTCCTACACAAATTGTTCTTTAATTGTTAACTTTATACAATTATCTATTGATATTGATAAGTAGTTAGTTTAATATATAGCGTTAAATGACAGTTTACCTTGAAATAACATAAACAAATGTCACACAGTAGACGGAAGGAAGTCCCCACTTGGGGCCTCTTTGTCCAAATCATCTCTGAGATTGTTGATAAGTAATACACAAGTTACTTTACAATTTCAAGTGAGGAAAAGTTAAAAAAAAAATTCCAGGATCTTATCATCTGGCATATTTGTAAGTAAAAAAAGATTACCTTAGATAATTAGTTTTATAAAAATCTTTTAAGAAATGTTAATTAAATTGTTACTATTGCACTTAATTGAAAAAGAAAGTGGAGACACATAGGAATTTTAGTATATAGATTGCAATACACATCTAATTATGTGTTCCTAAGGAAATAGAGTGTGAATTGTTATCTTTATTGTTGAAAAGGATGCAGAATAAGTAAAATGTAAACAATACGTCTTCAGTTCTTGATTTTAGGTGGGGCTGGTATTTTAATATAGATCAGTTTAAATTTCACAAATTTAAAGTATATAATTTAAAGTGTTGAGATTAGAAGTGGTGTGTGTTCAGCAATATTAATTTAAGTGGTTTATTACTATTTTTGCAATGTAAGTGGGTGTTTTATAGACCTGTCCAGGGTTGGGATACAAAAGTTGAAAGTGATCATAAACCTTTGTACCTTTTTTGCAATTTATAGTCACCATAGAATTATTATTTGGGTGTTTGAAGTTTTTATTCTTCTAAAATTCATGAGATGACATTGCCTTTTTTGTCATTTGGATAAAAGGAGGCGCGAGAGATAAGTCGAAGGTGTAGTATCATTTATGAGATATTGCTTAAGAGTTCAACTTGATATATTTTGGAAAGAATACCCCTGACTACAGCATGAAAGTATTAGATCCTATTGATGGGTTGTAGCAAAGTAACTTTATATGGAATTTGTTTGCGTTTATTATTGCGCTTGTGTGAACAATAGACACAAATCGTCAAATGTGAATTAAATTTTTATGATTTTAGGTTATAAATACCACATACAAATAACGCTCTCAGTATCAAAATTTAAATGCAACTTTTTCGTCGCAATGTTTGCAATAATAGAAATATGGCAGAACTTATGACTTTACACAAGTACAATTAAACAGGACATGATTGTAGTTTGAAAAACTTTTCTAAATACATTGAAATGAGATGTAGGTCCATTTGATATTGACAGTAAAAAAGGATGATAGACGCTTGACAGCAAAAAAGTTAAAACATTTATAACCTTCATGTATATACTTCATCAGGACAAAAACAGCAAGAAATTTAACAGTTTGTACATACTGAAGGTTGACAGACCTAGACCTAGGCGATTAATATGTCAGGCATTTGGGCTAGATAAAAAAACATGTCATGACTTTTCCAAAATAGACCTTTTGAATTTGATTTCCCTTCTTTTTACTATGCTGACGAAATCTTGACTTGAGAGAAATGTTGTTTTCACTTTGAACTTTTCCAGTACATTAACACATAAAATGTGTAAGTGAACATTTAAACATAATCTTGCATTGTAATCTTATTTTTAATGTAAAAATCTGAAGTTTGTTAGAAAATTAAATGTAATGTTATACACCTTGTCAAATTTATTTCCATAACTGTTATAATCAATGAAATAAGAGTCCAGTTACAAATATAACAAAACCTGTTTTATTTTGTAAGTAAAAAGTCATGTGTGACCATTTTAATTTTTCATCTTTTTGACAGCAGGAGATTATTTCAGAGGATAAGAAAAATTACGAAGCTGAATACACATCCTGATAGAATTAAATACACATCCTTTTCAACTGAATATGGTTTAAATATTTTACATTTCTCAAAATAGGACTTGAAAATCTTGTATAATAGAATGATTATGATCTGACATGAATTATCTCCCCTTAGATCTTAGACATCATACAGTGATTGTATATGATGGTTTTATGATAATTAACTTGCCATGCTTGAGTGATTTCTGATAATGATCAATAATTTGTACTGTCTATTTAATCAGGGACTGTTTGAGGAGAATTGTTTAAAACAAAAATTGCAAAGGTAATTTTTGTGATTAAAAATTTCAAAGGTCAAATGCACTTTAGCATGTTTAGTTAAAAGTAAGTAAAAATACGAAGTTTACTTTTTTCAAAATTTGATGAAGTGGAATCGAGGAGGAAGTAATAAAATAGTATATATATGGTACAGTTGACAACTGTCTCATAATTTTTTTTTATTTTATTAATTTGTTCTTTTTTTTATTAAACTTTTACTATGCCAAGATGACTAATTAACAGACAACAAAATGAGATGTTTGACATGTCCGTTTATGAGGACGATTTTATAAGATATAAATTTTTGGCATTGTTTAGACATGTTAGGTCGCTCAATATCTGGCTTAGATGGCTTTTATTGGACTTTTATTGGACACAATTTTCTCTGAAGATTTGTTTGTCCAAAAAAGAAATATAATGAAAGAAATTTCTAAAAACAAAATTTAAAAGATTACATACAATACATTTGGACCACGGCAAGTGAGTTCAAAAATAGAAAAAACAAAGGATATGGGGTATTATAACATCTATGACACAAAATCAGTAATGGACAGCAATAAAACACACAAAGGAACATCGCTTTTATTGCTGTTCTTCATCTCAAAGTCACAGTGAGGCCTTCAACACGGAGCAAAAAAACTCTCACCTCACTGCAAGTTTAAGATGGCCCCTAGCACTGACTTGAGCGGAATTCAAAAGCCTATAAAACTGAATTCCAGAATATCTTTTCCAGATTGGGTTTACTTTAAAGAATTTATGAACAATGCTGTTTATTGGAGAGTTTTCAATGATACATTTGTAGTAAATTTTTTTACACCCCTCCTAAAAATAATAATTATAGACTGTATTTAGGTCATAAGTGCTTTTGAAATAGTTTTCCCAGTAGAGCATCCATTCTTTCATAAATTAAAGTGCAAGCTTTCACTTGAAAAAAGCTAAATATTTTTAGAATGCATTCATTATTGCATAATAGTTACATCCTGCAGGGAGCCAAAAAAACACTCTTAAAATCTACTTCAATTTTCTTTGTTGATTTCATTCTATGATAAGTAATTTTCAGCTGAATGTTAGATAACAAGGATTATTCTTGCGTATGTTTGGAACAAATTGATTAAGATGGTTTTCCGATGTAAATAAAGGTGATAGTAATTTAATTTCCAGTGACTCTCGATCAATCAATGTGTCACCTGTTTAGTTAAGCTAGAAGTTAGGCGACAGCATTCCTTAATAAGTTCTCTCAGTTAAGGAGTTTTGAGGTTCTATGGTACATTTTAAATTTATAGATATTTAAGTATTTTTGTGTCATAATATTTTAGTTTGAAGCCATTATTTACAGTTTAACAAGGGTTTGAACCAAGAGCATCTTGTAAATTTAATATTCTTGGAAGTTGATCAGTTATGATAGGACATAACAAATTTAATAGATCAATCCTTGCTACCAGCTGAATTTGGGCTCATTAATTTGGAAATGGTTTCTTCAAGACTTAGAACTAGAGATGTGGGTTGGTAGAGAGGGTATTGGGGTTTGGTCAAATATCAGTCTTAAAATTTTAGGAATGAGGGGCCAAAAGGGCAAAAACAAGCATTTTCTAGTTTCAGGACAATAACTTGTGTGTAAGTGTATGGATCTTTATGCAATTGTTCCACAAGGTTCCATGTCACAAAGGGAAAGCTGGGTTTGAGTTTGGGGGTAATTGCCCTAAACGTTTAGGAATTTGGGGCCAAAAAGGAGTTTTGATCCCAACAGTTTAGGAATTAAGGGCCAAAAAGGTCCAAAATTAAACTTTGTTTGATTTCATCGAAAATTGAACTTTATGGGTTCTTTGATATGCCGAATCTAACCGTGTATTTAGATTCTTAATTTTTGGTCCCGTTTTCAAATTGGTCTACATTAAGGTCCAAAGGGTCCAAAATTAAACTTAGTTTGATTTTAACAAAAATTGAATTCTTAGGGTTCTTTGATATGCTGAATCTAAACATGTATTTAGATTTTTGATTATGGGCCCATTTTTCAAGTTGGTCCAAATCGGGGTCCAAAATTAAACTTTGTTTGATTTCAACAAAAATTGAATATATGGGGTTCTTCGATATGCTGAATCTAACCATGTATTTAGATTTTTGATATTCGGGCCCGGATATCAAATTGGTCCACATTGAGGTTTAGAGGGTCCAAAGTTGAACTTTATTTGATTTCATCAAAATTGAATTCTTGGGGTTCTTTGATATGCTGAATCTAACCATGTATTTAGATTTTGGATATTGGAATACCACAAAGGATGGTAAAATTGTCTTTGGGAGTTATGGCTCAAAGTGTTAAGAAATAAGGTGCAAAAAGGGGAAAAGGGTTTGCAGGTTAATGGACAATTACTTAAGTACAAAACATAATTTAAAAGGCAGTGTAAGGTTGGTAATTGAAACTCATTTGAATATCTCACCAAAACTGCTTTTAAATTATTTATATTGAAATTTGCCAAAACTTTATAATTGATAAATTCCATTGAAATTTGCCAATAACTTTAGTTTAATGAACTTCATTGGAAATTTGCCAATATAAAATATTGCTGATGAAGCTTTTTGTTTATCTCACCTAAACTGCTTTTAAATTATGTATATTGAAATTTGCCAAAAACTTTATTATTAAATTTCTGATTTATATATAAAAGCAAATAATAATGATAAGGCAAGAGATACACACCAAACAGGATGTGTAAATTAATATATTAAGTATTGTGCAATAGCAAGAAATTTTCAATTGCACAGTATTGCGCAATAGCAAGAAATCTTAAATTGCACAGTATTGCGCAATAGCAAGAAATATCCAATAGCACAATATTGCAATAGCAAGAAATCGTCAGTTGTACAGTATTGCGCAATAGCAAGAAATATTCAATTGCACAGTATTGCGCAATTGCAAGAAATATTCAATTGCACAGTATTGTGCAAAAGAAGATACTTTGTATAAATTGCTTATTTCTTGACCAATTTCAATGGGGTTTTATTCTTGAAATCTTGGGGTTCTTTAATATGCTGAATCTAACCGTGTATTAAGTTTTTGGATTTTGGTCCCGTTTTAAATTGGTCCACATTGAGGTCCAAAGGGTCCAAAATTAAACTTTTGTTTGATTTCATCAAAAATTGAATTATTGGTGTTCTTTGATATGCCCAATCTAACCCTGTATTTAGATTCTTAATTTTTGGTCCCGTTTTCAAATTGGTCTACATTAAGGTCCAAAGGGTCCAAAATTAAACTTAGTTTGATTTTAACAAAAATTGAATTCTTAGGGTTCTTTGATATGCTGAATCTAAACATGTATTTAGATTCTTGATTATGGGCCCAGTTTTCAAGTTGGTCCAAATCGGGGTCCAAAATCAAACTTTGTTTGATTTCAACAAAAATTGAATATATGGGGTTCTTTGATATGCTGAATCTAACCATGTATTTAGATTTTGATTTTGGGCCCGTTATCAACTTTGTCCACATTGAAGTCAAAAGGGTCCAAAATTAAACTTTGTTTGATTTCATCAAAAATTGAAATATTGGGGTTCTTTGATATTTTTAGCTGCAGTTGTTATATTAAAGATATTTAGGTCAGTTTGTGTTATTGCACATTAAACCAATGACTGAATTTAACTTGAAAAAAACTAATTTGTAAGGAGTTAATTTGGGAATAATCCAATATTCTAGATTAAATACTTGAAACTTTTCCTTGATTTATACAAAATATGTTCAACCTTATGAGATGGAACACATAAATCTGTCTACTTAGATATTTATGGAAAGCCTATTCAAAAAATAAGGATGTGTGGTATGATTGCCATTGAGACAACTATCCACGAAAGTTCAAATGAAGTGGATGTAAGCAATTAAAGGCAACCTTACAGCCTTCAATAATGATCAATTTAGCAACCAATAAGGTTTGTATGGTCAGGAACTTCAGTTGTCCTTATGTGTAAGTACACTTTGATGAAAAAATCTTAAATTGGAAACAACTGATGTTAGTATTGCAAAACAGACTATGAGATATGAAAGTCTTTTTATTATTTTTTGAAGAAAGAACTTGGTATTTACATCAATATCAATGGTTATTATCAGTTTATTATTGTGATGGTGCTTATAATCTGATATTCATCTACATGTATCCTGTATTTATAACCTCTTTTTCCTGACATGGAGATGAATTAACTTTCAACTATTTGACAGACATGACCTTGAAAAGATCAGTGACCTTTGCTAACTTAGACATGTTAGAGATATTGGTATTTATATTACTTTAACTTAGCCCTAATGGATACAAATATTTTAATTGAACTTTCTTTGTTAAATTTGTCTTGAATGATATAAATGGTTTGACATTTAGGAAAAATTGGGCAAAACTGTGACATTCATAACTTTGCATATTTCACAGATAGTGTAATCGGAACCTATATTGGACCTGAGAATGTTATAACCAGTTTATGTAATGGTTTATTGTTGCATATTTTCTTCAGCCATATCATCTTAAAACAGATGTATTGAACATTCTTAAGTATGTAAGGGTAGATTTATTTGTAAATTAGATTGATGGAGAAAATCATGTATTTTATATCTTAACATCAATCATTAGGATAAAACAGCATTTAAGACTGGATTCAGTTAATAGTTTTTTCATTTTTGTAGTTATATGAATATGTATGATTGTTTGCCAATTTCTTATTTTGCCATAGAGTTTTATATTCTGTCAGTCTTTTCTTTCATGTTTATGCTTCACATACGATAGTACAGGGGAATTCTGTTTTTCCAGGCTGGCTCTCTGTAATTGTCCGTTAGTCCATTAGTCCCATATCAGGTTTAATTTTTGGTTTATTAGCTAGTCTAATCTGGTTCATCAATTTGAAACTTAGTACTCATTTTCATTATGATGTGAAGGTCTTGGAATATATGCCAAATTAGGTTTTTGACCCAGATTTTGTGCTTCACTAAATTTTTGTCCCCGCGTCGCGTGTTGCGGGGGACATGGAAATACTGGGCGTCTGTCTATTCGTCCGTGTGTCCGTCTGTCTGTCCGTCCAGTCTTGTTAGCGCTCTCACTGGTACAATTCTTGCCAAATTTTTATAAAACTTATACTATAGGTTGATATCAGCAATATCTTGGACAAGTTATATAATGGTGGACGGTCGACTTTTTTAAAAAGTTATGCCCCTTGGAATTATTAAATTTATGGAAAATGGCCTTGTTAGCGCTCTCTCGGGTACAATTCTTGCCAGATTTTTATAAAACTTATTATACTATAGGTTAATATCAGCAATATCTCAGACAAGTTCTATAATGGAGGACGATCGACTAATTTTAAAAGAGTTATGCACCTTGAAAATATAAAATATGTGCAACGCGGGGGACATTGGAACTCTGTTCTTTTATTATATTAGTGTTATAGATATGTCATGATGTCATATGGACAAACATTTATGTTTCAAAGGATAAAGATTTATAATTTTCTGCCAAGTTGTAAAATTTCACTGCAACGAGCAATAGTTACTTTGACTTATTCACAATTTACGCAGCAATCAATGCAACATACATGTAAACAAATATAACATTTAATCTTTTCTTACATGTTTCATTACTGAGACTGGCACTTAACCTAAAAATAATTTTTCATGGAAATCAGCTGACAGACTTATCCTATTTTCTAGAGTAGACATTGTTTTAAAACTATAATCCTTATTTTTCAAGAGTAGACATTGTTTCATTGTTACATTACAAGAAGTATTTTATCAAGAAAAATGTACTTCAATCTACATACAATATATATACTTAGTACAATATAAAACATGTTCTATATAAATTCAGTATTGTATTTAGCTCACAAGTACTACTTGACTGGATTAATCTTGATTTGTAAGAGGAAATCTTTAAGTAGTCAAACCTAACCGGAAACCAGTTGTTCACAATTGCCAAAAAATAACCTTGGTGAATCATTGTATTGTACATAGTGAAGAGTAAGTCATTGTAGACTTAATCTATTTATTAGTAGTTTGAAGGATTGTGCGATATTTTTGTGTAGTAATTTGTGATTATTTTTGACGATCGATGAGATATTTTGGTATTGTAGTGCATACCTTGAGTGCATTTCTGTGCAATTTTTTGTTTCTGTCTGAATTTATGATGTGCAGATGCACTTTTGAAAACTTAATTATACAGTGCAAGTCCTTTAGAAGGGTTACTAGTTAGTGAATAGCCTCACAAAGTGCAAATGTTATTGACTTTAGTCAACTTGAGACTTTTAGCTACCTCCTGTAAATTTTTGAAACTGTACCAATATGAAAAAAAGTGTTACTTCTTTTAAGTGAAGCTTGGCAGAATTTTTCAATTGCACTGAAGTTACAGTAAAATCTTCTACAAATATTGACTGGGGGCCACTGCTAAGGATTTTATGACTTTAAGTCATAATAAGCCATTATAGATTGTGCTCTATTTACAAAAAGTTGATTTTTACCCTTCTCAAAATATTTCTATGTTGAATGATTGATTTGATTTTGGTGTTTTAACGCCACTTTTAAGCACCGCTTTTGGGCTATTTCGTGGCGGCCAGTTTTTATTGGTGGAGGAAGCCGGAGTGCCCGGAGAAACCACCGACCTTCGGTATGTTGAATGATATAACTTAAACTATTAAAGCCCTATTTTAAACAACCTCTTAAAACCCTTGAATTAAGCTATCCAAAACAGGCTGTGTCAGAAAAGTTTATATTTTTAGATATAAACGGAACAAATAAAACATAAGTTTAAAGAAGCCTTAAAGTGAATCTTTGTCTACATTATCCAAGTGTCCAAACATACTGATAACTTCAGAATTGAATTATCTTCAGGTGTAGCAAAACTTAAATATTTTAAACAATAGGCTTACAATGAATGGACATTATTGGACTGCATTCTGTAAAAAGCTAAAACCTGTTAAAAGATCTTACAGATGGAATTCTATATCCTCTAGCAAATTTTATTTAATAGTTCTCACCCAATTCTGGTCAAGCAGTTTATGTGCTATTTAATAAGTGGTTTCTTGTTACACAGATATATTTAATTTTCAATACACACTGCAATATTTGGTTTACATTTAAAGCAAAACTTGTGATTTGCAGTTACACAGTGCATGGCAAATAAAGTTCAATTAGCAAATGTATTGATTTCTATTAAATATTTAGACTTTGCTTTATATATTTTTGTGAAAAAATACAGCTTAATTAGAAATGGTTACAGACAAAATACCTGGGATAATCATTTTTATACGACCGCAAAATTTTTGTGGTCGTATATTGGTATGACGTTGGCGTCGTCGTCGTCGTTTTGTAATTTCCAGACATAACTTGTGTGTTAGTGTATGGATCTCTCTGACTTTGTACCACAAGGTTCCATATCACAAAGGGAATGCTGGGATTGATTTTTGGGGTAATTGCCTCAAAATTTTAGGAATTAGGGGCAAAAAGGGCAAAAACAAGCATTTTCTAGTTTCATGACAATAACTTGTGTGTAAGTGTATGGATCTTTCTGAAATTGTACTACAAGGTTCCATATCACAAAGGGACAGCTGGAATTGAGTTTGGGGTAATTGCCTGAAACGTTTAGGAATTAGGGGCCAAAAGGGGCCAAAATAAGCATTTTCTAGTTTCCAGACAATAACTTGTGTTCAAGTGTATGGATCTCTCTGAAATTGTACTGCAAGGTACCATACCTCAAAGGAAGGCTGGGATTGAGTTTGGGGTGATGAATCATAAGGGGTTCAAAAATTTTGGGGGATTTTTTTTTTCCTTTTTTTCCTGTTTTTTTTTTTTTTTTATAATTTTCCATTTTAAGTTGGTTATTTCTGATTTATATTTAAAAGCAAATAATAATGATATGGCAGGAGATACACACCAAACAGGATGTGTAAATCATTATATAATAAGTATTGTGCAATAGCAAGAAATTTTCAATTGCACAGTATTGCACAATAGCAGGAAATCTTCAATTGCACAGTATTGCACAATAGCAAGAAATATCCAATAGCACAATATTGCGCAATAGCAAGAAATTGTCAATTGTACAGTATTTGCAATAGCAAGAAATATTCAATTGCACAGTATTGCGCAATTGCAAGAAATATTCAATTACACAGTATTGTGCAAAAGAAGATACTTTGTATAAATTGCTTATTTGTTGACCAATTTCAATGGGGTTTTATTCTTGAGCTCTTAGTGTTCTTTAATATGCTGAATCTAACCATGTATTAAGTTTTTGGATTTTGGGCCCCATTTTTAAATTGGTCCACATTGAGGTCCAAAGGGTCCAAAATTAAACTTTGTTTGATTTCATCAAAAATTGAATTATTGGGGTTCTTTGATATGCCGAATCTAACAGTGTATTTAGATTCTTAATTTTTGGTCCCGTTTTCAAATTGGTCTACATTAAGGTCCAAAGGGTCCAAAATTAAACTTAGTTTGATTTTAACAAAATTGAATTCTTAGGGTTCTTTGATATGCTGAATCTAAACATGTATTTAGATTTTGATTATGGGCCCAGTTTTCAAGTTGGTCCAAATTGGGGTCCAAAATTAAACTTTGTTTGATTTCAACAAAATGGAATATATGGGGTTCTTTGATATGCTGAATCTAACCATGTATTTAGATTTTATATTTTGGACCCCGTTATCAACTTTGTCCACATTGAGGTCAAAAGGGTCCAAAATTAAACTTTGTTTGATTTCATCAAAATTGAATTATTGGGGTTCTTTGATATGCCGAATCTAACGTGTATTTAGATTCTTAATTTTGGTCCCGTTTTCAAATTGGTCTACATTAAGGTCCAAAGGGTCCAAAATTAAACTTAGTTTGATTTTAACAAAATTGAATTCTTAGGGTTCTTTGATATACTGAATCTAAACATGTATTTAGATTTTTGATTATGGGCCCAGTTTTCAAGTTGGTCCAAATCGGGTCAAAATTCAACTTTGTTTGATTTCAACAAAATTAAATATATGGGGTTCTTTGATATGCTGAATCTAACCATGTATTTAGATTTTGATTTTGGACCCGTTATCAACTTTGTCCACATTGAGGTCAAAAGGGTCCAAAATTAAACTTTGTTTGATTTCATCAAAATTGAACTTTGGGGTTCTTTGATATGCTAAATCTAACCATGTATTTGGATTTTGGATATTGGACCATAATAGGTGAATGTCCAATTTAAAATTTTAAGTTCTTAGACCACATTCATTCTGTGTCAGAAACCTATGCTGTGTCAAATATTTAATCACAATCCAAATTCAGAGCTGTATCAAGCTTGAATGTTGTGTCCATACTTGCCCCAACTATTCAGGGTTCGACCTCTGCGGTCGTATCAAGCTGCGCTCATGGAGCATTTTATTAATTAATGGGAAATTATTCACACAGGTGTGTTTCATGTTTATCCAATACCTGTAATTAAGGTGGGATAAAAGACAGATTTTATAGAATCAGAAACCACGAAAAGTAATTTGCTGACATATACAATTACACTAGTTGGAAGTGGGTCTTTGTTGAAAACCTTCATTGAAAAAATTAAAGTTGTCTGATTGTTTTTCAGGCAATATACTAATAATAAGATGTAGTATGATTGCCAATGAGACAACTCTCCACCAGAACATTCATACAATAGAAGACATAGACTGCTTTCTCATTAGCTAAAACCCTAACTGCAAAATATAAGGACATACACCACAGGTACAGGAACACATTCTGCTATGTCCACACAGCACAAACAACAAACTGTACAATCAATATAGAATAAGAAGATGTGGTATGATTGCATTTTATAAGGAGACAACTCTCCAACAGAATTTAATTAAAGCATTTGATGGATACAAAAATCTTAAAACCAGCATCTCACACAACATCATACATATTGGAATCTTATTATTGTAGCAGTCAAATTTGTTCAAATATAAAAATAAGAAGATGTGGTATACGATTGCCAATGAGATAACTCTCCACAAGAGACCAAATGACAAAGAAGTTAACAATTATAATATATATGTATATACATAGTAATTAGCTTATGAGAATTTTCAGGTCATGGAATAGTATACACCGGTTGTATAGCTTATGAGATCTTTCATAATAAGATCATGCCTATATTTAATTACACTAACTTTGAGATCATTATCTATTGGGTAACTATTTTCAAGGATTTCATAGTTTAATAACATAATTAACCAAAGAAGTAATGGTAAAAGTCAATGTCAGTTCTGTCTGTCTGTATGAGAATCAAATCACTCAATACAATTTGGCTCAAGATTTTGAATGTTAAAGTATCATAAAGTGGTATGTACTTAAAAGGTGCATGATTTGACTAAGTGTTTTAAAATCTCACAAAAATGCTGAGAATTTTGTAAATTTATACAACTTAGAGATTAGAAAATGCATACATGACTACAGTGATACTCACAGCTGCATATATTCTAAAGATATGTCAAATCTTGAATTTTACACAAAATGTTACCTTTGGTACCCTTAACATTGTGTAGGTGAAAAATTAAAAATCATACTTCCGAATAAGTGTCATAAATAGATACATGTAAAATGTGTATTACTGATTCTTATGACTTGAATTGTTGGCAATATCAAGATATTATTAATAACAAATTAATGATCATATTTTATAGCTTTAGGTGTGACCACTCTGACAAGTTACGTTTACTGTTAATGTCCAATTACCATGATGGAAAAGGTGACAATTTTGTCGCGACTAATGTTACTAATGTTCTGACCTCTGTTGAGGGCAAAAGAACAGTCCAAAAGACAAACTGATACCTTGCTCTATATATATGTCTTTTATTATTAGTCCAAAAACATTGATGGGTAAGAAGATTATTCAAGGATCTTGGACTTTTAAATTTGTTCAAATCAGCAATAGGGGGACTCTTATTCTTAAAATAAGTGTGAACTTTGTGACATGTAAAGGACTCACTATTGACTTTGGAGATGAAGAACAGCATTAAAACACTCTTTCTTTATTTTATGCCCCACCTACGATAGTAGAGGGCATTATGTTTTCTGGTCTGTGCGTCCGTCCGTCCGTTCGTTCATTTGTCCTTTTATTTGAAGAAGAAAAAAACATGATCTTTTTTCCAATTTCAGGAACAGTTTATATATACCTAGCTGCCATCATTTCCCAGATTTTCTGAAATTGGTGAAGAAAATATTATCATTGTTCTTTATTATTTTATTTTTTTAAATTCATTAAGAACATAATATGAAAAAAATTAGAAATTTTAACTTTTAACCAACTTTCTATAGGGGACATACTAATCTTACCAATAGAAAAACTTATTTTTTGGCCATATAACACTACTGAGACAAAAACTAGATATACCCTGGCTGCCAATCCCAGTTTGACTTGACTCAATTCCATGAAAGATCATGAAAATATCTATCTATAATAATAATAAAATGTAACCCCTCCTCTTTCTTAATTAAACCTTCCATTGTTTACATTAGTCAATTCTTCCAATACACCACACATATAGTGCATGTGGAGGAAAACCACACTTAGACAGAAGATGCATGACTAATAGAAAGGTCATATTCTCTTTACATTCCTTAAATAATTGTATGTTTACAATAGCTCATTTAACAGTTTAAAGAATTTCATTCAACAAGTAAGGAAGGTGTAAAAAATGGCTGAAATTATGGTATGTCGTTTTCATTTACTTATCGATTTTTCTAAGATTTGTTTCAGAGATTGCTCCGAAATTTAATTATGTAGACATTTTATGTCCTTGTCTTGTGATGGATTAGAAATAGGAAGATGACATATCTCTTCCAATAATAGATAGTTATTATCAAATGTTCTCTGCATAGAAGGTTATTGTTTTGGGCTGACAAAATCCTTTTATTGATTGAAATAGATTACAGAAGGGACTTTAAGTCATAATAAGCCATTATAGATTGTGCTCTATTTACAAAAAGTTGATTTTTTTACCCTTCTCAAAAATATATTTTCTATGTTGAATGATATAACTTAAACTATTAAAGCCCTTATTTTAAACAACCTCTTAAAACCCTTGAATTAAGCTATCCGAAACAGGCTGTGTCAAAAAAGTTAATATTTTTAGATATGAACGGAACAATAAAAAACATAAGTTTAAAGAAGCCTTAAGGTGAATCTTTGTCTTTTTTATCCAAGTGTCCAAACATACTGATAACTTCAGAATTGAATTATCTTCAGGTGTAGCAAAACTTAAATATTTTAAACAATAGGCTTACAATGAATGGACAGTATTGGACTATATTCTGTAAAAAGCTAAAACCTGTTAAAAGATCTTACAGATGGAATTCTATATCCTCTAGAAAATTTTATTTAATAGTTCTCACCCAATTCTGGTCAAGCAGTTTATGCGCTATTAGCGGTTTCTTGTAAAACAGATATATTTAATTTGTCAATACACACTGCAATATTTGGTTTACATTTAAAGCAAAACTTGTGATTTGCAGTTACACAGTGCATGGCAAATAAAGTTCAATTAGCAAAAGGTATTGATTTCTATTAAATATTTAGACTTTGCTTTATATATTTTTGTGAAAAAAATACAGCTTAGTTAGAAATGTTTACAGACAAAACACCTGGGATAATCATTTTTAATTAATGGGAAATTATTCGCACAGGTGTGTTTCATGTTTATCCAATACCTGTAATTAAGGTGGGATAAAAGAAAGATTTTATAGAATCAGAAACCACGAAAAGTAATTTGCTGACATATACAATTACACTAGTTGGAAGTGGGGTCTTTGTTGAAAACCTTCATTGAAAAAATTAAAAGTTGTCTGATTGTTTTTTTCAGGCAATATACTAATAATAAGATGTAGTATAATTGCCAGTGAGACAACTCTCCACCAGAACATTCATATAATAGAAGACATAGACTGCTTTCTCATTAGCTAAAAACCCTAACTGCAAAATCATAAGGACATACACCACAGGTACAGGAACACATTCTACTGTGTCCACACAGCACAAACATCAAACTGTACAATCAATATAGAATAAGAAGATGTGGTATGATTGCATTTTATAAGGAGACGACTCTCCAACAGAATTTAATTAAAGCATTTGATGGATACAAAAAATCTTAAAACCAGCATCTCACACAACATCATACATATTGGAATCTTATTATTGTAGCAGTCAAATTTGTTCAAATATAAAAATAAGAAGATGTGGTATACGATTGCCAATGAGATAACTCTCCACAAGAGACCAGATGACAAAGAAGTTAACAATTATAATATATATATATATACACCGTGTGTATAGCTTATGAGATCTTTCATAATAAGATCATGCCTATATTTAATTACACTAACTTTGAAATCATTATCTATTGGGTAACTATTTTCAAGGATTTCATAGTTTAATAACATAATTAACCAAAGAAGTAATGGTAAAAGTCAATGTCAGTTCTGTCTGTCTGTATGAGAATCAAATCACTCAATACAATTTGGCTCAAGATTTTGAATGTTGAAGTATCATAAAGTGGTATGTACTTAAAAGGTGCATGATTTGACTAAGTGTTTTAAAAATCTCACAAAAATGCTAAGAATTTTGTAAATTTATACATCTTAGAGATTAGAAAATGCATACATGACTACAATGATACTCACAGCTGCATATATTCTAAAGATATGTCAAATCTTGAATTTTACACAAAAATGTTACCTTTTGGTACCCTTAACATTGTGTAGGTGAAAAATGAAAAATCATACTTCCGAATAAGTGTCATAAATAGATACATGTAAAATGTGTATTACCGATTCTTATGACATGAATTGTTGGCAATATTAAGATATTATTAATAACAAATTAATGATCATATTTTATAGCTTTAGGTGTGACCACTCTGACAAGTTACGTTTACTGTTAATGTCCAATTACCATGATGGAAAAGGTGACAATTTTGTCGCGACTAATGTTACTAATGTTCTGACCTCTGTTGAGGGCAAAAGAACAGTCCAAAAGACAAACTGATACCTTGCTCTATATATATGTCTTTTATTATTAGTCCAAAAACATTGATGGGTAAGAAGATTATTCCAAGGATCTTGGACTTTTAAATTTGTTCAAATCAGCAATAGGGGGACTCTTATTCTTAAAATAAGTGTGAACTTTGTGACATGTAAAGGACTCACTATTGACTTTGGAGATGAAGAACAGCATTAAAAACACTCTTTCTTTATTTTTATGCCCCACCTACGATAGTAGAGGGGCATTATGTTTTCTGGTCTGTGCGTCCGTCCGTCCGTTCGTTCATTTGTCCTTTTATTTGAAGAAGAAAAAAACATGATCTTTTTTCCAATTTCAGGAACAGTTTATATATACCTAGCTGCCATCATTTCCCAGATTTTCTGAAATTGGTGAAGAAAATATTATCATTGTTCTTTATTATTATTATTTTTTAAAATTCATTAAGAACATAATATGAAAAAAATTAGAAATTTTAACTTTTAACCAACTTTCTATAGGGGACATACTAATCTTACCAATAGAAAAACTTATTTTTGGCCATATAACACTACTGAGACAAAACTAGATATACCCTGGCTGCCAATCCCAGTTTGACTTGACTCAGTTCCATGAAAGATCATGAAAATATCTATCTATAATAATAATAAAATGTAACCCTCCTCTTTCTTAATTAAACCTTCCATTGTTTACATTAGTCAATTCTTTCAATACACCACACATATAGTGCATGTGGAGGAAAACCACACTTAGACAGAAGATGCATGACTAATAGAAAGGTCATATTCTCTTTACATTCCTTAAATAATTGTATGTTTACAATAGCTCATTTAACAGTTTAAAGAATTTCATTCAACAAGTAAGGAAGGTGTAAAAAATGGCTGAAATTATGGTATGTCGTTTTCATTTACTTATCGATTTTTTCTAAGATTTGTTTCAGAGATTGCTCCGAAATTTAATTATGTAGACATTTTTATGTCCTTGTCTTGTGATGGATTAGAAATAGGAAGATGACACATATCTCTTCCAATAATAGATAGTTATTATCAAATGTTCTCTGCATAGAAGGTTATTGTTTTGGGCTGACAAAAATCCTTTTATTGATTGAAATAGATTACAGAAGGCTAAATGGTTTGAGTAAGTCGTCTATATCCTAATTTGTCAACACAGATCTCTAATATATTACAGTTATTGTATTGGTAGGAATATGATACAGTCATGACATTTCAATGTTGGTTTTACATTTCTGAATAAACAAATATTTGCTAGGTATTATAAATATTAAATATAGTCCTTAAAAATTTATATTAATGAAGAATTTCATTTATCACGTAAGAAAGGTGTAAAAAAATGGCACAAATTATGGTATGTCGTTTTCTTATAGATTTTAGAATGATGAAGAATTATTTTCCAAACTTATCTCTTTTAATAGATATAAGAAGATGTGGTATGAGTGCCAATGAAACAACTCTTCATCCAAGTCACAATAATGTCTATATTTAAGGTTATGCTGGGAAAATCAAGAGTTGCTCAAAATTCTTGGCTGCCCCTCCTGGGGCTAAATATTCATGGATGGAGGAGCACCACCCTTAAATAGACTATGGTTATCCCTGGGAGATGCTAAATGTTTCATGTCATGCAACCATGATGTCAGACTTTAAAGGGGCATAAGCTGCCAAATTCATGTCCACTTAATTGACTCAAATCTCGAATTTGTTTTATTACATTCTTAATTATATTTTAGAATTTCAAAATTCCCACAGGAAAACAATGTTTGAAAACTGTAAAAAGTGTCAACATTTTGTGCCGGCTTTGAATACTTTTTTATTTTTGCTGTTTTTCAATTGTATTGTATCAAAATACAATTTCATTTAGAATTCATCCTCCTTATTTTTCTATTTGCAGGCTTCTGTAACAACAAACGGTAACAGTCAGAGTGTGAACCCATTATATGAACTTTCAATGGACCAAGGTTTCTCTGCTTCAGAATCAAATAATTTAATCATGTCGGAGGAAATTGAAGTTTCACAAAAATCCACAAAATCTTCAAATCCACTTTACGATTTTGAAAATAATGACTCTGCTGAGCCGTCTGCTAATCCACTATATGACTTGTCTGCCGGTGAAACTAACGGACATGATGTGGATTTACTTGGAACTGGAATTTCTGTTGTGACTGATGATTCTGGTGTTACCATGGAAACTGAGACATCAAATGAAGGAGATAATTTATTGTTGAATACTGGAGATAGTTTAAAGTTCGAAGTTCGACGAGATGAAAGTCACGAAAGCATGAATGGAATAAGTGATGAGGATAGTGAATTAGTCGAAAAATTAAACGAAGCTGAAAAACGGGAAATATTACAAAATCAAACCGAAAGTCTGGCACAAGGATCAGATGTCATACGTGAACAAACTCAGATCACATTTGATGATCAACCAGGAATTCTCATTACGCAGGAAGAGGACCAATTGATAAAAACCGGGAGGATCTAGTTGAAGTTGGGGACCAATTGGTAGAAACCAATGAAGATCTAGTTGAAGTTGGGGACCAAAATGAACCAGAAGTTATTGAAGATGTTCAAAATGACAAAGATATTAGAGAGGAAACAGAAGAAGTTGTAGAGATAACTCAACAGGAAGTGGTAGTGGACACACAGACAGAACCAGAAGTGCCACAATATAGTGAGGAGTTTATAGAAACTGCTGAACGAGAGGAAGATCTTAATCAGAATAATCAGCCTGACACAGTTGAGGTTGTGCCTGACACAGTTGAGGTTGTACCTGACACAGTTGAGGTCGTGCCTGACACAGTTGAGGTTGAACCTGACACAGTCGAGGTCGTCACACAGGAAGAAGAATTACAAGAACAGGAAGTAGAATTACAAGAACAGGAAGTAATTCCCACAGAAGAATTCAGAAGTAGAAGTAGCAGCAGTTCATCAGAGGAACAGGTAATACATTAAATTTAAAAACATAGGGAAGATCGTGTAAATCATCTGATTATCGATTGCTAAGTGTAAAATTATCATAATTGATGAACCAATGTCAACATTTTGCAGCTACAAACTCAAACACCCTCAGACAAAGCTGACCTAAGATGAATTTGGCAATTTTCTTTATGGCCCTTTTGGTCATCTAGCTAGTAAACTTTCTATGTATTTACACATTCCTGGCTTTCAAATGATTAAGAGGAGTCTCAGTAGTTGAGTGGTCGAAGTTAAGTCTAACTACTGTACTGTCAGACTGTGGATTCATTTATTTTCGTGGGTACCAATTTTCGTGGATTGAGGAAAACTAACACTTTTATGGATATTTAATTTCGTGGTTTGACCAAAGTCTGCATACAAGCCAATGGAAAATTTATAAATTGTTGAACATTTATATTTGGTGGTTCACCTGTATCCACGAAATCCACAAAAATTGGTATCCAACGAATAATAATGAATCCACAGTATCACTAGCCTTGAGCTTTTGAGTTAAAAACACGCACGTGGCAGGTGCGCCTACTACAATTGACTAGGACTGTCAGTTTTCCTATCAAGGTAGTGGTTCTCTTTGGGCACTCTGACTTCCTCCACCAATAAAACTGATTTCAAGAAATAGCACACACAATAGTGCTGAAAGTGGTGTTTAACACCAATCAATCAATCAATCGAATGTTTAGGTTAGAGTATTCCTGATGAAGCTAAATCCAGATAAATGCTTCAGATGCACAAAATTTTGTATTAAAAGATTTTGTGTTCATTTACAGTAGGCAAAACATCTGTTCATAGTATAAAAATGAATAAATTTGGTATGATTGCCAATGAGACAATTATCCAGATACCAAAAGAACAACGATGTGAACAATTAGTCCATTTTAGACACAGGAAAAACTATTCATTCATAATCAATTTGATAGAATGATATGAGAAATATACAAAGTTACATTCTCTGATCCAATGGTTGATATGACTGATCCACTAGACTTTTTTGTTTATTTGATTTTCATGGAATGTGTAAATATGCAGCCATTTCCATTTTGAATGGGGACACTTTTAAATCTAATACTCTCGGCATGTTGCAAAACCATTGCAATGACTCTTTAAGGAGTCTGTAAGCAGCATTTTTAAAGCTTCTGCATCTATCCAACACACCAAACTGTCTTTTTCCAGTCGCTTTCCAAATTTCTACCTTCATGCTTGATAACCTAATTTGTTAATTTAATTAGTTTGTTCTCTTAATGAGTAAGAACAATTTTCAGCCTGACATTTCGCAAATAAGAATAAATCTGCTAATGTTGTCACCAGTCAGGGACTTACTTAAATGAGTGATTTTCTAAATCACTGATTCAAGTAACATTATGTCCATAAAGGTTGGAAGTAAGAGTTGTCTTTCTTTAATAATCACCTATTTAAGTAGTACAGTGATTTAATTTTATTGTAGCTTTAAATATAGAATACTAATGATCCAGGGACTAATTATGTTGCTAAAATTATCAGAACCTACATCTGTGTTGATAGGATGACCGGGTCATGTCAGGTGATGACCTTGTACTAAATCTAGGATAATAACATAAAATCACTTGTTTAAGTATCATACCTCAATTGCCTTCCAAAAATCACTTCTTTAAGTATCATTATTTTAATAACCCCACTAATTTCAACACCCCCTCGAACAGTGAAATTTTGATCGCGAACAGTAGAATTTTATTACATAATCTATAAGATGAAACCTTGAACTTTACAGGAAAAATACTCTCACTGGTGGAAAAATCTGTTAAGAAAGTATCAGTTCATTATGTAAAGCCATTTTATAGCATTTTTTCAATTAAAATAGAATTAACAGCTAAATGATTGCATCAAAGGCATAAACCTTGCTGCTTAAAATGGGCAAAAGTTCATTTTTTAATTTTACTAATGAAAAGATATTATCTAAACCTATGTGTTTAAAATTTTGGTAAAACTACAAAATCACAATTTGTGACAAAACTTGAGTTTGTTACATTATAAGTGATTTAAAATCACTTATTTCAATAAGTCCCTGATTGGTCACTGTCAGTCAATTTGTTTGGTGAAATTGCAATGCCAATGGTGTTTATAGATGTAAGAAGATGTGGTATGAGTGCCAATGAGACAACTCTCCATCCAAGTCACAATTTATGAAAGTAAACCATTATAGGTCAAAGTACGGCCTTCAACACGGAGCCTTGGCTCAAACCGAACAGCAAGCTATAAAGTGCCCCAAAATGACTAAAGTAAAACCATTCAAACATGAAAACCAACGGTCTAATCTTTATAAAAACGAGAATCGAGAAACACTTTTGAACCACATCAACAAACGACAACCACTGAACAACAGGTTCCTGACTCAGGACAGGTGCAAACAAATGCAGCGGGTTTAAACATTTTAACAGGCGCCAACCTTCACCCTAACATGAAACCATAGTGTAACATCACATAGAAAGACACACTATAAAATTTCAATTGAAATGGCTTAACTCAATCAAAAGACATATTAACAAAAACAAGTAAATTTACACTGAACAAATAGTTGATCTATGACACATGTACAATGTAAATAAAAACTAATGAAAAAAGGGGGTGAGATGTAAAACAACCATAACCTTGGACAAAATGTCACCAAATAAAATAATGTACACAGGTAAATAAAAATAATTTTGTTGTAAGGTATACATGGAGTACATAAATAATTTTGTTGTTCATAGTACGAGAACATAAGTGAAAATTTATCGTCAACAGAAGTTTGTACTCTAATTTTAATCCATCGTCAAATACCATATTCAAGTTTTACAATGCTTATATGTTTGTTTAGGTCAAGTAGAAAACATTTGTGTGTTACTTCATGCCAGCCTGACCACCTTTAATTCCTAGTGCTGACTTACGCTAAACATTTTTGGCAAGTCTTGAGAAAGCACTGTAAAACTATGTTTCCTCTCTATATTTGTCTAAGCATAAGTTGTGTTACATTCTTGCATAAATTCTGGTGAATATTATCCCTCATAGAACATTTTTCACTCCAAAGCTCAGGCAAAAAAAAAATTATTATTACATAACCTGCTGAAAAAAAAATACGATCGGTCATAAAAGAAGTTTAATTTGATCAGCAAATGAGGATACAGCCTTATCATGTTCTGAAATCAGCTGCATTTGATGTGTTCACATAGGAACTGATATAGGAAAAAAGCTATAATTCAGAAATTATGTTTAATTCAAATATTGGCTTGAAATTAAAGATTATATCAACTACATGTAGTAAATTACTAGTAAAGTTACACACCCTCCATTTATATAGAATCTAGTTCTATAAATGTCAACAACTTACTTATGTGAATTTCATAAGTACAGTCCAAGTTTCTGCTGTCATGAATTGTTTTTGTTAAAAAAAAACTCTTTTAAATAAGAAATTCAAAGAAAAACATTTTTTTACACTGACATAATTCATTTTCTAAGGAAGCTTTTTTCTCCTGAAGTCATATTTAATGGATAAATTTACATACTAGTATAATATTACTACATAGTACTTCTTCAGGGTTTGAAATTAGTATGGGCCCACTCGCCAATGGCTCCGAAAATTTGGTGTGGGCTACTAAAATTTCTGTTTTTCTTGTATAAAACATATATTTGCTACCAAAATTTAAGCTGTGGGCTACCATGCCAAAATTTAAACTTCAATCCCTGCTTCTTGAAATCAAATATATCTTTTCATGTAAAAGTTGAAAAAAACTGCTTTCTAAATGAGGCAACACAAAGTTACACCCTGCTTTCTTGGATTTCATGATCAATGATCAATTCATGAAATTTCATGAAAAAGCATGGATTTAACTAAATGTTTCATGTCCTAATTCTTGATCATGCTATTTCATGTCACATGATCATGAAATACCTTGAAAAACCAAGTTTACATAAAAAAACTCATGAGTAATTTGATCATTTAGTCATGAAAAACCATGAACAAAAACTTGTGCACTTTAAAAGATTGTTTTCAAAAATAAAAGCAGGGTTGTGTGATTTATCATTAAGATACTGATGGGCATTATTTTCTGTAGAAAAAAAGTAATTATATTCTAATGGCTATTATCAGTACAATACATTTGTACCTAGTCCAAATAATTATGACCTCTTGAAAGGCTATTTTATTTTTTGCTTTGACACCTTCCAAAGCAAGGCGCAAAGTGCAAAGCAATAAAATAAAATAGCCATTCAGTTGAAAAATGTTTTTAATGCAACACCCTTAATTTATTTTTTATACAGTGAACCTTCTCTAAACCTGTCCCTCTGAATACCGGTTCTCCCTTCATACCGGCCAAATCGAGAAGTCCCGTCCGATTTGCATTCAATTAAATGGTCATTTAACCTTATAAAACCGGACAGTATTTTTTTTATTTATTAAAATTAATCAAAATCAATAAAATTCAACCTCATAAAACCGGCCTTGTCATCTGAAATCACTGATCCATACATATAAGTGTATTGTAACCAAAAGATCTGGTCATTTCAGGACTCCTGCATGCAAACTGAGCTCAGTTCACCTGCCATTACTGTTTCAATACCCTAACATTTAATCCTAAGACAGAATGTATTTAGTTCATTTACTGTCTATAGACAGTTGCTAGTAATTTTGAAAAAGATGTAGGATCAATGATAGTAGAACATTTTAGTATATTATTAGTGAAATATCATTGATGTATGGTATTTTTTATTTATTATTCCTGCAAAATAAAAAAATTAGATAAGATGAAATCGAAGTTGTAACTGTATTTTACAATACATTTTATATACAAAACTAAAATTCACAAAGGAAAACATATATTTTGATTAATGTAAAATACATTTTCACATATTCTCACTCACCCATATTAAAGGGAAGTAACTCTTGGTGATTTCAATTTTCAACAAACCAGCCACCCCCGCAAATCGGCCGTTTTTCGTGGTCCGACGGGCGGCCGGTTTTGAGAAGTTTCACTGAAATACCGATAAAGGGACGAATCAAGTTCGGGCCGATATTATATGGGACGAGATTGACACCTTGACATGAACGTACTTGCTCAAATACGTGACGTCATTAAAATGTGATTACGCTGATCAATGGAGATTCTGAATCAAAATTCAATATGAAGATGTTTTCAGATAAGTATTTGATTTAACATATAATGATTATAAAATACAATTTGTTGAGGCACTATGAAATTTTTATGGTTTTAATCTGAGCAAAACATCAGAAAGTGTTGACAGACATTTACCTATTAATATAAAATACAATGAATATATTGACTTGTTGACATGTTGTCACATTCTTAACAGGCATAACTGGTATAGGATATGTAGAAATTAAATTGTGCTAATGAATTTGGTGAAAATTATAAGTTGCCAGTTTTATCTTCAAGTGATAAAAAAGGGGGTGTACTTAGTCTTAATTTGAGTTCTATGCTTCCAATGTAAGATATAATAATGCAATAATGTTTCTATTGAATTTAATGCTTCATATAAATCTGTTGAACAATTGATTCTTTGTGGATATTTTTTGTACTTTTAGGGGATTAAATATGAGCTGCCAATAATGATATGAAACAGATTTTATGCAGACTGCATTTACCTTTATTCAGCAATTCTAGTTGGAAGTACGGAGACAGCAAGTTTTAAATTACAGAAAGGAAGAGAAGTTTATATCTGACACATAATTTTTATATTAGTATTCAGTTTATGGGTGAAGTTTAAACTGACCATACTCCATAGTGACTGGTTTTTTATACTATACAAACCATACAGGTCATTTTTTTGTTCATGGATACTCATCCGATAGTATGTTAAGAAGGTTATGATCAGATCAAAGCACTTTATTGTGTGTATCTCAAAAGTAGTGATAACCCTTGGGCTTGGAAGATTTAGATATCAAATCAGTAACATAGGGTTTTAATTGTATTTCAAGCAATCTTTACCCAAACATGACTGTCAACATCTATATAAATAAAAATTGATCTTTGATTTATCTGGTATATTCTTATTTGCATCATTATTTTGGTATTTTGAACTTACTAAAGTTTGATCATGATAATTCATTCAAGTTCATGTACATGATCATGTTATTTCATTCTGTTCATGATTGCTCCTGTTATTTCATTATATTTGATCCATACTTTGTTCATGGTCAATGAAATTTTATTCGGCAGTTGAACATACCTGGTATTTCATGGTATTTCACCTCATGTTATTTCATTATATTTCATCTAGACTTTGTTCATGGTTATTCATGGTTTCTGAAATTTAATAGTGCCATTTAACGCACCTGGTATTTCATGGTATTTCATGGTTAAAATCATGAATGTTTCATGAAATTTCATGATCCTAATTCATGAAATTTTCATGAAATTTACACAGAAAGACATGAAATTTTACTGTTCAGGAAAGCAGGGTACCCCAAAAAATCAAACCCTAATATCATTCATGAGCATTTCATGATCAGTCAATAGAAACTAAAAGTAAGCCATGTTGCTAGTTTAAGGGAGATTACTCTAACTGACTTGTGTGACTTGTGAAATGTAAATGGTATTTTGTAAGTCAAAGACCTTGTAATTAATTGGAGGAGTTTGTCAATATGTCTTGTTTTCTTGTTATACAAATTTTATGACAGAAATGACATAAAAAGTTATTGCAGTGGTATATAATTACACCCTTTCCAAATAAAAATCTTTTTATTTGTTATATGACCTTAAGTTATGACCTTCAGGAAGAGGTGAAATAAGGGGGAATTCATCGGAATAAATCTGATATTTACTTTTAAATACAAATTCTTTTAAAATTTGCAGAATTGATGACATTAAAATGTTGATGAAAGAAATTAATTTTAGTTAGCAAATTTACTAAAATATATACATAAATTTAGAACCAATATAAATATGTAGTCATGAAATATGAAGATATTTAAATACAAAAATATTGTTACAGTAATTGAATGCTTTATTTTTAATGATGCATTTTCAAAAATAAGTCGTTCTGTTCAACTATTACAAATAGAGATTAAAATATATGCTGAATTGGCTTAATTGTGGTAGATATGTTGCATTAAAAAAAAGTAACTTTGAGGGAAATATAAAGTTCATGCATTGGCAGAGATGAGCTCTTATTTTAAAGACAGCTCTATACAATGTAAGAAGAAAATAGCATTACAGTTCCATGATTGTAGGCATGGTAGACTGTTCTTGATTTAAACTTAGTCCATCTCCTCCTCCCCAAGGAAGGCACATTTTAATCATTTCTTTGAGCATCTTTGTTTTAATGTCATAATGATCATTTATAAAGTTCTATGAAGTTGAATTATTAAAGTCATTTATGTTATTTTCTCTCATTGACTTTCTCTAAACCTACTTCTGTAACAATATTTCTGACTTAGGGTTTCAATAGTGGCAATTTGAAATGTAAAAAAAAGCTGTGTTATTGAATTTTAATTTTCTACATGTATATATATAGGTTACATATAAATCTACCAGTTTTATATCCCTGAGCATAACGCCAGTAGTAAGTACACACGTGTATTACATATGACTTTAACTTTTGTGTACATAATAACATATTTATAACTTAACATATGTATACATAATACATATAATTTATTATCTAATAATTAAAACAAGTATTTATTTTACAACCACATTGAATTGTGCCTTTATTAGAATAGAGGCGAAAGATACAAGATGCCAGGATATTAGATATTTTAATAAGTTTAAGAGAAATTTAAATTAAGTTTTGACATTTGCAGTATTTGATTACAATTTCAAAATGATTTATATTAACATATTCAAATTATTTTATGAATATGCAATATGAAAATAAGGAGATGTATGATTGCAAATCAGACAACTATCCATAGAACAAAGAACAATAGTTATAATGGGAACAATTACAGGTCACCATATTAAGACCTTTAACAATGAGCAAAAACCATATATATGTACTACTAAAAGGCCCAAGTACGACAAAATGTGAAACAAAACATTTTTCTGACAATTAAAATTTGTCAGAATAGCTGTTTTTATTTTGAATAGTCACTGGTAAAAAATACCAAAATTCCAAGAAAAATTAATAACCATGCATGTAGGTTTAAATAAATACAAGCTAACTTTCTTTTCAATTTAATCCTAACAAACAAATTGTTCAATTAAAAAAAAAATTACATATCATAAATTAGTAAGACTAAATGATTAGAGTTATCCCTCTTTGGAAAAGGACACATCTGACATTTTGTACATTTTCTAATATTAATCATTTATCGACAATAATATTAACGACTTTGTACTAATGCTAATTTATCATAGTCAATTATATATTATCAGTAAAATACAGTCTGATGTACAAAAATATGCAACCTGTTCCAAGTTGTTAAATTTGTATCTTGTATTGATACTTGTCGAAAGTTATTATCAGGAGAAAGCGATACCCTCTTTTTCAATTATCATCAAACAACCTAACAGTCGCTGATGTTCTGATGCAGAGTCAATGCAAATACCCTAGCAACAGGAATTTTTTGATAATTACAAACTTTTAGAGGCACAATTAAGGGTTTCAAAGACATTTTTGTCTGTACAACAACCATGACAATTGTTTTTAAAAATAAGTTTTTAATTGAAATCAAATGGACGTATCTTTAACAGAATGATGAAAAGTTAAATATTTTTCTGTCAACATATTCCAACTTTGCAAATGCTTTCAATGCATATAACTCTTCTGCCCATGCCTGGCTTACCGAATATAATATATATATATATATATATAAAATTCAAAATTTTGAAAGGTACTTTATCTCAAAGAAATCATGCTCATGACTTTACTTAAACCACATGAAAGCAAATTGTAATGATACTGAAATTAATTGCATTTATTTCACATGTTGAGTATAACTAATTAGGCAAAACATTTGATATGTGTTTTAATATAGTAGAGAATTGATCAATAAGCATTATATTACACAGTGTCCAAAAACATATACCTACCTTTGAAATATCTGCCACATTTCGTGCTTAATTTTCATGTGCGTAGAACAAGATTGCTCATTCCTGGCAGTGCCCCCATTGTTGACTGCTTGCAGTGTGCATTTGCAAGATACATAACAATGTTTGATGATTAGTAACACACCTGAGCAATAATTATTTTTTCGTTTCCTTGTGTCCTCTTGCTACTGCTGTCATCTGAGATTGGACTAATTGATATAAAATGGCTTCCTTTAGGACTAAAACTCCTGGAAAATTGACAGCGTCCTCAAAATTCCAAGCCTCTACCACTACAAGTGAAGTAAAAACAGAAAAAATTCAAACAAATGTTGGGAAAGTTGACAAAGGTCAACCTTCTACTGGGAAGTCCGTTCAAACAAAAACAGGAAGTGCTCAGGCTCAAACTCAAAGTGTTAAAACCGAAAAAATGGATCCCAAATTAGGGAAAACATCCACGGAAAGTAAAACCGTTACAAAAGTTGAATCTAGCGATAAAAAAGGTGGAAAATCAACTGTGTCTTCTAAATTTCAGAAGGAAACTACAACCACCTCTAAAACTACCACAGTCACAGAGAAGACAAAGGTCGCACAAGGTAAGATTGAGATTAGGCATAATAGTAATACACTACAGATCAGGAGGAAAGGGGAAAAGGGGGGAGGGGGAGATTTTGTCATTTCCACCTGTTTATGGTGGGGAGGGACACAGAATGGGCAAAACTACAAGATGGTCCCACTGTGCCCATTTAAATTTGGACATGTTATTTCTTATCAAAAGAGTTGCATATTCTACTTACTATACTATGGAAGAATGATTTAAGCTTTTGAATTCAGTATTTATCAAAACTTCTATGGATCAATTTGAGTTGGCAGGGTGGGCTGAACATGGTAGGCAGATCAGGGGGGGAAGGGAGTCACTTTGATCTTTTTCTGGTAAGGGTAAGCAACTGAGACATCCAGTACCCCCATCCTTTTCATATATATTTTAGATAACAAAAATACATACCCAATCATATATTTTTAGACAATAAAATAAACCTATAGCTATCATGATTACGCTATTTCATGGAGAGGTAATAGTTTTGACAATTATCTGATGCATTATCGACAGTGTTTTAAATTGCATCTGTGAAAAATGGATTGGGGGGGGGGAATTGTGAACCTTTAGCCAGTTATTTCTTGTATGAAATCTGTATGATACCAGAAAAAACTGGTTGAACATTTTTGTTGTTATGCATCACTCTGAAAGACAGTTGTTTTCTTCTCTCCCACACTTATGTAGATAATTGCTGATAAGATAATTATCTTATGTCTTATCTAATTTATTTCTTTTCTGTATATTGGTAAAATTATGACTTCTTTGTTATAAGAGTACAATTTTAGTGTTGGATACATATGAGTTTTTTTAGTTATTATTGGCTTTGAACTAGCTTTCAGTAACTGTGAGTACTCTCATATTTGTACTTTATGCCTTAAGACAATTTGTTACTTGTTTTTTGGCGTGATTTTTATACGAGCGCAAAAATTTTGTGGTCGTATATTGGTATGACGTTGGCGTCGTCGTCGTCATCGTCGTCCAAGACACATTGGTTTTCGCACTCTAACTTTAGTTTAAGTGAATGGATCTCTATGAAATTTTACCATAAGGTTCAATACCACAAAAGAAAGGTTGGGATTGATTTTGGGGGTTATGGTACCAACAGTTAAGGAATTAGGGGCCAAAAATAAGCATTTTTGTAACTTCCAGACAATAACTTGTGTGTAAGTGTATGGATCTCTCTGACATTGTACCACAAGGTTCCATATCACAAAGGGAAGGCTGGGATTGATTTTGGGGTAATTGCCTCAAAATTTTAGGAATTAAGGGCCAAAAAGGGCAAAAATAAGCATTTTCTAGTTTCAGGACAATAACTTGTGTGTAAGTGAATGGATCTTTCTGAAATTGTATTACAAGGTTCCATATCACAAAGGAAAGCTGGAATTGACTTTGGGGTTATTGCCCAAACGTTTAGGAATTAGGGGCCAAAAGGGGCCAAAATAAGCATTTTCTAGTTTCCAGACAATAACTTGTGTTCAAGTGTATGGATCTCTGAAATTGTACTGCAAGGTACCATACCTCAAAGGGAAGGCTGGGATTGAGTTTGGGGGTGATGAATCATAAGGGGGTTCAAAAATTTGGGGGATTTTTTTTTTCCTTTTTTTTCTTTAAAATTTTCCATTTTAAGTTGGTTATTTCTGATTTATATTTAAAAGCAAATAATAATGATATGGCAGGAGATACACACCAAACAGGATGTGTAAATTATTATATACTAAGTATTGTGCAATAGCAAGAAATTTTCAATTACACAGTATTGCGCAATAGAAAGAAATCTTCAATTGCACAGTATTGCGCAATAGCAAGAAATATCCAATAGCACAATATTGAGCAATAGCAAGAAATTGTCAATTGTACAGTATTGCGCAATAGCAAGAAATATTCAATTGCACAGTATTGCGCAATTGCAAGAAATATTCAATTGCACAGTATTGTGCAAAAGAAGATACTTTGTATAAATTGCTTATTTCTTGACCAATTTCAATGGGGTTTTATTCTTGAATTCTTGGGGTTCTTTAATATGCTGAATCTAACTGTGTATTAAGTTTTTGGATTTTGGGCCCCATTTTAAATTGGTGCACATTGAGGTCCAAAGGGTCCAAAATTAAACTTTGTTTGATTTCATCAAAATTGAATTATTGGGGTTCTTTGATATGCCAAATCTAACCGTGTATTTAGATTCTTAATTTTGGTCCCGTTTTCAAATTGGTCTACATTAAGGTCCAAAGGGTCCAAAATTAAACTTAGTTTGATTTTAACAAAATTGAATTCTTAGGGTTCTTTGATATGCTGAATCTAAACATGTATTTAGATTTTTGATTAAGGGCCCAGTTTTCAAGTTGGTCCAAATCGGGTCCAAAATTAAACTTTGTTTGATTTCAACAAAATTGAATATATGGGGTTCTTTGATATGCTGAATCTAACCATGTATTTGGATTTTTGATTTTGGGTCCCATTATCAACTTTGTCCACATTGAGGTCAAAGGGTCCAAAATTAAACTTTGTTTAATTTCATCAAAATTGAACTCTTGGGGTTCTTTGATATGCTGAATCTAACCATGTATTTAGATTTTGGATATTGGACCATAATAGATGAATGTCCAATTTAAAATTTTAAGTTCTTAGACCACATTCATTCTGTGTCAGAAACCTATGCTGTGTCAAATATTTAATCACAATCCAAATTCAGAGCTGTATCAAGCTTGAATGTTGTGTCCATACTTGCCCCAACTGTTCAGGGTTCAACCTCTGCGGTCGTATCAAGCTGCGCCTCATGGAGCATTTTATTGTCAATCTGATGAGTTTTTCAACTGATTTTTGTTGTTTGAACTTATGTTGTATTGTTACACCATTGTCCTAGGTTAGGGAGAGGGTTGGGTGCCCCGAACATGTTAAACCCTCCCATATTTTATATGTACTTGTCCAAAGTTAGGACCATGTTATTCGGTGGTTGTCACTTGTTGCTGTAATATTTGGTTTATTGTTTTTTTCCATATATATAGGTTAATCAGGCTGTTTTCTGGTTTTAAGTGTTTTGTATTTGTCATGTTAGGACCTTTTATAGCTTACTATATGATAAGTGTTTTGCTCATTGTTGAATGCAGTATGGTGACCTCTACATCATTTGATCTCTGGAGGAAACTGTCTCATTAGTAGTATAGATAGAGGTACTCTACTCTTTTATCAGAATATGAATGACATCCTTGAAAAATGCTGACAAAAAAGTCTTATCGATCCTTGCGTTTTTTAATCTTGTTGGGCTGCTGTCTCATTGGAAATCACATGTACTTTACATCTTATAGCCTTTTGAAGAAGTACCTTTTTACATGTTGTACATGCATCGGAGATGAGTGTATGATGACTATTGTATTCAACAAATAACTTGATAGATAGACTTCACTTTTGTGTGTAAGATTGTATCTATTCTTAGTTAACTGGCATTAATTAATGAAATGTTCATATTTCTAGAAATTGCTTACACTATACTGAAAAACAAGTGTGCGATTAGTTCACTATTTGTCTAATGACCTTGTACTGCTTCTATTATTGAAATGTTGTTTACTGAAATTATGGTAGGAATGTTACCTTTTCCCTAAATGGTGTTTTGAAAAAGCTTTGATTTTATGAATAAACATGCAATTTTGCAATTTTCTAGAAATAGCATTAAAATGATTAGAATGAGATTTGGGTTATACATCAAGGAAAAAGCAACCCAACACAACCACCAAATAAAACTCATCTAGAGGTCAAATAACCAGTCTCTATTTGAAAACTAGATGAATGAATTGGACAGACCTTATAAAAAGATCTACCTTCAATGCCAAATTCTCCAAATAACAAAAAAAAAAACATTAAAGATATTAGTCATAAGACAACAACTTACAAATTAAAAGACATGACTTTGCACAGCTAGACACATTAACACGGGTCATTACTGGATATAAACTTGCACCCAGGGAATATTATGCATATTTATGGATAGTCACACCAAGAATTAAATTGGCATAGGCTCAACAGCTAGGAGTGATAAAAGATATATTATGGGAATGGACCAATCCAGGATTTTTGTGTGTCCAAATATCCAGTCATTTTGGAATCAGTATTAGGGAGCTAGTAAATTTTACACTTTGGGAAGTTCCTCTTTGTATCTTCTACACTTTAATTGGCATGATTCAGGGAAAAATCTCATTGGTAATTATTCCTTTTTCAGGACTCTTGAGGAGTGACTGAAAATAATTTTGGTTTTCATAAAATATAACTCATAAAGTAAGAGAAACAAAAGTGATTTCAAAGTCATCTGACATGTCTGAGGGAAACTTAATCTAAATGACTTTAATGTCCTTAAAAGTTATATCATTGGTGTCCTATTATATTAGTTCAATTCTATGTTATTCAAATATATGTAAATATTATTTCTTACCTATGTTTAAATCTCTGAGCAGACGTTATGACAGAATAAGCATTTTAAGGTATACCTTTAAATACTATATCTATATAAATAGTAAAAAAGCTGATTGTGGTATTGTTGATAACTGTTAACTACGTTATTCATTGGGTATTTAGTTGGACCTGTAGTAAAATAGATTATCGTATTATTAAACGGACCGTTAGATTTGAAGTCAAAGGTCAGTCATATTCTCTGGATGGTTATATTCATGAAAATGTTTTTGGACATGGTGCAGTGAGCATATCCGTCAATATCTGGGGCACCGGCACCGGGAGGCACCCTAGGATTATTTTATTGGATTATTGGTAGAAATGGCAGGTAAATAACTTGTTGTGTCTTGTTAACAGGTAAAATCACATGTATAATTAACACCTAAGATCAAAATGATTGATACCCAATAATGGACAATATTTACCTCTTTTTTGTAATCTGTAGAAAAGGTTAAGAATGAAATTGCTGACCTAGCTTATCTTTTGAATAAAATGTACTCGCATTGCTGTATGAATGTGAAAGCAGGTTGACTTTCCGATTTTCAAAACTTGTTAAATTTAGTTACCTGATTAGTTGCTTTGACACCTTTGTAGCTACAGGATAAGGATTTTAGATTAAAAATTTCTTTGTATATTCACATAAAGGTACTGGATTATCCTCTTTAATAGTGGTTTCAGAATGCAGGGGCGGATCCAGGAGTTTTGAGGGGGGGGAGTGTAATTGCCGAAAATGGAATATACAGCAGTGGAGCTGATGCCAAAAATAATATATTTTCTGATCAAAAGGGGGCATACACCATTTTAACCCCGTTCTTGAATTTACCACTAGAAAAGAGTTCTGATGTATACTATGCACAGTTTGATTGATTGAATTTTGGCTGCTTAACATCTTTGATATTTAATGACAAAAGGTTAATGATAAGTATGATCTAAGAAGCATACACATATAACTTCTTTTACTGATTCGAGGGATAGCTTTGACATCTAAAGATGGATGAATATTTTGTGAAGGATTAATAAATATACTATTTTGGCGCCAGCAGACATGTTTAACCCAGCAACATTCTGTTTGTTACTGTCCCAAGTCAGGAGTTGGTAATTCAGTGGTTGTCGTTTGCCTTTTATAGCTTACTATGCTGTATGGGTGTTTCTCATTGTTGAAGGCCATTCAGTGACCTATAGTGGTCTCTGGTGGAGAGTTGTCTTATTGGCAGTCACATATATATATATATACAGATATTTCACGATTTGAAAATCTCTCCCCATCTTCTTATAAAGACTTAAATTGTCTGTCAAATTTTCAAAAGAATTATTGAGGCTTTCAGAACTCTTTATTTTCAACTATTGGTAACTTGACCTTGAACAAAGTTAAGCACTCTATTGCCAAGCATTGGTGGCTTGACCTTGAACGGAGTTAAGCACTCTATTGCCAAGCATTTGTGGCTTGACCTTGAACAGAGTTAAGCACTCTATTGCCAAGCATTGGTGGCTTTACCTAGAACGGAGTTAAGCACTCTAGATCTGTTGCCAAGCATTGGTGGCTTGACCTTGAACAGAGTTAAGCTCTCTATTGCCAAGCATTGGTGGCTTAACCAAGAACAGAGTTAAGCACTCTATTGCCAAGCATTGGTGGCTTGACCTTGAACAGAGTTAAGCTCTCTATTGCCAAGCATTGTTGGCTTGACCTAGAACGGAGTTAAGCACTCTACTGCCAAGCATTTGTGGCTTGACCTAGAACGGAGTTAAGCTCTCTATTGCCAAGCATTGGTGGCTTGACCTTGCAAACAAGGAAGTGATTTAGAATTGCATGTAATCCACATATAAGATTGGATATATACATGATATAATCTCTTTCTTGAGAATGTTCTGAAGTGTGTAGATAAATACCTGTCAATTTAATTTCTTACCAGTTACAGGTAGATATTAAACTGTGAATCAATTAAAGTTTACTATTATGTAACATGCAGATAATAGATCACACATTTTGTTAAAGATAAGCCATGTTAATGTCAAAAGTTTTTTGTTATTTGGAGAATTTTGAGTTGATGGCAGATCTCTTGTTTTGGCATATTGATAGAAATCTGTCCATTATGGATTTTTTTTTTTTCGTGGGTACCATCTTTTTTCGTTGAATTTTTATTGATGGTTTTGACAAAGTTTGGTATATTATTCTATAGAAAAGATAATTTATATTTGTGATTCACATATTCCCATAAAATCCAGGAATAAAATTTGTTCCTCAGTATTCATTGATTTTAGAAGACTGTCTGTGTATGGTGAACTCTTGTGGTGATTTTTTGTCATTTGGTTGAGTGTTTTTTCATTGATGTATACCCCAAGGGTGACTGGGGAATAGAAGTATGGTCACCATTGGTCTTCCTCCGACCAGCAGTAAAACCCTTGCTAAAGTGGGCGTCCGTTTGGCGGTGCGGGATGTACAAATTTGCAGCCACGTCCGGTCAGAATGGGGACGTAAAACCGATGCCTCGTGTTAAGAGAGTGCCACGCTCTTTGCACGTTAAGAACCCTTGTAACAACTCTTTGAGGGGTCCGTAGGTGACCTGTTGCAAGGCTAAATTTCTGTCCCTATCCAATATACCCTCATTTCCGTGGTAGTCCAAATTTCTCCGACTTAATCCCGGACGCCCTATTACAGAACCTACCTATTGTATTTATTGTTAATTTGTTCTCGTCCTGAATATGCATGAAATATTTGCCACTGGACGTTAAGCAACCAACAATCAATCAATCAATCATTGATGTATACCTGTTACCTTGTGAAAGAAGTAAAACCATGTGGAATTAACATAAATGATAATTATAGAAGGGTTGAGGATAAAGATACATGAACAAATACTTAACAATTACAAGTTTAAGCACTTTCCTCAGTGATATTCATCTTTTAATTGTGCATTTTATGATGATAAACTATCCAATTTGACCTTAATATTTGTCTAGATTGGATTTTTGCTTAAGACAGCAAGGACCACATGCTTGGACCAACATTCTCTAGTCTTCTGAACTTGTGGCGATATAGTGCTGTAGAAGTCTGTCTATTGTTGAAGACTGTTTATCAACCTCTTAATTACCCAAATCCAGAAAAAATTGAGAATTGATGTAGCAGACTAGCAATGATCTGTGTGCCTTCAGCACTAAGTTCCATAAAGGCAACCAAAAAAGGTCTTATAACTGACAGAGGTGCTAGACTGGTGTCTTTTTTTAAAAATTTTAACAGGGTCTGGTTGTTTTGCACATATTTCAATATTAGGTAAAGATAACATAGAAATGTGTGTTGCATGACTCAGATTAATTTTTGATAAATAGTTACTGAGTGTTGATATTGTGTGAAGATTAGATAATGACACAGATTTCATTGAATTCCATGATTAATTTAAAGCAGGCTAATGTACAGATTAATTAATACAATAAATTTAAGATTTATGAAAGAAAAAGTTTTGACAAAGTAGCATATCTCATGTTTGAATGAAATTAGAAGTCCGCTAATTGCTTTAACCTGACCTCTTTATAATAAAAAAGTTGTCTTGAATGTGCATGTAATATTTGCCACTGGACTTTAAGCAAACAAAAAAATCAGCAATCACCTCAAGGTGAACCTATGATCAACATTTTAGAAGTCTAATATTTTTCTGAAATTTTCTCATTTCTTGGTAACATTGTTCTTGATTTGTTTCTAACACTACCTTCCAGTGTCTTTTCGTTGAACAGTAATGTCAACAATAGTGTAACAGATTATCTTTTGTTTCTTTAAAATTTGCTTGTTTATTCCACATCATATTGTACCACTACCTTCTATTATTAAAGAATTAGAAAAACATTGAAAAATCCTGCTTAATAGGCTTGAAATATTTGCCACTGGATGTTAGTAAAACAATAATTTATCAATCTTATCCTATACTTTCATCTATTTTTATGCCGAGGTCAGCTGATTTTGTATTCTTTAACCTGCAGAAGTATGTCGTGATGTTTACACTTTACCTTGATTGATTTCATGTTTATCACTTGTACCTAGCTGTATGTAAATGTTTATTGAAGTTTCAGTCTATTGAAAACTTATCAAGCAAAGGAAAACGTGAATGGATTGTGTTATTGGCATAAATAATGTATGAAAGTAAAATAAGGTGAAATTGAATTAGATTTAAATAGTGTTCTTTTTAAGAAGAAAGAGCATTGAGGTTAATCCTATCTCACTTGTGTAAGATTGGTATATATATTGGAATGAGTTTTAAGTAAAAAGAGAGATTTCTTTTCATATATTTATATGCTTATCCTAGATGTGTATTTTTAGATGTGTGACTGATATCTAGGTCAGTAACACTTCAAGTTCAGTGATAGATATATTCTTTATAGCTCTGTTTGTTGAATCAGTAGATTTTCGCCTATTTTCAGTCTTCTCCAATGTTATCTTTTTTAATCAGAATATGGAGATGTGGTATGATTGCTAATAAGACAACTATCCACCAAAGGCCAAATGACCTGGATGTAAGCAACTATAGGTCACCATAGGATCTTCAACAATGAGGAAAACCCTTACAGTATAGTCAGCTAAAAAGGTCCCCAAGATGACATATGAAACAATTCAAAAGAAAAAACAATGGCCTGATTTATGACAAAACAATTAGCGAAAAACAAATATGATAGTCAAACCAGCATCAAGAGTTGTCTTTCTTTGAGCAGGTTTTTTGTATAAAATCTATATATAAAATGGTGTATTTTGAAATTATATGTAATTAGAAGATACTTCTTCCTCCATTTTTTTTCTCTCAAAAATTTGAAAATATCCCTCTGAAGGTCTTACTGACCTTTCAGATGAAGAACAACAATAATAGTGGATTTCCATTGTTTTCGGTTTGTCTTGTGTGTGTATAGGGATCGAGTGCCAATAATTGATACACCGTATCCTTTCTTTTCTATAGACTCAAAATCTCCTTCATCATATTTCATGGTTGTCATGTTTACAATTTGTGTTTAACTTACCTTACTAGTAAGGTAGGTCAAAAGACAATTCCAAATGACCTTGAACTTTATTGTATGCTTTGTTCCTATTTAATCAGTCTGTTCCAAGTGGATTTTGTACTGTTCACTGAAGATTTTTCATTCCAGCAGCATCCTGAATAAGATGTATCCATAAACCAATTGATTTTAGTACATGACCTCAGTGCATGAACAGAAGTTTAACTTGACCTTGGGTGAACTTTTGACCTTTTCAAACTTTTTATGAATGGCTTTTGGACTTTTATATCACCTTATAATTCTACAATTTATGTTTCTTGTATACATATAAATTTACAACATACTTGACTGTCACATCTGTCGCCCAGAGTTAAAAAGAATTACCTCAAGCTGTTGTAACGATGCAGATATGTCAATTTTACCTGGCAGAAGACTATCTTCCTTGAGAACAGTCCTGATCAATACTTTGACCTGGCAGAAGACTATCTTCCTTGAGAACAGTCCTGGTCAATGCTTATAGATTATATCCAACAAATATTTATTATTGATTAATTAAATATTTACTATTTGTCATCTTGATTGGAGAATTTGTTTTTAAACTGATAAAAATCAACAGTTACAACAGATGCCTAGGAATATGTAGATATTTGACCCTAGGGGTCAGGGAGCGTGATTTTGTCCGGATTAGTGTCATTGATAAAACTGTCCTGTAGGGATACAGATTTGGATTATTTTTGCTTATGTTATAACATAAATAATATATATTTGTTACTACAATTCGGATTTAGCAGTTCTGGAAAATATTGACATTATTTTGCCGGCAGACTAAATATTTGCACATTTAAATATCAGTTTATTGGTTTGTGTGCTTAAACTGACTTTCGAAAAGTTTTCATATACTTGTGGAGTATCTAACAGGGATTTTCCGATTAAGAGGGATTAAATGGCAAAATAAATCTTTCGTCTAATCTTGCTGTTCTTCAGATTAAACAAGTCATTCGTTGAAGTGTTAATATTTTCAAATGGAAGCTTTTTATTTAAATTGTAATTACGATTTTGTAATTCTTCATAATTAGTGAAAAGAAATTGAAAAAAAAAAGCATAGTTTTTCAAGTTCTTGACATTTAATTGGATTTAAGGATTCGCTTATAGTTTTTCTTATCCTTTTTCGAAATGAAAGATTATCACCATGAATTAGTCTGCTGAAGACAAAATGGGACATTTAACAAAAGAGAAATACTCTGATTGTTCTAATTTTTGCACTTGCAGTGACAAAATTGTTATATGACAATTTAGATTTATGATAACAGTGGGGCTTTATTGACACAAGAAACTTTTTAAAAGACCAAAGTTAAAAGAATGTGGGATATGATAGTTTCGTATTCGTGGATTGTTGTGTAGGATTATGCAGAACAAATCATGCAGGCTACAATAAAGAATGCTTCTTGGTACACAAGCTATTTGCAGCATTTTAAGGATAAGGATACCAAATCGTCAAAGTTGAATGTAACATTCGTTGACCTAGGCAAAGGTAGGGTTCACTTGAATGTTTGTTCAATGGGAAGGTATAATTTCAAGTTTGCGTATTTTATCTTGCACCAAGATGTCGTTAAATGAAATTGGATACCTTGCATTTATCATGATTTTCAATAAAATATGGTCAAATTGCTGAAAGGCCCCTGCTCCTAAATTATTGAAAACTATCACTCTGCATTGACAATAATATGTGTAAACTAGATACACCCATTTGGGCTAACGCCCTCAATGTGTATCTAATACATAGACAGATAATATTTGCATTCTATCTTTTTCTTTTCTTGTTTTACTTTTCAAATTGAAGTTTTGGTATGATATTGAGGGAACAAATGTTTGAACACTTGATTAAGAAGTTGCAAATGGTTTTGATTTATTTACTTCCTTCTATGCGGTAATGATTTTGATTTTGGTGTTTTAACGCCACTTTTAAGCACCGCTTTTGGGCTATTTCGTGGCGGTCAGTTTTATTGGTGGAGGAAGCCGGAGTGCCCGGAGAAAACCACCGACCTTGGATAGGAAAACTGACAATCCTAGTCAATTAAGATTGAGTCGAGTGCACCCGCACTAGCGGGTTCGAACTCACAACCTCAGTGTTGACTGGCTAGTGATTACAGTAGTAACTACTTAGACCACTCGGCCACCGAGGCCTCCTATGTGGTAATGTATCAGAATTTTAAAAATGCATAATTCCTGGAAATAGAAAGGAGAAAACTTGATTAATTTACATATTGAACAGCTTAAAATCCTTTCAAAGGAATTTGAAACAAAGGAGATGTGTGGTTTACATCAATGAGACAGCAACCAAACAACCTAAAAAAATTAAAAAGACGTTTGGAGATAAAATGTGGGTACAACTTAGATCCGTCATCAACACCAACATTCCCTATGCTGACTCTCTGCAGGTGAAGGACTTGTGAAACAACTTTTGAGGGTCAGTTGGTGAACTACTGCAATGTTAAATTTTTGTCCCTATCCAAAAGACCTCATTTTCTATTGGCATACCTTCATCGACTCTATATTACAGGACCTACCTATTGTATTTTTTGTTAATTTGTTCTCCTGAACATGCATGAAATATTTGCCACTGGACATTAAGCAAACAACAATCAATCAATCTATCCTCTCATGACCCAAATACACTTATAAGGTGAAATTAAAAAAATCTAGAATTTAAAATTGATATTATAAGTTGGAAAAGCATTAGTTAAGGAACAAAATAAGCTAAAAATATTGATAGGTTATGGAACTCCTTTTCGAGATATTTAATTTAAAAAAAGGCTGGAAAAGGCTGACTCTGAATTTTACCTTATATTTGCATTGGTATTATTTGGATCTCAAATCGAAAGAAAAGAAAATAAAAGAAAAAAAAAATCCAGAATCTGCTTAAATTTTGGTAAATGACCTTTATGAGCAATTGAAGTCTAATATGAAAAGAAAAATGGGTGTTGTGGGGCAAAATATTTTACCCTGTATTGTAAGAAAAAAATCAAGGAGTCCGAACATCTGACACAAATTCCTAAACCTGACCTAAGTACATCCTTAAGATATAACAAAAGACATCCCTGATTAGTGAATAGCACAAACGCATGTATATCATGAATATGTTGGCGATAAAATACTTCTTTATGATATTACAGGCCCCTCCCCAAGTTTGCCAGGGTTCTGCATTTAAAAGAAAATGTTTGAAAATGTTTGCAAGAAATTTGAGATGAAATTACTCGTTAATAGTGTGAAACTAGGTGTACTGCATTGTTTTTACCAGTTACAATTAACACATAACCATAATGAAATACATCTGGTCACTAATTAACAAGGTAATTAATATGACCTGATCAGACAACAAATTATTCTCAATGGACTTGTTGCATAGCATACAGAAAATGGGGTTTCATCAGCATTTCATTCTTTTCCATTGCTGAATTTGATTTCAGAAATGTATGATTTGAAAAAATGTCTGGTTCCAAAGAAAACTGGTACCAGCATTATGTTGGACAATTGCATTCTGGGATTAAATTTTGTGAAAAGGATTTGTGGAAATTTCAAACTTCTGGTAGGTGCTCAAAACTTGGATACTTTGATTAAGTACAGTTTATTCTCTGAATTTGGTGTTTCTTCTTTTGATTGTATAGTTCCATTCATCACCAGCAGTTGTATGATTTATTGATATTCTATTTTAAACCAAACATCTAAGCTTGATATAATCTCTATACCATATATTGTTCTCTCATGGGTATCAACAGTTTCATAATTCTATTTTGAAAGTTTTTCATTTTCAGTATTAAAAATGACTTAATAAATCTTCCTGACTGAAAGTTAAAAATATAAACAGAATATTTTGAATGAAAATAACAATGAATAATGAGCACAATTTTAGGTTTGCACCCTATTGTTTGCCAGCCAAAAAGAGGTACCTTTTCAACCCTATTGGGCTTGCTGATGCATGATTATAATCAGGTATACATTTTTTTTTTAAAACAAATTGTTTGATTGATTGTTGTTAAAACAAATGTCCAGTGGCAGATATGTCATGCAAATTTAGGATAAGATTTAAAAGTTTCTATTACAGTATGTCTCCAGAAAGAGTACAGAGATTATAAAAAGAGTGAATTTATGGCATTTTAAAATCATACTAAAAACTTAAATTTTGATATTTTTATACTTTCAGGAACTGGAGGCTCAGTTACTTCAAGTCAAAGGTAAATTTTAATGATCATAAAAGAAGATTGAGGGGAAGTGTCAATGAGACAGTGTCAGACCCAAAAACATGCAAAAAGCATCAGGATATCCATATGTAGTTTTCCAATTGCTATAATTTTTAATCCCCCACCGTAGGTTGACATGGGCATAATCCATTAAGTGTTACCCTTGACCGTCCGTCCTTCCATCTATCCGTCCTTCTGTCTTTCCGTCTCCCATTTTCATTTGTTTGAAGCTTGAGCGTGGGCATTTGTGTCCTCTAACACATTCTTCTCCTATTATTGTATTAGTATTAATTATTTAATTTTTTTATGATACCATTTTCTGCTTGATCTTTATATGTTTCCACTTTTGTCACAAAGAGAGCATTTGTTTCAATCCTTATTTTTTACAAGTTTTCTCAGTTTTTCCTGTTGTTGGTCAGTGGTTCTTTACCATGTAACTGCGTATGCCTCCGCCAAAAAGACTGGCCGCCATGATATAGCAAAAGTAACTGGCCTCCATAATATAGCAAAAGTAACTGGCCGCCATAATATAGCAAAAGTAACTGGCCGCCATAATATAGCAAAAGTAACTGGCCGCCGTAATATAGCAAAATTAACTGGCCACCATAATATAGGAAAATTAACTGGCCGCCATAATATAGCAAAGGTAACTGTAAGTGGCATTAAACACCAACCAATAAATAAACTTATTTTTGTCAGCTATGACTCCTTGAGCAAACCTAACCCTATAAGAAACATGCAGGCATTGTTGTATCATCTTGCATAACAAGAAAAATAACAAGAGATTAAGAAAGTATACTAATTCAACCATTATCATGACAACATGACATAACTGTAGGTATGTTCTTTACCTACACGAAGATTGTTAGAATTAAACAGATTCCATGACTACATGTATACATGTAATCAATGACATTGTTTGAATTAGAAACCAAAATGCTCCTAGTGACTGAGGCTTTTTTAGCAGTGTTTGGGTAAATGCCGAACATTATTTTTTTAAATTGGGCTGTTTTTAACTTGTCTCTTTTGAACTTTTTAATATTGATTCTAGGCCTTTTATAGCTGATTAATTTTCTGTGCTCATTGTTGAAGGCAATATAATAACTTGGAATTGAAGTTCTTTGAGTTTTTAATGGGTAATTGTCTCAGTTGGAATGAAACCACATTTCCCTATTTTTATAAAGATTCCTGTATGTACATTTTCATAATTTAATACATTTATCTTATCTCCGAAACCAAAATGAAATATGACAGGCTTGACAGGAAATGTGTGTTAGTTTTTTCCAATGGAGCTTTTTTGTTTGTGCTCATCTACTGTTCAATATGGCCACCAAAAAATTGTTTTCTTAAAAGCAGCCTAATGCACCACATGGGTGTAGAACTTTTTTATGCCCCAACTAGGGCATTATGTTTTTCGGTCTGTGCGTCCGTTCGTTCGTCCGTTCGTCTGTCCCACTTCAAGTTAAAGTTTGTGGTCAAGGTAGTTTTTGATGAAGTTGAAGTCCAATCAACTTGAAACTTAGTACACATGTTCCCTATGATATGATCTTTCTAATTTTAATGCCAAATTAGAGTTTTGACCCCAATTTCATGGTCCACTGAACATAGAAAATGATAGTGCGAGTGGGGCATCCGTGTACTATGGACACATTCTTGTTTTTATTATGCCCCACCTACGATAGTAGAGGGGCATTATGTTTTCTGGTCTGTGGGTCCGTTCGTCCATTCGTTCGTCCGTCTGTTGTCCGTTTGTCTCTCCCGCTTCAGGTTAAAGTTTTTGGTCAAGGTAGTTTTTGATGGAAGTTGAAGTCCGAACAACTTGAAACTTAGTACACATGTTCCCTATGATAGGATCTTTCTAATTTTAATGCCAAATGAGAGTTTTTATCCCAATTTCACAGTCCACTGAACATAGAAAATGATAGTGCGAGTGGGGCATCCATGTACTATGGACACATTCTTGTTTAATATTTTGATCTATTTGATTCAAAAACACTTTACATTAATATTGTGATGAGTCATACCATATCAATTTACTGCATATTCAAACACAAGAAAATAAAAATAGCTTCAACGACATACGTTACTATCAATCTAAGACAAACCTATACTTTTCCTACATTAAGCTGAGAAACACCAATTAAAACAGCTGAAATTTTTACCTTTGCTTTGACTATATCACACCCACTTGATATAATCATGTGGGCAAGTTTATTTTCGTGGATACCAATTTTTAGTGGATTGAGGAAATTTTTTTTTTGTGGATATTTAATTTTGAGGGTTTGCCAAAGTCTGTATACAATTCTTTAGAAAATATGTATTTCATGGATCATTTAAAACTTTGTTTAACCTATTACCACGATCCACAAATAATGATAAATTCATCCACAGTAACACAACAATTAGATTTTTTTTCTATAATGCACTTTAAGGTTGTTCGCTACTCTGTTTAAAAAAAAAAAAACAAGCTTTTTAAAAAACTAATATTATCATGGTTATAAATTGAAAGTATATGAATAATGGAACTAAAAAATCAGAAAAAAATGAAGGGTCTGTGTGCTTGTTTTCAAGATATAAGCCATTGAAAATTTGGCGGGAAATGATTCTCTCTAGATTTTTCATACATTTAACATTGGCACCTTTTTTCTTTCATAAGCTAGGAAAAAATAACAAGGATTTTATAAGATTTTCAAATATTGCTTTTAAATAATATGTAATAAAAATATGAAAAGAAAAATAGGGGTTTGCAGGTAAGATGTTTTAAAGGCACTACATGGGTAAAACCAGAGGATTCCGAATATCTGGCAAAAATTCAAAAACAAGAGTAACGAACATCCTTAAGGTCTGTTCCTCATCAGGAAAAAAAAAGTTTGAAGTTCATGTAGTATCTGCACTTTAAAGTTCCACGAGTGCAGAGTCAAAGACATACATGATATTGCAATCATGCAACATTTTGTGCAGTCAGTTTGTCGAGACTGCATTTATCTTAATGATGAAGAGCCATTGATACATTGTAGTACATGTATAAAGCCTTCTTTATGATGTCAGCTATGTATCAGTGTAGTACTTAATCATAATTTTAAAAAGTGTGGATTCATTATTACTCACGAGATACAATTTTTTCAGGATTTTAAGTGTATAGGTGAATCATGAATTTAAATTCTTTTTCCAATCTATGCCGAAATATATGTAAAAAAAAAAAAAAAAAATTATCCACGATTATACAGTTCTTTTTCAATCCATAAAAGTTGGTAAAAACCGAAAGACGTCTAATCCACAGTTATGACGTTATATAGTGTAAATCAAGAAAGCATTTTAGCATCATATGCTCTTTGTCTCTGTTGTCTGAAATTCAAAGTTTGTAACCAAAATCTTCTGTTTTTAGAAATAGCATAAGGATTGAAATTTAAAGAGATTACCATAATTGTCTGTCAGTATTACTGCTAGGATGTAGAGGGGCACTAGCTTCCAAATTCATTTCCCCAAATGGTCTCAAACTTTCAAATTGGAGTTATGATATAGTCAAGGCTTATCTGAGAATTACAAAACTTCCATAGTATACATAAATATTATTCAATATTTACTACTACGATTTCATTTATTTTCGTGGGTACCAATTTTCATGGAGTGAGGAAAACTTGCAAATTTGTGTATATTTTCCAAAGTCTGCATATATTCCTATAGAACAATTGCCATTAGTTTAACATTTAAATTCGTTTTTCCTCTGTTCCGTTGAAATCCACGAAAATTAGTATCCAACGAATAATAACTAATCCACGATATATATATATACCTCAGGTCACATCCACAGTATATATATAGCTCAGGACACATCCACAATATATATATAGCTCAGGACACATCCACAATATATATATAGCTCAGGACACCTCTATCTGTCCTTGTGTGTTACAAACATTACATTTATTTTACAGTGGTGTTGTAGAGAATGGATTTGATGAAGGTGTGTTCAGAGAGACAGATAGAAATGAAGAGGTAAGGAAAATTTTCCCAAATCAAAGTAATATGAGGCTTTTTTTTTTTCTTAGCTTTTTTCACACAGAAAAAAGGACTAGTGAAATAAATACTTTTATCCATGCTTGTGATTTCATCCATCCATTTCCCAGATGCTTAGACTTTGTGTATCAAGTTTTGATTTTGTGTTTCAAGTTTACACACTTCTTATACAAACATTCCTAAGCAATTCCACTGGGTATGTAAAACAATAAAGAATGTTTGGAGTTATCTCCCTTGTCGACCTTAGTGCTTCTCTTCTTTCCCATTGATAAATAATGAAAATGCAGTAATGAGGATTTTCTGATTGTGTGGGATACCATAATGAAAATCTACTGATTATACTGATTTAATTAAAGCTACATAGTAAAATTAATTGATAATACACTAGTCCCATTCTTTAGATAAGGACTGAAAGAAAAGTTCTAATGTCAGCAAAAAATTTCAATGAATAAGAAATGATATGGTGTATAAATTTATGACACAATATCCCTATATGCAATTCACATAAACAAAAACAAAGGATGAGTTCTTTTATTGTTATTTATTGTGTGACCTTCAACACAGAGAAAAAACTCACAATTGTCTTGCACAGGTTTGGTGGCAGGATTCTCATCTAGATATGGGGCCTCGGTGGCCGAGTGGTCTAAGTAGTTCTTCTACTGTATCACTAGCCTGTCAACACTGAGGTTGTGAGTTTGAACACCACATATGGCAGTTGCGTTCAACTACATTCTTAATTGACTAGGATTGTCAGTTTTCCTGCAGAAGTTCGGTGGTTCTCTCCAGACACTCCAGCTTCCTCCACCAATAAAAATTTACATCCACGATATAGCCAAAAGTGCTGACAGTGGCGTTTAACACCTTAATCTTTGCTAGATGTTAATCATGTTACAACAGTATAAAGATGTGGTATGATTGCCTATGAGACAACTATCTACTAGAGACCAAATGATTTAGATGTAAGGCACTTTAGGTCGCTATAAGAACTTCAACAATGAGCTAAACTCATACCGTTTAAGAAATGTATTAAGACTGTTCCAAGAATATGCTCATCAGGAAAGGAGTAATGCAGAGAGGCTGTGGCTTGTAATGAAATATTGCAGAACTTATCAAGGGGTCACCATTGTCACAGAAATGTATTGAGGAGCTCCTGAATTCAATCTTTTTCAAAGGGACATTAAAGTTATTGAGAAGAATCAGGTTTTACATAGGTGAAACCTATTCTTTAAGATTTGAATAATTCATATCACAAAGCTTTGATTTCCAATATTATTTTTCTGACTACAGTTTATCAGTCCCTATGGATAGCAGTGTATGGGGTATCATAATTAGATCATTATATGGTCCTTTTCTATATGTGCTAAACACAAGGCCAAAAATAAAAATCTGTTTGTGTCCTCTGTTCCTTTTTCTCATACTTGTACTTCAAATTAAACAAAAAAGGTGAATATGCTTTATATACTTGAATGGTTAAGTTTTACTATAAAAAAGGTGTAGATAGACTTTCTTATCAACTTTCTTTTTAGAAAAAAAGAAAGTCTTTTATTTTATCAAAATCCTCAGAAAAGTACTGCTATTGAATTATTGTCTTCCTGTACTGTAATTTTCTCATCTAACTTATATTTTACATGATCTTTAATTCTGTGTTGATTATTTATCAAGATCATGATCGTTTAGCCTAGCCACCTAAACTCTAAAGTTAATTACCAGTCAAGGTTTTCAACGATCATCGATTCAAATTTATTTTTTTCTCGATTGTAAGTTGTAGGTTCTTAATAAATATAAAAGATAAACACATAGAACTAAGTTTAGTATATATTCATGCATTGGTTCAATAATTTTCTAACACTATGATAGCTAGGAACTCTTTTCGTATGACTTTAAAGGGTCTTTTTAACAGGTATTCAATCATCTCGCATATATTTTAGTGTGGCCTAACAGAAAGATTTTTTTTCTTATACTTATTTCATTAAAAATTTAGACAATCCTACTTTTGCTATCCGTAACCTCTGTTCAGCAGTGGAACTGATGAACTTATTGTTAATTAAGTTTATAGCGAATCATAAATAAGTTGATACTTGTGGTCATATAATTCAGTGACTAGATTGTTTATGAAAACCATGGCCATAGTTCAGTCTGAATATAAAACTACTGTAAATTCAGAAATTGTTGTGAGGTTTTTATGTATACGAATAATGCAACTGAATGAGTATCACAAAAATAAAACCTTGCATTCTTATATCTGATCCGTATAACTATATGCAGATTTTCCTGAAATCGCAATGATTAATCTCACATTTTAGTCCATTCTTCAAAATTCGCAATAATTAATGCATGCACTAATTACTGAAGTTACTATTTATGATATTAGAGGAAAAAGGTTCAGAGAATTTTTGTTTATCTTTACAGATCAGTTTCGATCAGATGTCTTCAATTAGGAATAAATTAGAATCAAACCAGTCTGATGAAATTGTTAAAGAAAGGAAGAAATCAGTCCATGAGGAAATAGCTGATGCGAAGGTGGTGAATATGAAAACGAACCAGTCAGAAATCCAGACGTGGTACGGGAAAGTGACAAAGATATCGGAGCCGAATTACCAGAAGTTGGATCTGCTCAGAATATATTGCAAAAATTTAAACAGATTGAAACTACAACTAAATCATACAAGAGGGAGTCTACCCCACCTGAGACTAGAGTTGCAGGAAAAGTTGAATATGTAAGTGAACCAAAAAAAGGAATTGAAATTGAACCACAGAAAGTGGAGGGAGGTGTTTTCGAGAATCAACCTGTGATGGAGGAAGGTGTGGTTCACTCGTATGATGCCCAAGAAGAGGCCCTACCTGAAAAGGGATATGCAAAAAATATATTGGAAAGGTTTAAACAGATCGGAACTCAATCAGGGGATTCAACTCAACAGCGACGGGAACTGACACCAGATCGTAACACTAAATATGAATATGTCAGTGAGCCTCGTTCTGTCATGGAAAAATACGAAGGAAAAACGGAGTCTGGTATTTTTGAGAGCCAACCACAAGAGGATCTCCCTGATATTATTCGTTCAGGCATGCATAGTGAAGAGGCTTTACCTGAAAAAGGAACAGCAAAAAATTTAGCATCCCGCTTCAAAGAGATTAGTGATAAAGCAGGAACACCACACGTGTCAGAGAGGAAAAGGGAGTTAACTCCAGATAAAACAGGAAAAGTGGAATATGTCAGTGAACCAAGGTCAGTTCTTCCCCAATATGAAGGAAAATCTGAAAG
>CM029604.1:26873380-27002470 GCA_017311375.1 Mytilus coruscus | reverse complement strand
AACAGTTTGTTTTTAACGAAACAGAATAAAAGAGAGGCGAAGGATAACAAAGGAGCATTCAAACTCATGAGTCGAAAATAAACTGACAACGCGATAGCTAAAAAGGAAAAAAATACAAGTTTGCTTACTGTCTGTTACATCACATGTTTCGTTGTGATATAATGCTGTCGTCAATTATTCCGAAAAATAGCTACTCTTGCACACAATTTAAGATTACAGAAAATTCGGTGTCATGGCTTGGTTAAGTCGTGTCATGGTTTATTTCATGTTCGACATGGTTCAGTTATGTTTCGTGTCGTTTGTGAAGGAAGAGTAACGATCAAAATAAACATCCAATATACAACTATTGAAATTTTTTTTTTATAAAATCTTTTATTTGGAATACAAAAAGACATATGAACATGATGAACGAATATACAATGTAGTATTATATAATAAGTACATGAGGTTTGATTGCCAATGAGATGACTATCCAGCCGATACCAAAATGACATAGATGTTAGCAACTATGTGTCGCCGTACGGCCTTCAATAATGAGCAAAATTCATACCGTTCGTAATAATAATTGATAAAAATGGAAATTTAATCGGCTTAATTCTAATTCGAAATTGAAATCTTTTATATATTTAAATTCGGAACTTTGTGAGGATTTTTTTTTTTTATCTTAATTTCACTCAATAAAACAAATAATTTTTAACTTTTTGTTTCGTGGATGTTTGAAGACTTATGTTGTCCTCTAAATATCGTTTGGTTAGTTTTGTAGTTGGGTTACTATATCATGGGCGTATAACCCCCACATCTTCTTTTATCCATCATAGACTGGTTCAAAATATAACAACAGATGTATAAAGTAAAATCACAAAAATACTGAACTCCAGGGAAAATTCAAAACGAAAGTCCCTTATCAAATGGCAAAATCAAAAGCTCAAACACATCAAACGAATGGACAACAACTGTCAAATTCCTGACTTGGTACGGGCATTTTCTTATGTAGAAAATGGTAGATTAAAACTGGTTTTACAACTAGCTAAACCTCTCACTTGTATGACAGTCGCATACAATTCCATTATTTTGACAACGATGTGTGAACAAAACAAACAGACATAATAGGTAAAAATGTCAAAAATTGGGGTACAGCAGACAACATTGTGTTATAATCTTAATCAATATAAAAACAAACAAATATTTCATATAGACAAAGCACATAAGATAAAAACGAAAGAAAAGAAAAAGACGGGAATACAAAAATTTACCATAGCACAACAATTACACAATGACAGGATGTATAAGTACCGAGCCACGTCAAATATATATTGCCACAAATATACTAAACAGTTAAAGTAATAATTTACAAAGACAAAGGAAAGAATACCATAACACGTCACTAAAATGACAAACAACGTAAGTACCTAGAATCAATACTTCAATACCATCGTTTATCATTTGTGATGTTGACGCAGAATATTTATCAACAAGGTCTTGGTACCTTCCGATGAACTTATTTAGAAAAAGGACGAGATGTTTGAAACCCTGGTTTATCAACTTTCTGCTCAGACACTGGTGACGTTTTGCAAAGTCTGAGTTGCAGCTGCAAGCTCTTGAATACCGAATGAGATGGGAAATGTATATCTTATATGCAGGTGAAGTTGGTATATTGCTACTAAGGGGGAGGGGAAGTTGATAATTTCAAAATTAAAATCGTATCGTTTGTCATAGATTCTGTTATTGAAATGACCGCTCATGTCAAATTCGAAGTATAAGTATAAAAATGAAGCAGAGGAAGTCGCGTCTGCTTTTTCTTTAATTTCTTGTTCTAGGGGGTATATAAACGGAACCCAATCAGAAAAGTTTGGATTGCTACTGGAAAGAACAACATCAATATATCTGAAAGTTACATTAAACGATCTGGCTTCTTCCATCTTCTTGTTTTTGAGAAATGTCTAAAGGAATTCCTACTCATATGAAAATAAGGGGAGGGGCACAGTTCGTTCCCATAGGTATGCCGACAATTTGTTGAAAAAGTCTACCTCCAAATTCAACAAATATGTTGTCAATAAAAAAAACTCCAGCATACTAATCACTTGCTCTTCTGTGAAGCATGTTTTACTTTTTTGTTCACTTTTAACAAAATATGCAGTAATGGTATCCCAAAGTAATATATTTATAGCGTATGCTACCATTTTTATGTTAAAAAGCATTGTGAATCATTTCTTGTAGACGATTTTTCAATTTCACATGGGGAATGGTGGTTTACAGAGTCGAAAAATCAAAAGTTTTGATAGAACTAATTTTAAAATTGTCCAGAAGTTCTTTAGAGTTTTTTAGAATCCTCATATGGTTAATACCTATACGCGAGTAAACAGTTTCAATAGTGCATTTAAATTTTTCACCATAACGAATAGTGGTACATTTCAGTGCCGTGTATAAACATAAGTGCCTTTATTTTTTTTTTTTTTTATCATAATCCAAAATAAATAGAATAGGACATTTTATAAATGTACTGGGTGGTCATTGTTGAATATCGTTTTATGTTTTTGCATCAATTTAAGGGAGCTACCATTTGATTTTTATGGGGGCTAGGATGAAATTTGAAAAATAGGCAGGACAGGAGTTTTGAGTAAAAAAGGCAGGATGAGATTATTTGCAAAAAAAGGCAGGATGACAATTTATGTAAAAAAGTCAGGATAAACTAAAAAAAAAGGCAGGACCGAATTGAGTGAAAAATAAAAGGCAGGACCGAATAGAGGAAAAATAAAAAGGCAGGACAAAATTTTTCATCCTAGACCCCCATAAAAATCAAATGGTAGTTCCCTAAGAAGCAGGGATATGATCGGGAAACGACCAAATGACACAGACAAATTCTTTTAAATGTTCCCCATTACATTTCGTAATGTTTTTTTTTTTTTTTTTTTTTGTATTTATCCAAAACGTGTCATGAAAACCTGTCTTCTCTTTACCTTCACTGTAGACAGTATTTACATATGCAGCCAAACATCTTTAACCAAATTGCATGTAATACGAAGTGACCTTAGATGTGACCTTGTCATAATATAAAGCTTCGTCAAAATCGTTTTTTTTTTTTAATGACGCACATGCTCTGAAATTTTAATTGCGAATAAAAGTAGTAGTGGAGCTCTAATACATTTATGTGCATGACAACCTTTAACAAACACAACAAACAGTTATTTAGAGTTTCTTTTACTGACGGCCTTCGTTTTCCTGGACACTTTCATCATGTCATTTGCCAAGCTACGGGTCATTAAACATCAATTATTATAAAAACACAAATATGTGTCAACTATGCTCCAGGACCCGCTCGGAATATGTGTATATGTCCATGTTCAGTGATCCACAAAATTTAGTAAACCCTTATTTGGCATATATAATTTGAAAAAAAAATCATAATTATCATTTTTATGATAATTAACATATGCACTATAACTCTCATAATGATGTGACTATAATGCCTAATACATTTGTGTTTAGACCTTTCATTCAAAACATCATCAAAACATAAATTATGTAAACATGCACATGTATTAACTCATTCAGCATGTCAACCTTATCCATTTTGTTCGTTTATGCAAGGAATTTAGATATATAATTCCTTGGTTTATTATTAAATGTTTTCAGCCAATAACACAGACTCAAAATCAGAATTGCATTCTGTGAATCCACTGGATGATTACAGTGTTTGTTTTAATTCAGATGGATCAAATCCTTTATTTCTAGTAGGCAAAGTAGGTCTCTACAAGTAAAAGACCCCTTGCAACAAATCCCACGAAATGACCATATGTGACCAGTTGCAAGGCAACATTTCTGATTATATCCAACATACGCTCTTCTGGTAGCTTTTGTAGTAGAAATCCAAATGTTTCTCTTTATTTTACCATTCGATTCATTTCTTATATAATGTGATCTCAATTTGAATATACATGAAATATTTACCACTGGAATATTAGTAATCAATCAATCTGTGTAGACTTGTGAAATGACGTAGTTCATGTGACGTACTAACAACAAACAGTAACGTCATAAATTTTCGTTTTCAGTATTTCCTGTTGTTTTTTTTTGTTTGCGATTGGCAGCAGATTTTGGTAAAATTGCCTCTTTTTAGCTAGACCATGCCAGTAGAAAGAACGTTTACATTTATGTAATGTAGAAGAAAGATGAAACCCACGCGATACTAGATTTACTCCCCAGTTAACCCTTCGTGTTAGAGTAAGAATGAAACTCCCTTTCAGAGCACATGATATCATCGCAGTATTTGCTGGGGTTCTTTTTTCTCCAATCTAATTAAAATGTAGATCTGTGATATCGCCATGCTAATAACAGTGACGAATAAGCGAGTTTCAAATGGTCTGAATATTAATATTAAGACTTTTCAATACAGACTTCACAAAAGAAATATGTCAATTGGACATGCTTTGATACTATATCTGCCCTTGAATTTTACTAGATAATATTTTGTTCGCTTTGGAGATTCCGTATATCGTCAGGTTATCGGAATTCCAATGGGGACTAACTGTGCACCACTTATTGCGGACCTGTTTTGTATTGCTATGAGTTACAATTTATGACTAAAATCAGCAAAGACCCATCGAAACAACATCTGATACAAAATTTAATAATACTTTTAGATATTTGGATGATATATTGGCTCTCAATAATGACGACTTCAGTATGTATACTAAAGAAATTTATCCTGTTGAACTTACTTTAAATAAAGCTAATACTAACAATGACCACTGCCCTTTCCTCGATCTTGATATCCATATCATTAACGGAAAGCTTATTACAAGAATTTATGATAAAGAGATGATTTTCATTTCCTATCGTTAATTATCCATTTTAGATGGTGACGTTCCTTGTCACCATCTTACGGTGTTTTGACGTTCCTTGTCACCATCTTACGGTGTTTAAACATCAATTATTATAAAACACAAATATATCTCAACTTGTACGATTCGCTCGTGTATGTAACAACGTTTCAGATTTTAACGAAAGAAATTTATGTATTACTGAAAATTATTACACCAGGGTTTTCGATATCACAAACTAGTCAAAACATTTACTAAATTTTATCATCGGTATAGGACATCATTCGTAAATATAGCTCAACATATATTTTATACTTCAGGTATTTCAATTCGCTCGTGTATGTAACAACGTTTCAGATTTTAACGAAAGAAATTTATGTATTACTGAAAATTTATTACACCAGGGTTTTCGATATCACAAACTAGTCAAAACATTTACTAAATTTTATCATCGGTATAAGGACATCATTCGTAAATATAGCTCAACATGCAGACTTCTTATACGTTCAGGTATTTCACATCCAATCTTTTATGGTAATATTCTTTATAAAGACTAAAATGTCAGTATTCACCTCAGAAGCTAACAAAACCTTTAAATAGACTTATTAAGAAGGATATAGTTACGATACTGTTGTCAGGTCATTAAAGATTGCATATTTTGGCTTTAATATTGATTCACTTATAGGGTCTTTGCATCGAACTAAACACATTTATTTAAAACCAGTTGTTGGCATGACACGGGTTATGCTCTTCTCATATATTTTATGATGGTATGATACTAAACCCCTAACGGAGGGATTGTGCCTGATATTCATATGATGAAGACATAATCTTTCAATCAGTTTAATTGAGGTCTGGAGCTGGCATGTCAGTTAACTGCTAGTAGTCTGTTGTTATTTGTATTATTGTCATTTTGTTTATTTTCTTTTGTTACATCTTCTGACATCGGTTACTCGGACTTCTCTTTAACTGACTTTTAATGTGCGTATTGTTATGCGTTTACTTTTCTACATTGGCTAGAGGTATAGGGGAGGTTGAGATCTCATAAACATGTTTAACCCGCCGCATTTTGCGCCTGTCCCAAGTCAGGAGCCTCTGGCCTTTGTTAGTCTTGTATTATTTTTACTTTTAGTTTCTTGTGTATAATTTGAGTTTAGTATGACGTCCATTATCACTGAACTCTACTATATATATTTGTTTAGGGCCAGCTTAAGGACGCCTCCGGTGCGCCAATGTCCCAAGGAATTTCTCGCTGTATTGAAGACCTATTGGTGACCTTCTGTTGTTGTCTGTTCTGTGGTCGGGTTGTTGTCTCTTTGACACGATTCCCATTTCACTGATTTTACTAGTAATATATGTATTTGTTTAGGGGCCAGCTTTTCGACGCCTCCATTTGCGGGAATTTATCTTACACTATGCTTACAATTTGGAAATTGGAAACTTAGTATGCATTTCTACGGTTTATTCCGAAGAACAGATTAACGTCGATTTTGACTCTTACGGGAATATATCTTAATTTCAATGAAAAACATATACATGTAAGATTTCTCCCTTTGTCATCAAGCTATTGTCAAGTTCATAATTTCTCCATATCTTCCTCTGTCTTCGGTTTCTACATTTAAATGTGAATTTACTTATTTTACCTTTCGTGAGATATATTTTACGTGACTACAAGCTTGAATCACTTAAGCACGAAATGCATAAAATGCAGAGAAATGGAGATAACGTGTTTCGAACACAACACATTCTTACTCAAGTGCTAGTAGAATTACAGAAACAAATGTTAAATATGAAAAGGAATGGCAAAAGATACCAACGGGATGTTCAAACTGATAAAGTCGAAAACAAAATGACAATGCCATGCCACAAAAAGAAATAAAGTCCACAAAACACTCGTAGACAACACAACAAAAAAAAAACGCTGCTCTGACAGGATAAGCAGATCCTGTTCCACATGTGGCACCCGTCAACATTTGAAGTTTCTCCCTTATTATTTGACTTCCTGTAGAGATTTCTCTGAATAATAAATCAAACTCAGTATTATATAATTTTCCAGTTTTGTTATAAAATCTTAAATTGCATACCTTAAAATACAATTTTGTTAATTCTTTTACAAAATTCTTACACAATGCAAACATACAAAAATACGATTGTAACTTAAATAATATTAACCAATAAAATAAACCTTTATATTAAACATGTTAAATGTAAAGGCTTATTATGTCCCAGTGCTGTTTCGTCTTTTCATCTTTTCAGGATATCGGGTATCGTCAAAATTACTTCACATAATCAATTGTAATCCGGATAAACATGTTAATTGTACGGACACCTTAAGACTCAGTACTGTTTCGTCTTCCCCTTTTCTTTTAAATAACAGTATTATCATAATTATTTAAACTGTTGTCATACAGATTGAATTGTAACCCGTTATCTTCTAATACTGACATACAAGCAAGATGTCAAACTATGTTGCCTTCTACTGTATAACAGTCATTTCTTTAATTCTGCATTATCGTGAATCAAATTGTTAGGAAGGCTGATAATATCTGCAGAACTCTTCAAATGAAGGAGGCGGACCTAGCAGACAAGACGACAGAGAGGCTGGCTATATCTGCAGACCTCCTTATACGAGGGAGACGGAGCTGGTAAACAAAACGTAAGAAAGGCTGAGACCTCCGCATATAAAGGAGGCAAAGCTAGTATACAACATGTCAGGAAGGCTGCTAACATCTGCAGACCTCCTAGCATAAAGGAGGCAAAGCTAGTAAATAAAACGTTAGGAAAGCTGGTAATATGCAGACTTCTTCATAAGAAGGAAACGGAGCTAGTAAACAAAACTTAGGAAGGTTAGTAATATCTGCAGACATCTTCATATGAAGGAGGAGGATCCAGTAAACGAAACGTCGGGAAGGCTGGTAATATATACAGACCTCCTTATACGAAGGAGGCGGAGCTGGTAAACAAAATGTTAGAAAGGCTGAGACCTCCTCATATGAAGTAGCCAAAGCTAGTAAACAAAACGCCAGGAAGGCTGAAAATATCTGCAGACCTCCTCATATGAAGGATGCGGAGCTAGTAAACAAACCGTCAAGAAGGCTGGTAATATCTGCAGACCTCCTCATATGAAGGAGGCGGCTCTCTATCGTGATCTTCAATGTTTTCTGACCATGATGCTAGTGGGTGTAGGTGTAAGTTAGAGTTATCTTGTGTGGCATCCTGTAACTGATCGTCCTGCATTGTTTCTGAATTGTCATTTACAAATGTTGTACCATGTGCAGACCTTGCTCCTATTTCGGGAATATGACGAACGTCTCTGATACTTCCCGTCAGGTCGCTGGATTCAGACGCTGTCGGTTGATCTACCTTTCTTTGATATATATTGTTCTGCATGTAATGCATATTTATAACTACAATTAAAAGAAAACGTATCGTCGTGTGAATCTTATAATGGTTTATTTTCCATGTTTCCTACTGTTGAAATTGTATATAAACTCTCACAGCGGAATGTCATAAATATTTAACTTAGACACAAAAAGTTATATAAGGATAGAGTTTCCGTACATGAAAAACAATTCTTTGTTCGATTTTTATTAAGTAGAGGAGCAACTTAGATAAATAAAGCATCCCTTTTCTGGAGATAGAACACTACACTACAAACAATGTTGTTTTAGAAATGTATACCTATATTTCTGTTGGAGATATACCATGAAAGTTTTAACTGTGCAATATCCCCAATTCTGAACTGCTGATTTGCTAACATTTGCTCATAGCTTGTGTTCAAACCATGCAAACAGTTTAAATATAGTACTACTAAGAATTTTAATAACAATTATTTTACTGCAAAAATACCTGATAAAACCGTATCAAAATATTTGTTTCTAAACTAATAAGATGCATAAGCTATTATAATCCAATGGGAGTGTGGAGACAGAAGAGTGTATTTGTATAGGGTGATGTAGCATTGCACTTGGTTATCAAATATATAGCTATCTTCAATTTTATCAAAGGTAGACATATAACACTATAAGATTCACATAACGGTATGTGTAATTACAAATGGAATATCAATCTAAAGTACTTTTTGTACATGTTGTATGTATCTTTTTTTAAATAATGCATATACATCAGGACTTTAATGACTAAAACGAATATATTAGTTCACAAACATGGTTTACCCCAATTCGTTATGTATGTGCATATCCAAAGTCAGAAATCTGCCATTCAATAAGTGTTGCAGATTGCTTTCTGTCATGTTTGTTTTTCGTTTTTTTTCAATATTATAGTTTGAATTGTTTTACATGTTTTCTTGTCAGAGTCTTTTATAGCTGACAATGAGGTATGAGTTTTACTCATTGTTGAAAGCCGTACGGTGACAAATCATTGCTTAAATCCACATAATATATATTTTATAAAAACATCAATCATCGTCATCGTCATCATCATTATTATCGTCATCATCATCGCTATCGTCGTCGTCATCATTGCCATTGGCATCGTGATCGTCGTCACTGTCATCATCACCTTAATAATGTAAATATCAAAATAAAAAAAAAACGGTTATATGAATGTTTATATGATTAAGTTTAATTACCTCGCCTCGGTTCGCTCTCCTCGCTATTTCTTTTACACTTATATTTACAAAAACATCCACACATCATTACCAAAGTAGAGGAAATTATAAGGGCAATGATCACTGTTTGGTTTTCACTATCACTGTTATCTTCATCTGATGGCGAGTTCCAATCAGTATCATCAAAGTCTTCCGTCCATGACGACCATTCTGTAAAATAATGTAACAAAGCGTTTGAAAATACCAACTCCATTAGGAATTAGTTAAATTTGTACTACTCGTTAAATTTCTATTTGATTTGGCATTTACACTATTCTAATTCTAACGCCCTGGTGAGTAGAGAAAAGTGCATATGGCATACTAAATTATAAGCCTGGTATCTGGATGAGTTTTCAAAAGACAGGACAAAAATTAGTTTTCATTATTCGTTATTGAAAAAAAGAGTCATTATATCAGATATTCAACATGACGTTGGATCATGTGATCACAATCGGTTTTCAATGTACATGACACGATGCACAACCCGCAGATTTCGTAAAGGACTTTAATTTTTTTCCTATAATGTCAATTGTTTAACAATATACAAATGAAACATCTTTTTATTAACCTTATGATGATCATGAATGTACAGGTTGTTATTTTGAAATTCAGCATATTTTTTGCAGTAGTTCTAAACTTTCGTTTGTTCATCGTCTCACTAAAAAGTGAAAAATAATACGATATTCAAAGTCAGAATTAATCTGTTCTGTTAACACATATGCTGGCATTGTTCATTCTAATTGAGGCTGGTGTTTGCTGTTATTGCATATGTGAAATGCAACTTAATCATAATGTTCTACGTAAATTATTATTTTGGTGCTTCTAATTTGTCAAGTTATATAAAAAAACGATCGCGAAACTTTATTCTCGTCTTTGACTTCTAAACAGCGTGTGACGTTATAGGTACACTAACGGCGTCAAACGTATTCACCAGACGTGATTAGTTTTATAATAATAATAATAATAATAATAATAATAATAATAATAATAATAATAAATTCTTTGTTTAAAGAGGGTACCCCAATTACAGTCGGTTCGAAATAATATAAATGTTTACAAAAATCTTAGATACAATTTTTTTTTTATTAATGTATTAATCAAAAAATAATCATAACTCAAAATATTCCGTAAATCAAAATGGCGTCTTCCTTAATCACAGACCGGTTCATGAACGTATAATTTACTCTTTCAAGATATGTACGGATAAATGTTGACGACCAATACCTTCTACATTCAAGTCTGTGCGCTCCACAGAGAGTCATATAGCAAACAAACATATCAACACCACATCACAGCTTAATGCCTCTTCAGAACATTTGAAGGTTCCTACTATGTATTGGTTACCTAAACTACACATAAAAACCAGTAAAATATCGTTTCATCTCGGCCTCTAATAAGTGTTCTACAACTACACTTTCAGTGCTTTTAGCTAGTTCCTTAACTACTATCAAAGAACTTATCATTAACTTTTGTAAAAAAATATATGAAAATAGTTGAATTAACTATTTTTGGAGTATAAAAAATTCTTTAGATGTTTTAGATAAATTACGTGCTTTTGATGGTCTTTTTGATTCTGTTGACAGTTTTGACTTTTCAACTCTTTACACTACACTTCCACACAATCTTATCAAACAAAAGTTTTCCTATTTAATTAAGTGGTCGTTTGGTAAATCTGAACGCAAATATATTTGCTACAACCCATGTAAAGCCTTCTTCTCTAATGAGAAAAGTAAATATGCTAGATATACTTACTGGAGGTGTGATTAGATGATTGAGGCTGATAATATTCTCCTTGATAATATTTATGTACGTTTCGGCAAAAAAAAGTTTATCGACAGGTTGTAGGTATTCCTATAGGCATCAATTGCGCCCCTTCAATAGCAGACTTCTTTTTGTACTGTTATGAATCACAATTTATGACCAAACTCAGTAAAGACCCGTCTAAATTGCATTTAATTGGTAAATTCAACAACACTTACGATTATTTTGATGATATCTTTTTGTTGAATAATCAAGAATTTTCTAAATATATTGCCGAAATTTACCCCAAAAGAACTTACTTTAAATAAATCAAATATAAACAATAATAGCTGTCCTTTCCTAAATTTAGATATTTCAGTTATACACAGGAAACTCTACACAAAAATTTACGACAAAAGGGACGATTTTTCGTTCCATGTTGTTAATTTTTCTTTTTTGGACGGCGATGTGCCTTTGGCACCATCTTACGGTGTTTATATATCATAATTTGTTCGCTATGCCCGTGTCTGTTGTAACGTTTTGGATTTCAATGAACGTAATCAATGTATTACTGGTAAATTATTAAGTCAGGGATTTCGTTACCACAAATTACTTAAAACCTTTGCTAAATTCTTCCATAGATATAAATATTTGGTTTTGAAATTTTGTTGTACCTGTAGAAAACTTATTTCAGACGGGATAGCACATCCTCATTTTTACGGAGATGTTGTTTACCGGGCCCAGAAATTTGGAAACGATCCGGGTAAACTTATCGATCCTTTAAATAAACTTATTCTAAAAGGTTACCAATTCAACACTGTAATTAGATGTTTGAATATTTTTTGTATTGGAATTAATATTGATTTTGTTATCAGTAAAATAAGATCAAACTAAATGTTATTAGTATATACATATGCACATTCATGGCTCTACAATATGTCGATACCTGTATCTTGGCATTGCACAATGTCTGTTTTTCTCTGACTGGTTTTGATGTCTTTACACTAATTCGATTGGAGGTTGGATAAGTACTGATTGATATTTTAGTTTTAAATGCATGATTATTTTTCATTAGTTGTTATTGACTTTGAACTAGCTGTCAGTAACTGCGAGTCCTCTCAGATCTGTACTTGGTATCTTTCTGCTGTGTGAAGTACCCTTCCACGTCCACTCTGTTTTTGTTAGATGTATTTCTATTTGTATCCATCTGATGAGTTAAGCCTTTTTCAACTGATTTTTATAGTTTGTTCTTATGTTGTACTGTTACACCACTGTCACAGGTTAGGGGAAGGGTTGGCGCCTTCAAACGAGTTTAACCCCGCCACATTCTGTATGTGCCTGTCCCAAGTCAGGAGCCTGTAATTCAGTGGTTGTCGTTTGTTGCTGTGTAACATATTTGTTTATCGTTCATTCTTTTGTACATAAATTAAGCCGTTAGTTTTCTCGTTTGAATTGTTTTATATTTGTCATGTTGGGGCCTTTTATAGCTGACTATGCTGTATGGGCTTTGCTCATTGTTGAAGGCCGTATTGTGACCTATAATTGTTAGTTTTTGTGTCATTTGGTCTCTTGTGGAGTGCTGTCTCATTGGCAATCATACCACACCTTCTTATTTTATATTTACAAACGAATTGCATTACTAGAATAATTGTTCTGATCATATTGGATAATTTTCTGTTCCTGATATTTTCTTATTTAAAAACAAATTGACTGGTTGCTTATGAAGTCGAGCTTTTTTCCTTTCAATTGCATAAATGATGGAACCCTACCTTTTGGTTTAGGTGTTGGAATTGGACATACATTTGTATTTCTATTTTCAGGAATGATTCGAATTTCAACACTGCATCTTGTTGTACTTATACAATTCCAGCTGGAATCGTCACCAAAGGTAAATTCAACTCTTTTGTGTTTTATATTCCAAGGGAGACACCATTTTCTCTGCAGACTGTCTTTTAATACCTAAAAGAAATTGAGACGAGTTTTGCTTTATTAAGAAATAAAACGATGTACACACAAAAAGAGATGACAAAATCAATGCATAGAAAGTCGATAGGAAGCCTATAATTGCTTACATCAACTTAATTTAAACTTTGGTGGATAGTTGCATCATTGGCAATCATACCACATCTTCTTATTTCCATATCGATCCTTATAACATTACGAAATACATTTCAGAAGAAAAAAAACGTTGTTTATTTAAAACTGTCGCAATTAGTCACTAGTGATGGCTGTTTTGGATTTTGTTTATCGCTAATAATATTGCGTTGGTCTTGTATTAAGGTGTTAGCTAATCCCTTTTTCGTGGATATCATCAACGGAGTGGTTAATGCTTCTTTGCCGACATGTAAAATCATTGAAATAGCTGGGGTTTTTGTGTATAAAATTCTCCCATTGGTATCTTCCATCCCTAAGTAATTAAGTAAAACAAAATTAAATAAGCTTGTTTATTGAAAATTCTAAACTGGTGAGACAGAAAAAGCTTCACGAGTTCACTCCTGGTTTCTCGTTTTGTTACAGTTGGACAGTATTTAATCTGTGTAGGCGAAGTGTTTTGTCGACTATTGTCAGTCATTTCGCACTTTTTTTCCATCTATAATTGTCAAAGTTTGGACTTATTGGTTATGTTGGTGCCTTAGTTTATTTGTCCACCTATTTTCTACTGTCAATAGTCTTCCACGGGAAAATTAATATAGATCAATTTAAAGCTAATCGGTATTGTTAAATTGTTTGACATTATAGTTAAACTCTGCGTACGTTTCATAAATATTCATCAACTTCTGGGAAATTCAAATGTGGAGTTCAGAGGGAAGCATTGCAGAACGAACCCTTTGTAAAACAAATCATTATTGGAATCATGAGTTTTACTCTAAAATTATAATCTTAAGCAGTGTATCTCCTTTGCAGGGCAGTGGACCTACTTCCTGGCATGAAGCTCAACGAAGATTAAACGGTTGTCGGTTTTTAATACTTTTTGGCTGATATAAATATAGATATTATTAATGGTATTTTGTCTTCCAATCTACTTGTAATTAAACTCGATTATCAAGCTGGAAATGTTTGTAAATTAAAGTAACGCATAGCTTTTTGTTTACTTCTCATCGTTGCTCTGCAATGCAGCGAACCAGTATTTACACCAGTTAACGTTCCAGCAAGGAAAGTAAGTCCTAATAAATGGTTATCTTAAAATCAGAATCGGGCTTTTGGAAGTGAAGTTCACAAAAGTCATAATCCCGCTGTCGTTAGAGGAAGTAAACACACACTTATTGATGCTGTTGATGTTCGTATTATTGTATAAAATCTTATGAACAAATTGAATCATATATCATCTAGAAAAAAAATCCAAAACTACTTGTAAGACTATTTTCTTTCTGCTAATTGACAAGTTGCTTTACAAAGAATATTTTTTTAAAGAACCTTTTCATTGTTGACCTCTAGGTGTTTTGCTGTGGGTTTTCAGTCGTACAGGTATACATGTAGTTTTATCGCTGTTGAGTATATACCCCACACACGGATTGATATTTATAATTTTCATCTACAATAACATTTAAATGTAAAGCAATTTCTTAATTGTATATAAATTTCTTACCAATACAGAGTTGTTATCAATTTCCACTTTGACATGACATAAATCTGTTCCCCAATAAAACATGTACAGATGTGATTCAAAACATATTTGAGCGGAATCCTTGACATCAAAAGCTATAGACCGACATGGTGGACACCCTCCATAATTGTTATAGTTTGGAAACTTGTATAAATATTCTACATCTCTATCGCCGACACAAACTTCACGTCCACAATAATCTGTTACTACAATAAATGCATGTAATTGTAAATGTCTTCATTACTGTAATAGTTATTATGTAGTCAAGTATTAACATTAAAAATCATCAGTTACATGTTTCAAGATAAATGAACAATTTACTTTAAACCATGACAATTGTTTTTGAATAACTGCACCATGTCTAACACATAACTAAAGCATGACCATTTGTGATACTATACTTATTATTTTCTTTATTTTTTTCTATAAAGCTATTCACGTGTTTTGGTATTTAAAAGTCCTTGGGTTTCATGTTGTTGACTTTAAGCATTTGTAAAAAAAGATAAACCCCCCAAACAAACAAAAAACACGTAGGACCCAAAATATTAACAAGAATTTGTTTTTACTTTACTTGTGCTTTTTCTACCAAAACTATTATGTAAAAGACCTGTGACATACATAAATATTATAAGCATATCATTTGTTTATAATAATTAATGAATAATTTTGGCAATCCTGGGAGCGAAAACTATAAAACTAGCTGGTATGAGATAACTATCCAACAAAACTTCTCATGGATTAAAATGTTGTAAGCCAGACAAGCGTTTTGTCTTCAACACACTAATCAGAGCATTAGGACCCCAAATTCCGAATAAATCTAGAAAAATAACATTTTGACGATTTAAAAAAATAAGGCATTCATTTCGACAAAGAACTACATTTTTCTACCATACTTACGCCTCTTTTTTGGTATTCCATAAAATGAAGGCGTTCGGTAGCATGACCAGCAGGGACGAAAGGTGATATTAGTCATCATCTTGTCAAATCTGGTATTGATGTTATTAATGTCTGTTGTGGTATTCATAACATAACGAACATACCGCAGAAATATGGCTCTGGTGGGAAAATGACCTGTCCATGAAGGATTAGAATCACAATCTAGAGTCTGTGGAAATAATTAATGTCTCTTGTACTGTCACGATTAACAAGTTGAAAAGTAATTTACGATTAATTTGACCATTATTCTTGGAGAATGGGTGGATTTACAAGACGTGTATTGAGTATACATCAGTCACAGAGTAACCCAAAACAAAATAAATAGCAGACTTCACCTGCAAAGCTTCGTTTTATTGTATTTTTAACTTAGTGAACAGTTTCTGTAATTAAGACCTTCGAAGACCTAATTGTGATTTTGAGATGAAGACCAGCAATGCAACGCTATTCATCTGCGATTTGTGATTTTTCATGTGCATATATCGATTTTGTGTCATGAATGGATGCCCTATATATCCTTTCTGTTCTATTGCTACATGTTATATGTGAAATGCAAACATATGTTATGTTACAAAAATAAAATTCGTTACCATAAATTACGTAAAACTTTTGCTAAGTTCTTTCATAGATACAAAGATTTGATTAGTAAATTTGGCTGTACCTGTAGAAAACTGATTAAAAACGGTATTTCACATCCTAAATTTTACGGTAATATTGTACTTAAAGCGCGGAAATCACTATGTGATCCGTGTAAACTCATCGAACCTTTAAATAAACTTATTAGTTCAGGTTATCTTACCAATGTTGTAATTAGATCTTTGAATATAGTTTACATTGGCACTAATATCGACTTTGTCATCAGCAAATTAAAACATAACTAAATTTGTATTCTTTTCAAACGGGATGTTTAAAGACACACCCACGTTCATTTTGATCTATAAAGAGGTTAAACTCCGAACTATCCTACTGTCTGTCGATACATTTATTTTGGCATTGCACAAGTCATGTCTTCTTTGACTGTCCATGAAGTTAAAATACTAAATCCCTGGGATGTGTTTTAGTTGATTTTAGTCTCTGATGCATGATTTTTTATTATTAATTGTTTTGGCTTTTAACTAGCTGTCAGTAACTGCGAGTACTCTCAAATCGTACTTTCTTGTTTATTTGACCTGTTGATACTAATTGTAATGCCTTTTTTTTGTTATTTAATGTTATTCAGGGTTATATCTGGTCTATATACCAGCTTTGATAAGTGTTTGGCACTAATATAAATTTCCACTTCGTACTATGAACATCAAAATTATTTATTTTGTAAAAATATTTCCTTTCTCTATTGTAACTGTACACGTATACCTAACAACAAAATTATTTTCATTTACCTGTGTTTAAAGTTATTGCAAATGGCTGATATTTTTGTTCGAGCATATTGTTTTTCTTAAATTGTTTAACATTTCATACCGATATAACATGTAACTTTTATTATTCTTCCCTTAGTTTATTTATTTTGTATTTACATTGTATCATAGGTCAAATTTATTTGTTCAGTGTATGTTCAATGGTGTTAATATGTCCTTTGATTGAGTTAAGCTATTTCAGTTGATATTTTATAATGTGTCTTTCTATGTTGTGATGTTACACTATTGTTTCAGAAAAGGGGTGAAGGTTTGGTACCATTAAGGCGTTTAAACCCGCTGCATTTGTTTGCACCTGTCCTAAGTCGGGAGTCTGATGTTCAGTGGTTGTCGTTTGTTGATGTGGTTCATGAGTGTTTCTCGTTTCTCGTTTTTTATATAGATTAGACCGTTGGTTTTCCCGTTTGAATGGTTTTACACTAGTAATTTTTGGGGCCCTTTATAGCTTACTGTTCGGTGTGAGCCAAGGCTCCGTGTTGAAGACCGTACTTTGACCTATAATGGTTTACTTTTATAAATTTTTACTTCGATGGAGAGTTGTCTCATTGGCACTCATACCACATCTTCTTATATCTAAAGTCTGAATTAGACGGGTTGCAAATGTGTGACTAATAATGTAGAATGTTTACAATTACATGAACAGATAAAGTACAATTGTTTTTAAATATCTAATCAGATGAGTTCCTAAGTCTAAATAAATTTGAAAAAAATAAATCTTCAAACAATTGCTTAAAAGCAGGTTTATAACTACAACTTATATGTGCAATCTTCCTGGGTAGTTACGTACGCACAACCACTCGCCCTCCCAACATCACCATACTATCAGCCGGCTTATTCAAACCCAGCCAAAAATACACTTTCAAATGTACACATGCGAGAACATAATGCCCTTTTCTCTACACTTGTTATTTAATATTCTCGAAACAGAAAACAAACGATTGAAGATAAGAATATTTCTTAAGCGGGGAACGAAGGCAGGCTACAATCACGTCACAACGTTTAAACACGGTTGAAAATCAAATTAAAGATGAAGAAGCTAGATTTATATTTCAACAAGAGGGCAGCGGATAACGAAAGCCAAATCGTTATTATTAATAACATATTAAACTGATTACTAGTTTAAATTACAATGTCACAAAGCTTTTTGTTTTCTTCATTTTGCTGGTTTACTGTCTGATTGATACAAATTTAGTGCAGGTGACATGTGTTTCCTAGAATGACTGTGGTGAGGGTTTCTTATCGTCGAGTTGCAAGTTGCGAGTTAAGAAAGTCGAGTTGCTTGTAAAGTAAGTCCAGTAGCGAGTTATGGAAGTCGAGTTGCAACTTACGAATGTCGAGTTGCGAGTTATGGAAGTCGAGTTGCAACTTACGAATGTCGAGTTGCGAGTTATGGAAGTCGAGTTGCAACTTACGAATGTCGAGTTGCGAGTTATGGAAGTCGAGTTGCAACTTACGAATGTCGAGTAGCGAGTTATGGAAGTCGAGTTGCAACTTACGAATGTCGAGTTGCGAGTTCTCGGTGTGTTTGTATTTATTTATTCTGAAAATAGACGCACTCGATTCGTTATTGTTATTGGAAAAAATCCATTGATTCGATTCTTCAAATTTCTATGTAATTTATTTTTCTATCTTAATGCTAAAGTACTAATTTTTAAAGTCAGATTTATGTAAAGTTCATTCATGTTTATATTTATAGATATAAGAATATGTGGTATGAGTGCCAATGAGACAACTCTCTTTATTTTTATGTATGCATGTATTTGAACAAACGTTACTAAGTTGAAAAACTTGTGTCTAATCCATTTGTCCTTTTTGAACAATAAAATATGTTTAAACTACCATTGTGAAAAAACACTGTTTACCTCAATATTTCTATTAATTATAGGATCTCCTGGGTAGATTTCTATTTTATATCCACAATCAAGCATGCTCTCCAAGGAAACTGTCACTTCTATTCTGTTACGTATGTAGGTACTATATTTCAGTTCAACTATATAATAGCAGCCGTCAATGTCGGAAACGTAACCGCTTTCATTCCTACCTAGTATGAGCTGAACGTCTTTATTTGGGCTGGTCGACAGGATATCAGTATTGCAGTTTTCACTGGTTATATCAACAACTGTAAAACATTAAATTTATAATTCTATGCAACATTACTATGCAATCTTCAGTGTACAAATGCCGCTGAGAATTTAAACGCCAGTGTGACATGTTAAGGATTGTGTTTAGATTCTATACGGATAGCATCATTGACATTTTTGTTCATTATTTAAACACATGATTATGCCAAAAAGTCAAAACACTGATGAAACACCAAAAAAAGTTGTGCTCAGATCAAACCTCTGGATGTCCTATAACAACACAGTTGGATCAGGTGACCAAAATATACAGGTCTTTAGTTTTATACATTGGTTAGTAGATAGATATAAGAATATGGTATTAGAAAACTTTCCATCCTAGACACAATTTGTAAAAGTAAACCATTATAGGTCAGAGTACGGTCTTCAACACGAAACATAGGCTTATATCGAACGGCAAGCTATAAAGGGCCCCAAAATGACTTGTGTAAAACCCTTCAAACAGAAGAAAACAATGGTAGAAATCTATAATCTATATAAAATCGAGAAACGAGAAAAACTTATGAACCACATCAATAAACGACAACCACTGAACAAGTCTATCAATGTGATTAATTTTTGTCTTTTTTTGCGTAGAGGTTGAATTTCCCCTTGGTACTCTAAACGTGTAATGTCTATTGCGGTAAGATTCAAAACGAGCAATGTCTATTGTGCGTATACCCTAATGATGTAATGTCCATTGTGCGTATACCCTAAACATGTAATGTCTATTATATTTCGAATTTTTATCCATGAGTCGTCTACTTTGAACAGGTGTTGCTGTTAATAAATTAATGAAAGAAAAAAAGAGTTCCTGTTGCCAGATAGTGATGCCGATACCAATGTGATTGCATCGGTTCACTTCAATATTACATTGGTTGTTATTGTAGCATTCAGACTACATATTCCTGCAAAGCGGTCGTGTTGTTAAGTCTTTAGTTTTATATGTTGTATTTTCTATACTGTTGTTTATCGTATGATTATTTTTGTCTTTTTTAAGTTGAGGTTGAATTTCCCCTTGGTAATCTCTTCTCTCCTTTAGAAGTACTCCTTGGTAGTATAAAAAGAAGGAACGGTACATTAAAGTTCGTAATGATAGTTTACTTTTTGGATGAAGTTTAAGGAATACTTGACTGAAATCAAAGCAATATGTACCTCACTTAATAGCCTAAATCCCTTAGAACATTATGTTTCAAAAACCTAAACGCGTCTAGATTTTTAGATGTGTTTGGCGTTTCAAAAATAAGAAAATAATGTGCTTAATAATAGAATTGTTTTATGATAGTCACGTGATTTTCAGAGTGCATTAGGCAAATATTAGGAGGCCAACAAAATATTCACTATAATTGATATAAATAAACTTATGGGTGTCAAATAGTTACTCTCAATTTTATTTACGTCTTTGTAGACGACTGAGAAAGATTGAGGTTTATCATTGGTTGCTAAACGTCCAGTGGCAACTATTTCATGCATGTTCAGGACGATACAAAATTAACAATAAATACAATAGGAATGTCCTGTCATAGTGATCGTCCGGGATGATGGTCTTGGAAATTTGAACTGCCACTCGGTATTTTCTTTTCACGAGAAATCGGATTTAACGTCCCTATTCTAACTGGTTTATTGCTTGACATACCAAATGAACACCTACTTATTATTGAACACTGTATATCGTCATTTAGATGTTTTCTCTTTCGTTATTGATTTTTTTGGGGGATGGAGGTCGATGTCTCATTTGCGCATATGCATACCCCTCATCCCCTTTTTTCACTTTTTAATGTGTTTTTTGGGTTTGTTCAAATTTTCATTCCAAGCAGATTTGATAACCTAATATGCTAATCATACTACGACTCTATTTGAGTTAAATCTTGTTGCTATTACTATTATTTTGAAATGTCTCTTCTATCATAAGATGTTAACTATTTAGTATAAGAATAGGTGTTTTAATTTGCTGGGATGTATACATACCTTGTTGTACAGTAATAGATGCTGTAAATATTAGCAAGAGTAACGCTACGGAGACATGATGGATCTACAATGAAAATAACAAATGATAGATTTACTTTATTGTTCAATGAAAGAAATATTCAGATTTGTTCTACAATTAGTTGTCCTTAGATGTTCTCCAAACATCAATCGTAAAGGCATGATATTCAAAGATTGTAGGTTAAGGTTATTCAATCCAGTTGCATGAATTGCAACGGACAGCGGTGGGACATTCCAACACGGAGCAAAGCATATAGTACAAGTATTAGTTGTCTGAAATTAATAGCGGTTCTACTTCTACATGAACTGTATAGGAAGGTGGGTTGTGATTGTTATTTCTTATTTTCTTTGTTTAGGGGACAGTGGGTCTTTTAATTTCTCTCTACTAATTTACCAATGTAACTAGTGTCCAAACTTTCCGTACATACGTTCAGATTAGCAATGCTGGATGCAAGTATTACAAAAAAAGTAGCCCTTTATGTTTATAAATAAAATGAAATATATCCAGATCGGCAAACATGTTTAACCCCGCCACATTCTGTTTGTGGCTGGTCCATGCCAGCAATCTGTTATGCAGAGGTTTCCATGTGCTACTGTGTATCATTTTTTTTTTTTTTTTTTTATCGTTTGTTGGTATTTTACATAAATCAGGCCGTAAGTTTTCGTTTTACATCTGTCATGTTGGGGCCTTTAATAGCTTGCTATGCAGATTGGGTTTTGCTCATTATTGAAGGACGAACAGTCATCCATAGTTGATAATTTTACGTGTCTGTTGGTCTCTGGTGGAAAGTTGTCTCATTGGCAATCATACCATATCTTCTTATTTTATAATTTATATTTTATTCAAATCTAAAGGCTCCTATTCCCCTCTCTAAACCAAAGGTAAATAAGCTAAATTTTCAGAGCAAATATGTGCTTGATTTTTGTTTATTACGTATATGTAAACGATGTATTACCGAAGCATAAGGGGTTGTTTATCATTGACATGCAGGAGTGTCGTCAGTGGTAACTGTTGTTCCTTTATGTTGTTCGTGCCTCGGTGGCCGTGTGGTCTAAGTAGTCGAACTATTGTATCACTAACCAGTCAACACTGAGGTTATGAGTTCGAATCCCGCACAGGGAAGTGCACTCGAATCTAATCTTAATTGACTAGGATTGTCGGTTTTCCTACCGAAAGTCGGTGGTTCTCTCAGGGCAATACGGCTTCCTCCACCAATAAAAACTGACCGTCACGAAATAGCATAATAGCATTAAAAGTGGCGTTAAACACCAATCAATCAATCAATCAATCTTAGTGTTGTGTTTTTCTTTTCTTTTTAAGAGAATATCATCAGTAAAACGCGTTGGCCTCAATGAATATCATTTTTTCAACAGTAATTAATCAACATATTTTATTTATCCACAAAAAGACAGTATTTGTACATGTATAATAATAATTAAAAAAAAAAAACAAGAATATTTTCATTAATGCTGGTGAAATGAGGAGACCTATTATTGTGTGTCGCTTCTCCGTCTTCTAGTTCAAAAGTAACAATCAATATGGGACTCTTTCCTAAACGTAGTATACACACTGTATCAATTTGTTTTCCTAGCTATAGGTGCATTGCATTGCACATATTGCATTGTGTGTATATTAAAGAATAATTTTGGAAACAAATCGATTTCCGGATGTCCTTCCAGTCTTTTAACCACAGTGAAATTTGACAGTTGAAAACAAAAGGTAGAACCGATACATATATAATGCGTAAAACAGTACAAATTGAAACTTAAAACAAACAAATTGTGTGTTGTTGATAAATACAAATGTATGTGATCGATCTAACTATTTCAAATAATTAACATCGGATTCAATGAATCATGAGAATCAAAATGTGTAATTTCCACCGAGATAAATCTCCGTTAAACACAATGTTTGATTAATCATTTCCTCAAAGATATTTCTATGCCATTACACTATTCATGATCATACTTAACCCACTGCTTAGGAAAATCAAGGTCGATACACAATAGCAAAACATATATACTTTAAGAAGTATGCGTGTTGTCTATTGATTAAAGAATTTTCTTGATAAAATGTACAACGTTTTGTTAAATCTTTATATGAAACAAATATTGACTTACGAGTGAAAAAAGCATGTTGTTGTTCCAATAACATAATGAATTATCGTCATACGTTGATCAATATAATCGATTACTTCCAGGAATAAGTGATTATAATACTCTACTATCATACGGAATAATTCAGTGGATACACACGGAATCAACATTAAGTAAATATTGGAAATGAAGTGGGTATAAGTAAATGTTATTCATGTTATTGGAATGATAGAATCTGGTGTCCTTTGCGATAAATTAAGATATTAATGAATACATGCATAGTTTTTTTCTATGAGTTATACTAATTATCAGATTAAAAGTTCTTACTACCATATAACTAACGTTTTCCGTATTTACATGATGATAGAAAATTGCTGTAAAATTGAATGATAAATTATCTATTTCTAAGGATCCCATTGGACATAAACTTGTTTGCTTTCTTGGTTCATCCTTGGGTTAAGGATTAGAGATTCCTAACGTCACAACTATTGCTATATGTTAAGGTTGTAGTTAGATAATTTTCTGAAACTTATTGCGTGAACCCCTGAGGGTTCACGCATATAAATTAGTTAGAAATATAGTCTATGGAGGAATATTCGGACGCTAAATTTATTGTTCATTCGGAACACCTATTCATCTAATCTGTATTAGTTTCCTGCAATTAAGAGCACCTCCATACGGGGTATCTAAGATATTTAAAACATGACAATAAAGAATTTTCACAGATCGCTAATTCACTTATCTGATATATGATAATAAACAATCTATAGATCCTTTTCAAACATGTATATTTATTGTAAAGCTACATTTTATGCATTGCAATGGTTTACTGACTTGAGCAAAGTTGACAGTTGTACCCTTTGATAAACAAGTGAAAGATAAATGGTCAAGATTTAATTATAACGACCTATGCATATGGTATCAAACATCTGTGTCTAGATATTCACAGAGAGATATTTTAAAATAGTGCTGTGGCTTCTACATAATGAGTTATAGTGGGCTTTGAGATTTGATTTGTAACAATAAAATCATTATGCATACTTGTCATTTTGACAAATCAGATAAAAAATCTATTTCAAATGAAAATAAAACAAGTAAAATATTAAAAGATTATTCGTCAATATACATTTTTAAAACTTTTACTGTTTCCTTTTACAGTATTCTCTATCAATTAAGTTATCTTGTAAGCTAATTAAATGTTTATTTAATTCATTGATGTCACTTTTATTTCTTATATTATTCACACACTGTAAATCAATACTCTTAAATTTATGTGTGTTTTGGATGTGCACTAGTGATTGGTAAATATTGATACGTTTCTGTGTTAATATACGTGACTTAACATCAAGATTTCCATTATTATGGAATCGATCACCTTTGTACACTTCGGTATCTAAATAGAGGGTGGTAAAAAAAGGGGGGTCTGAACACGGAAACACGTGAAATAACAAATCGCAAAAACGTTGCACGGAAAAAAACACTCTGGAAAAACGAAGCCAAGGAATAAAATCGTAAATATTTAGGAAAAAAGTACCAAAAGTTATTACTCGATCAGCCGTTCTTGGAGATCATGCATGCAGTCATTATAAATTGACATGGCGACCCTGTATGTGGTCACTTTTTAGCGTCCTCTAGTTGCATACGATTTATCATAGTAATACAATAGGCTATTAATAAATATCTTGGGACCAGTTAATTAGTTTATAATTTAAAACAATATCTGGGCTGACTTTGAATTAGTCCCGGTTTACTTTTTAATCAAATGCGGGACAAGCACGAGAAAATAAGAGTACCGACACGAAACACAGAAAATAATTAAGGGAAAACACGAAGCACGCACGTCGAACCAAACACGAGAAATAAAACGTCGAAACACGAAATCACGTGAAATAAAAAGGCCGAAAACGTTGCACGAAAATAACCCTTTACCAACCTCTAAATAGGTCATACTTGATGTCGACACCTCATATTAGAACTAAAGAAGATGGTCAATTTCGTTTGCTAGCTTAAAGAAATCTTCAACTTGCTCTAGTTTGCCTGTGAAGACCATAAAACCGTCATCCCAATTGACAGTGTAATTTGATGTTTTCTCTCCATTGGAACTTATCTAAGATTTTAACGAATAGGACAGACAGATGCAGATCTGTGCATGTTGGTGAAAATATACCACCCATGGGCGCTCCTATAATGTGTTTGTATAACAGTCCATTAAACTCAAATTCATTGATTCTAAGAAATAATTTAACAAATGCAGTTAAATCTATTTTGTTGAGAATCTTTAAAGTATATTCTCCTGTGTGTCAATTAATTCTAATGCATTGATAACAGTTTCTTCTTAATTATCAATGATTATATTTGTGTACCTTGACGTACATCATAGGCAATAAGAATGCATTCGTTTTTGACCTCGTGTGACTCTATGTTATTAATGGAATCTTTTATCTTGAATGTAAAAGTTATGCCTCTTTAATAATGGTTTTATAATTAGATCAAGTAAGTATCTCTCGCGGAGAGTTGCATTTATTGATGATTGGTTGGTAACGAACATTAATGTGTCCTACTAGCTTACCAGTTCGCAATGCCTCATTACTTATTTCTAGATTAATTTTATGAATTTTTGGAAGAAGGTACATGTGTCCCCATGTTTTGAATCATTATTATTCTTTAAGAAATTATACGTCTGGGAATCTATTTTTCCCTCATTGCTTTATATTTAACACTTCTCTCAACATGCTAAAATTGTAATGATTTACAATAAAAGAAAATATTATCTCCACACACATGACCATGCAAACACTGATATATAATTTCTTATTCAGTTGAATTAATAATTAGAATAAAAAGTTCTAAGGTTCACGTATTGTCTTTTTTTTTTTTAAAGCAACTTGTTTTAAAATGTATCTATAAATATTTCCTTGACCTGAATAGATATTATTATTATTATTAGAAGTCTTATCATTTATCAGCAAAAAGTTCAGGTTTTGGGAATTAAACCAGAAAAAAGACAAGATAGTACACAGATGCATATTGTCATACAAAAGCAGTTATACGATATCAATTTGATAGAACAGAAACATATATAGATGCAATCAAGATTTCATTTCAAATCCAAAACTACACACAAAACATCTTTTGAAAGTGAAATAAATGTGAGACAATAACACGTTTCCTGTTTTATCAAAACTAATTGTTCTTTTATAACAAGAGAAAAGATAAAATATGTATTTATTACTTCTATGTAAATCAGATGCAATCCTCTCATACCTAATACTTACTGTGTGATGGTATACAGTCTTTCGTAATATTGTGCAGTACCGCCTCGACAGTTTCGTGTTAGCGTGTTCGCTACGAGTGCAGGAAGTCGTGGGTTCGAACTCCGGCCGGGTCAAACCAGAGACTTTGAAATTGGTATTTGCTACCTCTCCGCTAATCACGCGGCATTAAGGGGTAAGAGCAAAAACTGGTCGGATCGGAGTCAGAATAATGTGTTTAGGTAAGGTGACCTGTTACCTTGTGAACTAGCACGTTAAATTCCGGCTCAGCGTGTCGGTCTGAAATCGTTTTACATTTGTCATTTAGGGGTCTTTCATAGCTGACAATGCGTATGGGTTTTGCTCATTGTTGAAAGCCGTGCGGTGACCTATAATAGTTGTTCATTTCTGTGTCATTTTGGTCTCTTGTGGAGAGTTGTCTCATTGACAATCATACATAATCTTCTTATTTTTATACTCGCGAAAATAAGTTGGTTTACAGTATACAAATGTGCAGAAAATCGTATGCTACAATAAGGTAGTCTCCGCCATCAGGGTAATACGCATGTGCAAATGTTGTAAAAAGGTAACGATTTTGGATTCACTTGTATTTTGATTTTGAAATAAATTATCCTTTTTAATTGATATTCTTACTGTTATAAAGGATTACTCACAATATTAATATTTCGGTATAAAATACAGTCTTTAAACTTTCTAATATTGGCCGCTGTACTTGCAAAATGGGATGTTACAAACCATCCACCGCATGATGACATGACCCTTTGTAGTTTCAAGATTTTGTGTGTCCCATGCTGGATCTGTTAAGGATGTTCGCTACTCTTGTTTTTTTTGTTTTTGTTTTTGTTTTTTTTTTCACGGAATACTCTAGTTATGTCCATGTAGTGCGAATAACAAGTTTGCCTGCTGACCCCTACTAAAGAAAAAAGGGATCAATGTGCACTCTATGAAAAATCTAGAGAGAATCAGTTCCCTTAAATTTTTAATTGCTTATTCTCAAAAACAAGGACGCAGACTTGTCACTGTTTTCACTTTTTAAGTTCCGTCATTTATATACTATCAATTTATAATAGTCTTTAAAACCGTATGTTATTTTGAAACAGAGGAGGAAACATCCGGGTTTTTCTCTATTTCAAATCAAGTGTTATATATATATACATGAATTAAAATTGTAAACCTATCGGTTGATAAAAATAGAACAATATTAATTGTTCAATATATTGATTAATTGATGTCTGATAGTTTATGTTAAGCGGCAATGTTACATACATACAGTATATTCAGGGTGATCAAATGTTAAAGATATACGATCATGCCCTGTCTTGTATTAGTGTTGGCCTAGTTCACACGGTAACAGTCTACACAAAGACATGCCATCCTATATAGACACACTACTCAGACCCTGCGCTTAGCAGTAAAACTAAACATGAAAGAAGAACAGTTTTTGTTTTATTAGCTGCGGATGAAGCCGATCCATTCCCGCACTCTAGGCTGAGGGTCTAGATGTGGTCCTTCATTTCTGTATTGATTCATTTTTTATGCCATTTTCTCTATTCTTTATACTGTTAGCCCATTATTCTCCATTCTTTATATTTCAGTACCTCATTATTCTCTGTTCTTTGTATTTTAGCACCTCATTATTCTCTATTCTTTATTTTTTGGGTCCAAACTTCTCTATTATATATTGTTTGTCCATTATTCTCTATTCTGTAAACCCCCATCTACACCTTCTAGGTTATCAAGCCACAAAAGGGACCGCTTAAGTTGAGAAAGCAGAGATAGTTGAGATATAAAACAAACGTATATGTAACATGCAAACATTAAGTGCGGACGATATTTTAGAAATGTTGCCTATATGACGTGTTGTTTTCATTTTTTGTATTGGTCTGTATCATGCAATAATGAAGTGTTTCCGATATTTTATTTTGGAATGCGGTTGTTATAAAGCATCAGGACACCAAACAAAATGGCGGTCAAATATTCATCATTCGTAAATGAATATATCAAAACCACACGTTTTAACTTTAATCTGGACAGATTGTGTATTTTTTCTAGAGGGAAATATAGTACAAACTTGTTAAATTCCTTTACAGAAAGGATAAAGGCCATTTTGTCCTTGTATTTTCTTTTTTCATTCAAAGGGTCAAAATCTGAAAGTTTTCCAGTTCTACTGCAAATAAAATATTAAAATAGTCTTTATCATTAAAAAAAAAAAAATATGTTTAAAAGTAAAATAACAAAAATACTGAACCCCGATGAAAATTCAAAACGGAAAGTCCCTAATCAAATGGCCAAATCAAAAGCTCAAACACATCAAACGAATGGATAACAACTGTCATATTCCTGACTTGGAAATTGGCATTTTCTTATGTAGAAAACCTGGTTTTATAGCTAGCTAAACCTCTCACTTGCATGCCAGTCGCATAAAATTCCATTATATTGACAACGGTGTGTGAACAAAACAAACAAACATAAATGGGTAAAAATGTCAAAAATAGGGGTACATCAGTCAACATTGTGTTATAATCTTTGTCAGTATAAAAACAAACAAATATGTCAACAAAGAAACACAAAAAGGCATATAGACAAAGCACATAAGCAAAAATGAAAGACAAGAATACAAAAATTTACCATAGCACAATAACACAATGAAGGGATGTATAAGTACCGAGCCACGTCAAATGGATATAACCAAAAAAAAAAAAAAAAATAGACTAAACAGAAAAAAGTAATATTTACAAAGACAAATAAAAGAATACTATAACACATTATTAAGATGATAAACAACGTAAGTACCTAGAATCTATATTTAAAGACCATCGGGTATTATTCGTGAAGTTAATACGGAATATTTATCAACAAGGTCTTGATATCTTCCGATGAACTTGTTTAGAAAAAGGACTGTTGCACTATTTTAAATATTTCAGTAAAGTCAAAAAGTATAATTCATTGCCACATGTTAAAGACATTTTTGATACAAAGTTGCAAATTGCACTTGTATTTGTCAAATTTACAAGTATTTTTATTGAATAGCGTGTTTTGGAAATTTTCAATCTTTGCCGCAGTAATACGAAATAATTCAATCTTTGTTGAAGTTTTTTGAAGTTTTTCAATCATCTTTGCAGAAGTTATCCGAGCTAATTAAACATCAGTGTTTGTCTATTCATAGCCTTCTATTTCATCATTGTATTGTCGGTTTATCGTCGACTCAATTATTTGTTATTGACCCTTTGGGATCTTCCGAAATTATGACGACGACATTTAACCCTTGCACGTGACATTCAATTTTTCATCGTTTACACTTGTGATACCTTCAAAACATCTTGTTTTGTAAATAGAATTTGTTGGAGAAGATTTCATGAAATATCAACCTGATATTACACTTAGTCTAGAATCTATATAATCTAAATTCTATAAATACTCATTGGCCATTATTATTCAATTCATGTATGCATTCTTGTTAATGAATACATGTATGTAATTTTTGGGGCCCTTTATAGCTTACTGTTCGGTGTGAGCCTAGGCTCCGTGTTGAAGACCGTACTTTGACCTATAATGGTTTACATTTATAAATTTTGACTAGGATGGAGAGTTGTCTCATTGGCACTCATACCACATCTTCTTATATCTATGTACGTATGTTTACACTTTGCATTCTTATGTATGATATATGTATGATCATGGTTATACTTTAGGGGAAAAAAACATTTTCAATTGGTCATGATAAACTGGACATACACCTATGCTAAGTTCTGGGTGAATAAAAGTTGCACTTAGGTTGCAACCTTTTTTTTTTACAGCAAACATATTCCTTGTTTACGAACCAACGCTTAATACTTGTAATCAGCTACCCCCCACTCACAAAACTGTATGCGTCAGATTAAATGTTACGGTTTGGGGTTATTAGGACACAACGTACTTTAATTATGTACAGTTAGAGATCAACACGACTTGGTTGTGCGCACAAAACTGGAATACAATAATCAATACAGTCAGTACTAAACTTCGAGGGAACTACATAAATAATTCGGTTAATATATAGAAATGGGTCACTGTTTTTTGCTTTTAGTTTGTACAAAATGCATATATACATATTATACTGCTGACTAGATCGGGTGCCATGTGAGAAGGGCTACATTAGTGACAAATATCCAATTTTAGAAAGATAAATAATTAAGGTACCAATCTGATCAAAATAAATGCGTATATATTTAGAGAAATATTTTTCCGCGTGTAGGGAGAAGCAAGCATTATTTTAAATAACACGAATTGTTATTTATTATAAAGACACATATTTAACGTAACATATTATATGTATACACTTTATGATATAGATGAAGACAGTAGTGAAGACATCTATAGTATATATAACAATATTGAATAGTCTTTGAAACGATTTAAAATGCATACTTTATATTTAGAAGAACTTTGTTTACAGCTTATAATATATACACTTTGTCGAATCATTATAATCTGGGTTCAACTCTCATCATTTATTCTGGACTAGATTTGGATTAAGTGGTCATCTTAATCCTAAACCTGATGCTAACCTAGCTTAAAATTACCCCTCATTTTAGATGGAGTTAATTTGAGGGGAACCCGGGTTTATTGTCTCGCGTTCTATGTGTCAACGTTAAGATCGGTCAATGTGAGATTGTTGCAATAGGAAATGCGACGTTTGATAAGAGAAACCAGATTATGACTGAATCATCCGTATCAGACGTTATAAAAAAAAAAAAAAAAAAAAAAAAAGCGATATCAAATAGTGCGCGATATACAAATTTCATGCATTCGCAAAATCGGAAAAAAATATTTGCAGGTATTGATCTCCTTTGACACAACCTTCAGTGATTACAGATAGTTCAGATTTTTGAAAATGCATCTGCATGGGGTGCAAAGAATGTATACAAATCATCCAGTGGACAGGCGCTTAACAATTTTGCCAATCCCCAAGGGTATAGGAAAATGGCCACATTGGTGTACCTTCGACCGGCAGTTACATCCGTGCCAAAATGGGTTTCCGTTAAGTTGTCCAGGATCAATAAGTATGCATCCACATCCGGTCAAAATGGGTACGTTACATCCGATGCCTCATTGCGAGAGAGAGCCACTTTCCCTGCACGTTAAGAACCCTTGCAACATTTTTGAAGTGTCCGTAAGTGACCCATTGCAAGACAAAATTTCTGCCCCTATCCAATATATCCTCATTTTACAGTGACAGTCCAAATTTCCCAGATCTTTTTCCGGACGGCCTCTTTTTAAGGACTTACCTATTGTACTAATTTATCTTTAATTTGTTCCCGTTCTGAGTATGCATAAAATATTTGCCACTTGACGTTAAGCGAACAACAACCAATCAATTTCATTACAAAAACGATGAAACATAACAAGGATTTTATAATATTTTCAAAGATGACATTTTAAAGTATATGTAATCAAATATGGAAAGAAAAGTATGGGTAAGTGAGCAAAAAAAATAATGGCACTACATGGATAAAACCAGAGGATTCCGAATATTTGGAAAAAATCAAAACAAGAGGATCAAACATCCTTAAGGCTAAACAGCAGTGTAAACAAAGTGTGGATCCAGCTAGTTCATTTTCACTGTCATACTCAAGTATTACTTTTGTAGAATAAAGTATAGTGGGTAGCTTGTGATTGGTTACGTTTTGAAAATATAAAATAAATGATTTGAAGTTAACACAATTTTCATTATTATATGACTTTTCAATGTACAATAACAGGATTAAAGTCCAAATATGTGTGTTATTAAAGCATCAGAATGTACAATATCGATGTTTGAAAGCAATTTATTTTGATCTTAAATGCGATTATTATTTATGTGGGCTTTGTTTAGGTGCAATAATTCTTCATTATGGATTTATGTGATAATTGGGTATGCAATAACTGATAATATCCATTTTATTGGGACTTTAATATTAATCAAATTTAGAATTTACACTGCAAACCCATTAAAACTTGTAAGAATAAAATATTCTCAATATATCATTGTATTCCTAAACTTACGTATAAGCTTATTTGTAACAACAATCTATAAGACATTAAAACATGATGACTCGTTTGTTGCCTAAACGTTTTTTTTTCACTGTGTAAGATGAACCGCCTTGCTTATGTCGTGGTAGCGTGTTCACCTTGAGTGCGGGAGGTCGTTGGTTTGAACCCCAGCTGGGTAAAACCAAACACTTTAAAATTGGCATTCTCCGCTAAGTACGTAGCATTAAGGAGTAAGAGGAAATGACTTCCGGTGGACTGTTACCTTGTAAACAGAAATCCATTTCAGCGTGTCTGTCTAGTACACAACAGGGTTAATATTCATATTACGTTTACATGTTCTCGTCCTAGATATATGCATTTAGTTTGTTACTGGATATTAAACAGCCACCACTCATCATCATCTGTGTAAGATGTATACACTGGTAAATATTGGCATGTGACATATAAATTATTTAAAGTCACTAAAGCGTGGTATGCAAGTCAAGTTGAGTTGGTCAGCTTTTCTGTTCAAGATATACGCACTGATGAAGTTGCATCGGTACGTGATGAATAGAACCCATACATACACAAAAGGTGAAAACGTAATTAGTCACTCATGCATGAAATGTAGGTCGTTGTGTGAATGCTCTTTATTATCCGAGATGCATCCACGAATAACGTTTCATTAGTATGTTGTGTATCGTACCCTATAGATATAGACCGAAATATATTCAGTGGCGTTGATGATAAAGTAATGGATAGAGTGGAAAGTATCATAAGAGCGATTAGTTGGCCCTGAAATTGCAAAATAAGTTAACTTATTTAAGCCTTTCAAAATTGTATTAGTTTTATCATCATACCTTCTCATTTTACCCTACATATAGATACAGATGAATTATAAGAGAAATATAATTGAATATTTTTATAAATAAATGCTATTTTGCGGGATTCATTGATGTGTTTCCGCAGACTTCCACTCATAAAGTAAGCATTATCAAATCCTTCGGACTTTTTTTTTATTCAGTCGGCTGAATTTTATTTGATGGAAAGAATAAACTTCTAACTGTAAATATGCACAGCATATCTACAATACAAATGAATCGCGCCTACAATGAAATGGAGGTTTTGTATTATTCGACAGTAAGTAGGATTCTAAATCAATTTCAACAAACTATATGTTGCTCTCTAAATGTGTGTTTGTTTTTGTCGTTTGTTTGCTGTTTTTTGTTTTTTTGTTTTTTTTTTTTTACGTAAACCCCACTTGCTTTTTTACTTATACACGTACATGTACATAAATGTGTCAACCATTTCTCCATTTTTACAACATCATTGTACTTGGAACTATGGGTTTGTTTTCGGATTATTAATGTATCTTCATATGTTGCTACATTTTTTGTACGTACATGTATATGCATGTTAATTTTTTTAGCGCGAAAATTTATTTTCACTTTTGTACACATTTGATTTAATAAATTTGTTTGGAGAATATACATTTTCGCCCTGTCCCGAGCAAAATTATCTATTTTCAGTTCTTACCAGACCTAGTTAAATAATTTTTTCAAATTCTCCTGCATGTAATTCTAATTTTAAAGTTATCCATGCACACGGATTTATAATAGATGAAGGGACTGAAAGCGTTTTCGGAACGGAACCGATCGATGTTACAAGGTTTTCTGTTTCCTCGATCTATATTCTTTGTAAATGTGTTTGTTTTGTTATTTGTTTTTTCATTACTCTTTACAAAACGTTACATAGAATTTCCATGTCATTATTTATAACCTAATCTATTCACTCGGATTTTTGTTAATGCAGGGAAAGTCTTTTCAGAACAGAATCGATCAATTCCCGGAGTCCTTAAAAGGGTTTGACACTATGTGAAAACTGCATTTACGTATTTTATAAATACTTTTCTTTGCTTTACAACGTTCAATGGCAAATATGCCATGCATATATATCAGGACAATCACATAAAAATGAAGCATTAATATAATAGGTTGGTACTCTTTAAAAATAGTCTTCTGGGATGACTTTTTTTTTTGGCCAGCAATTTAGACTGTACCAGACTTTTCCCTTGCCATAGGCCGCCCGCGGATCCTCTAAAAAGTTGTTGCAAAGGTTCGGTAGCATACAAAGATCGTTTAATTCCCATAAATGAGGCACCATATTTAATTTAGATCGGGCATGGCTCAGTTTGTATGTAATTCACAACACAATAGAATCATACTGCTAACATGTGTTTTACTGCATGGCGGGAGACACATTGTTGCGCCTGTCCCAAGTCAGGAGCCTCTGGCCTTTGTTAGTCTTGTATGTTTTTTAATTTTAGTTCATACATGTATATGTTTTGAGTTTAGTATGACGTCAATTTTCACTGAACTAGTGCACATTTTTGTTTAGGGGCCAGCTGAAGTCCGCCTCCGGGTGCGGGGTTTTCTCGCTGTGTTGAAGACCCATTGGTGGTATTCGGCTATTTGTTTGTTTACTCCTTGGTCGGGTTGTTGTCTCTTTGACACATTCCCGATTTCCATTCTCAATTTTGTTGTGACTGTTTTACAAATACAAGAAACTAACTATTAAATGAGTTTACTGTAACAGTAATAAGAAATGCCAACAGTAAACTTGGCGGAATCTTTATTTTATAATGTTCCAATATAACATGATATAACATGTATAAGACGGGACTTCTTGTAACCTTTAACAATCTCTATTGACAATTTTACGCTTGAGACATTAAGTATTAGCATTATGATTCAGTCAGCCAATATGATTATGAAACATTATCTGGAAACTTAAGTCTGTATGTACTGTATGTATGCCTTCTTTCATTTGAATAGCAAAGCTACGAAAACTTTTAAAAACATATTTTTGTCTCTGATAAAGTCGATTATTTGAGGCTTTATTTGCACTTATGCAATACGATAGAATATTGAATGCGAACTTTTCACTACCTTCGATGGGAAATAGTACTATGCAATACTATATCATATTATTCAAGTCTAAATAAAGCTTCAAATTAGTGACATCAGCAATGAGATGCACATATTTTATACGTTTTTTTCAAGTTTGCTTTACAATAAAACGGATAATAAAATTGAGAATGGAAATTGGGAATGTGTCAAAATACCTGTACATGATTGAATAGTGTCCCTCGTTGCACAAATCCCCAAAAATATTATGAACAATATCAACCAATGGCCATGCAAAAAATTCCTAATCAATTATGACGTTAATTGTGCCATTTCTAGTTCCTTGTCCATGTAAAAAGAAATCAAGCAGAGAAGTCTGGCTTGGCTGCCTTTAAAATCAAATATGTCTTTGGCATATTATATGAATCCTAATATGAGGTTCTTGGCGCATTCGAGGGAAATGTCAATCTAACCATAATATAATAGTCCTTTAAGGGACGAAGTAAACAAAAAGTCGACCCCATATCGTTTTTTAAAAAAATATATAAATAATTAATTTCATTCGAATATAGCATTGCAATTAACTTGTTCCACTAAATGTGTATTCAGGAATCGTAAAGTCGATACAGTGGACAGAATAGCAGTCCCTTCATGGTCACACCTAAAACGTTCTCTTTTGTAGATACATTTTCCTAGTCAATGATGATGTTGTATATGGCACTTTTGAATTTGTCTCCTTAAGATTTCTATTGATCTTGATCAGAAGACTCTGAATTTCAGTAACTGGTATCGGATTCACAGAGCGGCTTTGTTGGTACCAAGTTTTTTGTTCGTCATCTAATGTTTTCACTATTGAATTTAAGAATTTATTGTCCGATAAATAACCTGCAAGAAACACAAAATTAATAAAAAGCATGAAGTAAGATATCTGAAATAAACCACTGTGAATTTAAGATTTATTATTAGTTGTTTGATGTACTTAAAAACATAACATTTCAAAGGCAAACACATTTTTCGTTCGTACGCTTTGATTTCACTTACGGAACCTAGATATTAAATTATCAAACTTAATGCATTAGGTCCGACAAAACTTACCACCTGAGAACCTTCGCCAACAGGCAGGAGATCATTTTACTTCTTCGTCAATGTTTATGGCAATCTTTGTTGTTTTTTTTTTTTAATCAAAGTGAGAAAAAAGAAGTTTTTCTTATTAACAAGAATGGCAATCTTTGTTTTTTTTTAATCAAAGTAAGAAAAAGATGTTTTTCTTATTAACAAGAATGATAAACATATGCTTTAAGATCATTTTTATCTCTTGATAAAGTTAAGAGTCCATATAGCTGTGCGGAATGAATAAATTCATAGCCACGTCTATCGTGAAATTCGATTCTTCGAGTGAGGAGAGAACAACTAGCTTTCACGTTAATAAAAAAAGACTCTTGCGAGAACTCTCTACGGAGTCCAAGGCACCACATTAACCCCAATCAAACATACCTTCGTTTCAGGCACTCCATCACAGTCGAGATACCTAGCAGAGTCTACCTGTTGTGTTAATTGTTAGTTTGTTCTTGTTCTGAATATGCAGGTATCGCAAAACCTTTAGATTACGTAATAAGTCATTGACTTTATTATCGCAATTAATATATATTTTACCGCATATGAAGTATAAAACTGTTTTTAATAAATTTACTAGCATACTGTATCAAAAATATGAATATTCCACTTATTTTTGCAATTATTTGGAACGAGACTCACATGGTTCGTCAGAAGTATAAGTAAGGAAATCACTTTCCCGTGGTATTCTTTGCTGTTTTCTCTCCTTAACGTCATCGGGCATCCCGAAAGCATCTGCTTGATTCGGATCTTTGGGTTCCATTGTCTGTAGAATTGTTAAAAAATGTGAAACAAATTAATGCAACACAGACAGCTTATCAACTAATCTATGTAGAGTGATTTATAGCTTCCTTGAATGGTAACTGAATTCAATGAAATTGTGAACTACGTTTCATGTAGATGTGACCACAAACTAACTGTAAACCAAAACTGTAACCTATTAAACACCAAAAAAATATTGTGATACAGTACATACATACTACATGTGACGACCGGATAGACAGAAAGACAGACAGATGCACAAACGGAAAACAGTATGCCCCTATCGTAAGCGGTGCATAAAAATATATATGTATTTATACGTTAAGCTAATTTAATGAATTCAAACTCAAATTAAAGTATTTTTGTTGTCAATTACAATTAAACTAACATTTACACAATGACACACTCTATCTACTCCTCGAATGTAATCTACAAAATTAGACTTATCAACGGGTTTGTACTTTCATGACCAACACGACAACCAACAAGACCGGTGCTACATATGGTGAAGGATCTGCTTATCCTTCCAGAGAACCTGAGATCAGCCTGACTTTCTGTGATGTTCGTGATTCTCAGTCTTTAGTTTTATATGTTGATTTTAGCAGACTGTTGTGTGTCTTTTCATCGTTATTCGTTTTTTTGTGATGAAATTGTAATTTCGTTTTTTAACTTATGAGTTTGATTATATTTTTGCACATTCCGTCACAAAAATATGTGAATTAATTCATCCGCAAAACGATCATATTAACGAGTTTGTCTTTAATCACTTGATGGTATCTATTTGTATGTATTCAGTTATGTTTTGTATCATCTCAAGATAATTTTGAATGATTTGACACTCTTAAGAATGAACACCATAGGGTCCACTGCTGTATTGGAATATCATCACCTGGAATTCTCCACTTCCAATAGTAGAGCCTTGCTAAAAAAGGCTTCCGTTTGGTTGTTTTGAATGTATAAATATGCAGTCACGTCAAATCAGAATGGTACGTTAAATCTGAAGGCTTGTGTGATGAAGTGCCACGCTCTTTCTCGAGCAATTAATGAAACCTTTTGTCGTTGAGGGGTTCGTATGTGACATGTTGCAAGGTTAAATGTCTGTCCCTATCCAATGTGCCATTATTTCCCTTTACATCGAAGTCTAACAAAGCCAACGTACTGTGGGTTGTTTATATGTATTCGTGTCCTTTATATTCATGAAATACTTGGTATAGCATATAGAAAACACCAATCAATCAATCAGAAAATGAGAAAAGTTGCATGAGCACATTTTTGAAAGCTTATTATACAATTTGGCCGAAAGATCACTGGTCATTAAGGTCATGGAAGAGGTTGTAGATGAGCGTTTACAGAAAATAGAATAATGGGGAAAATATGAAGAATAGAGTAAAATGGACCAACAAAATAAAAATAGAAAATAATGATGTGCTTCGACATAAAGAATAGAGAATAATGGGCAAAAATGTAAAGAATAGAGAATAATGGGCAAAAAATGTAAAGAACAGAGAATAATGGCCTAAAAATTAAAGAATACTGCAATGAAGGACCCTCCATCCAGACCCTAATGGAACTTACGGACAAATTAAAAACACAATAAACTTTGAACTTAGTAGTTATAATTTCAGAGATGTCTCACTACCAGATAGACATTTGAAACAAACGGCTTATTTACATCTACCATATTATGTAATTGTTTCCTGAACAAAAGAAGAAGTACCCTGTAGATAAATGTAGTAATCGGAAAACATTATCATTCGTGCTTGATATACATTAATTTATATAATGTTTGTCATTATATCTTACTAGGTTAGATGATTGTTTCGTATCTTTTGGCAGAAAAAAAAACGAAAATGTGATTTAAGCGTCGAAATCAGTTACCTTTCTTTTCAAGGTTAATTGTGTTAATACATTTGAGTTTTAAAAAGAAATAACGTAACATTCAAGATGGAATAACAGACATACGAACAGTTCTAGTTATTCAACACTACACCTGCACTATGAAGACCTTTGGTTTCAATGCCAATGCCGCACAGTTCTGAGGCTGAAAGAACTCCATTATCTTTGATAGTTCAGCATACTCTGTGTTTCCTGTATCTGTCTTGCACCTAATAATTCCCGATGAGCCACGACCAAGGATAACAAATAACAGACAGTAATAATAGTTGTACTCATTGTTGTCAATTTCCTTAGCAACTGAAAAATGTATAAAGTGTACTGTTACAGCTATGTTATTTTATTTCACTTATTTGGTGTTGTTTTTTTTTTTGTTAATTTGGGATATTTTCCTTCACATACACACCACTGTACAGGTTGTGGGAATGTTGGCGCCTTCAAAACATGTTAAATCCCGCCACATTATGAAAGTGCCTGTCCTAGGTCAGGAGCCTGTAATTCAGTGGTTCTCGTTTGTTGCTGTATATCATATTTGTTTTTGTTCATTGCTTTGTACATTTATCAGGCAGTAAGTTTTCTCATTAGAATTGTTTTACATTGGTCATTTTATAGCTGACTATGCGGTATTGGTTTTGCTCAATGTTGATGGTCGTTCAGTGACCTATAGTTGTTAACTTCTATGTCATTTGGTCTCTGGTGGAGACTTTTCTCATTGGCAATCATACCACATCTTCTAGTTTTTATATTGAACCTCTATGCAAAATTTTTTACTTATATTCGTCTCATTTTTCGAGTGAATACAATGCTCAGCCTTTAAGACACGCACCTCTTTCATTGGTAAAATAACAAAAACACATTTACTACAGTACTAATATATAATCTTGGTCTATAGTTGAACACAAGGTGTACTTATCTTAATGGTTTTTTTTTTGCCATGTATAAAAGTTTAAACGAATAATAGTCGCAGTTATATATAATAAAAATGTGTACATTGTAGGAAAATATATAATTCATTTGTACTAGATTTAGAAACAGAGAAGAGCGAGTACAAATACATTTTACACTGACCTACAATGCATTAATATTGTTTGTATCCTGCATTTTAACATTTACGCTTCAACGTATAGTTATTTTACTTCCCAACCATCGGATTTGTTTCATAATGAAATCAACATGACTTAACCACGGACCGCGATGAGGAGCCAAAATTGAACTGTGATGCAAACAGTAATTTGAATATAACCGCTCGCTCACAACAGAAGCGGGATACCAGGCCACTATAAACGTTTACTTTACGTGTATCGCTTCATGTTATATGTCAACTTGTATTTGTATAGTAGAAAGGTCGAATGCATGAAAAAATCAAGTCTCTTTTGAATATCTAACATAGTACCCTCATTTTCTCTGGCAGATCATATTTCCCGCCCTTCAGTCAAGTCAGTCTAGCATTCAGCTCTTGCCTATTCTATCAATTGTTAATGATCTGAATATGCATGATATGATAACCACTGGACGATAACAAGGCAAAAATCAACCAATCATGTATGGTCTCAATTCGGATAGGTACTCACCGCTAGAACAGAAGGTGTATAAATCATCTTTTGTCAAATTTTCATGAATTCTATTTCCGAAAATTTCCAAACCATATTCATAACTTTGAAGAAGTTCCATTAGTTCGTTACACTGACTAATTAACTTCTCTATATGAGGGCATTCTGGATCAAAATTCTGTACGAGAACTGCCAATCCTCTTGTCGAGCAATTCTCGTCGTAATCTGGAGACAAAAATGTAGATTCAGCAACTTCAATAGTCTTCTTCCCTGGTCTTGTCTCTGCTATGTTGTCACTATAATACATATCAAATAAGATACAATTGATCAAGGTAAAACATTATGTTTTAATATGATTTAAAATATTTCGATATACTCTAAGTAATTCGGATAATCTATAACATTCATGTGTATAATAGTACATACTTCTTTCAATAAAATGAGAAGCATGACGATATTTAGTGGCATATTGATTTTCAGGAAATAAAATCTAATAGCATAATCTAGTGTAGTATATGTTGCATCTAAAGCCTATTTTAAGACTTTTATTTCTGACATGTTCTGTTCAGCATGAATAACGTAAATGACGTAAATTGTACATTGATGTTCTACAAAAGGAAATCATGGATTCACCAACATTCCAACTGACTCCATTTTCGGAAAATGATATCTGTAACAAACATAAACTTTCAGCTAATTCTTTACAAGCAGAACCAAATACAATGAAAGTTCCACCTATGTACTGGCTTCCGAAGCTGCACAAAACTCCTTACAAATATAGATTTATTTCGTCTTCAAGCCATTGTTCCACTACTAAACTATCTATTCTACTTACCAGTACACTTGGTACAATTAAAAACCTGGCAATAAATTGTTCAAATAAGGCCTTTGAAGATAGGGGAATTAATTACTTTTCGAGTGTCAAAAATTCGTTGGAAGTACTTGATAAATTGCATGCTTATATTGGTGATTACGAATCTGTTCAAAGTTTTGATTTTTCTACCCTATATACCACGTTGCCTCATAATCTTATTAAGAAAAATTCACACACCTGATTAAATGGGCAATTAAAAAGTCGGAATGCGAATATATATAAGTTCTTCAAAACGAAATTATCAATTCCTCTACATTCAGGTCCGTTCGCACCACAGAGAGTCAAATCGTTAACAAGCATACCACTGCCACTACCCAACTTAAAGCATCTTCCGAACATTTGAAAGTCCCTACCATGTACTGGTTACCGAAATTACACAAAAAACCATTTAAATTCCGTTTCATCTCCGCATCGAGTAAGTGTTCTACTACTAATCTATCAGTTCTTCTAACTACCTCCTTACTACTATCAAAGAACTGGTTATTAACTTTTGTAATAAAGCTTATGAAAATAATGGTATTAATTATTTTTGGAGTGTTAAAAATTCTTTAGAGGTTTTAGATAAAATACATGCTTTTGATGGTCCTTATAATTCTGTTGACAGTTATGATTTTTCTACTCTGTACACTACACTTCCACACAATCTTATAAAGAAAAAGTTTTTGTATTTGATAAAATGGTCTTTCGAAAAATCTCATTGTAATTTTATTTGCTGTAACTCGTTTAAAGCCTTTTCTGTAACGAAAAGGAAAGTATGCTAGATACACTTACTGGAAATGTGAGGATATGATTGAAGCTTTAAATTTTCTGCTAGATAACATTTATGTACGTTTCGGCGATAAAGTGTATCGTCAGGTAGTAGGTATTCCTATGGGCACTAACTGTGCCCTTTAATAGCAGATTTATTTCTATATTGCTATGAATCTCAGTTTATGACCAAACTCAGTAAAGACCCATCATTGTTATATTTAGTTGATACATTCAACAATACCTACCGTTATCTGGATGATATTTTTTCGTTAAATAATCCAGAGTTCTCTAAATATACTTCCGAAATTTACCCAAAAGAACTTACTTTAACTAAATCTAACATAAACAGCAGCAGTTGCCCTTTTCTAGATTTAGACATTTCAATTTCTAACGGAAACTACATACTAAAATTTACGACAAAAGAGACGATTTTTCATTTCCTATTGTTAATTTTCCATTTTTAGACGGCGATGTGCCTTTGGCTCCATCATACGGTGTTTATATATCCCAACTCGTTCGGTATGCCCGTGTGTGTTCTGATGTCATAGATTTTAACGAACGTAATCAATGCATCACTGGGAAATTATTGTGTCAGGGATTTCGATACCATAAATTACTTAAAACTTTTACTAAATTCTTTCATAGATACAAAGATTTGATTAGTAAATTTGGCTGTACCTGTAGAAAACTTATTAAAATGGTATTTCACATCCTAAATTTTACGGTAATATTGTACTTAAAGCGAGGAAATCACTATGTGATCCGTGTAAACTCATCGAACCTTTAAACAAACTTATAAGTAAGGGTTATCGTACCAATATTGTAATTAGATCTCTGAATATAGTTTACATTGGCACTAATATCGATTTTGTCATTAGCAAATTAAAACATAACTAAGTTGTATCTTCTTTTGAGGCGGGATGTTTAGAGACACACACGTTAATTTTTATCTCTTAAGAAGTAGCTCCTCACTATCCTACTACCTGTCGATACATTTATTTTTGGCATTGCACAAGTCATGTCTTCTCTGACTGTTCATGACGTTAAAATACTAAATCCCTGGGATGTGTTTTAGTTGATTTTAGTCTCTGATGCATGATTTTTTATCATTAATTGTTTTTGGCTTTTAACTAGCTGTCAGTAACTGCGAGTACTCTCAAATCGTACTTTCTTTTAATTCGACCTGTTGATACTATTTTTAATACTTTTTGTTATTTTATATTAATATGGATCTTGTCTGTATACCAGCTTTGATTATTTGGAATATCTACTAATTTTCACTTCTTCGTACTACATTTGTATTAACATCAAGATTATTCTCCTTTAATCTGTACAGGAAGTTTTATTGTTGATATTTACCCTTATGTATCTAGTGTTAAATTAGGTATTTATATGACAGACCTTTCTTGGTATTCCTAATTATTGGAAGATTTTATATAGACAGAAAAGTATACCTAAAACGACAAAGTTATTTTTCATTTACCTGTATATATTATGAAAACCGGTTTTTCAAAAGTGATTATTTTCTAAGGGTTTAATATTTCGCGGTAGTGTTTTGCCATGGCTTTATTTGGACTTGTTTGTTTGCTTTTGGCCTTGAATGTTTGTCCCTAATATTTTATTAACTATGTATTTACTTTCAGGTATCACAGATCGAATTTATTCGTTCATAGTGTGTTAATTTACGTTTTTGATTGAGTTAAGCCTTCCAATTGATGTTTTATCGTGTGTTTTCTATGTTGTGATGTTATACTATTGTTTCAGAAAAGGGAGAAGGTTTGGTACCATTAAAACGTTTAATCCCGCTGCAAATGTTTGCACCTGTCCTAAGTCAGGAATCTGATGTACAGTAGTTGTCGTTTGTTTATGTAATTTATACGTGTTTCTCGTTTCTCGTTTTTATATATACTAGACCGTTGGTTTTACCGTTTGAATGGTTTTACACTAGTACTTTTGGGGCCCTTTATAGCTTGTTGTTCGGTGTGAGCCAAGGCTCCGTGTTGAAGGCCGTACATTGACCTATAATGGTTTACTTTTATAAATTGTTATTTGGATGGAGAGTTGTCTCATTGGCACTCACACCACATCTTCCTATATCTATATATGTTCAAACTCTTTTAGGTCATTTTTAGTAACAACAAACAAAAGAACTATGTCAATTGGACCTGCTTTGATACTATAACTGCCCTTGAATTTTTACTAGATAACATTTTTGTTCGCTATGGAGATTCCGTATATCGTCAGGTTATCGGAATTCCCATGGGGACTAACTGTGCACCACTTATTGCGGATCTGTTTCTGTATTATTATGAGTTACAATTTATGACTAAAATCAGCAAAGACCCATTGAAACAACATCTGATTCAAAAATTTAATAACACTTTTAGATATTTAGATGATATATTGGCTCTCAATAATGACGACTTCAGTATGTACACTGAAGAGATTTATCCTGCCGAACTAACTTTAAATAAAGCTAATACTAACAATGAACACTGCCCTTTCCTGGATCTTGATATATTTATCTTTAACGGGAAGCTTAATACTAAAATTTATGACAACAGAGATGATTTTTTATTTCCTATTGTTAATTATCCATTTTTAGATGGTGACGTTCCCTTGTCGCCATCTTATGGTGTTTATATATCTCAACTTGTTCGATTCACTCGAGTATGTAACAACGTATTTGATTTCAACGAAAGAAATCTCTGTATTACTGAAAAATTATTACACCAGGGTTTTCGATATCACAAACTGGTCAAAACATTTACTAAATTTTATCATCGGTACAAGGACATCATTCGTAAATATAAATCAACATGCAGACATCTTATACGTTCAGGTATTTCACATCCAATATTTTATGGTAATATTCTTTACAAAGCACAAAATGTCGGCATTCACCTCAAAAGCTAACCAAACCTTTAAACAGACTTATTCGGAAAGGATATAGTTACGATACCGTTGTCAAGTCATTAAGGATTGCATATTTTGGTATTAATATTGACTCACTCATATGGTCTTTGCATCGGAAATAAACACATTTATTCTAAAACCAGTTGTTGGCATGATACGGGTTATGTTCTTCTCATATATTTTATGATGGTATGATACTAAACCCCTAACGGGAGGGATTGTACTTCATTTTCATATGACGAAGTTATAATCTTTCAATCAGTTTAATTGAGGTCTGGAGCTGGCATGTCAGTAACTGCTAGTAGTCCTTTGTTCATATATGTATCATTGTCATTTTCCTTAGCTTCTTTTGTTACCTATTCTGACATCGGACTCGGACTTCTTTTAAACTGAGTTTTCTGTGCGTATTGCTATGTGTATATTCTACATTGGCTAGAGGTATAGGGGAGGTTGAGATCTCACAAAACATGTTTAACCCCGCCGCATTTTTGCACCTGTCCCAAGTCAGGAGCCTCTGGCCTTTGTTAGTCTTGTATGTTTTTTAAATTTTAGTTCATTTATATGTTTTGGAGGGTGACGTCCATTTTCACTGAACTGGTACACAATTTTATTTAGGGGCCAGCTGAGGACCGCCTCCGGGTGCGGGATTTTCTCGCTGCGTTGAAGACCCATTGGTGGCCTTCGGCTGTTGTGTGCTCTTTGGTCGGGTTGTTGTCTCTTTGACATATTTCCCATTCCCATTCTCAATTTTATATATAGTAGAAAATGTAGTAACAGGGCAGTCACCACTGTAAAATTCAGTTTATTCCGAAAATCGATAGTTTTCTCATATTCCAGGCTTTTGTTTTTCACTTGTGTATTTGTGAGTTTTCATACACAATGTTATTTGTTTAATAAAGGCAAGCAACAAATGTATTCTAATTCGTATTTGAACTTTTGAATACCACATATATATTCTCGTATTGATATGTCCTGTAATATTTGCTACTGGACGTTAAACATTAATCCAAACATGTACCCGTTGTCCACTTCTATGTGAAAACTTTCAACTTAGAAATTCGCAAGGACTTCACTGTGTGTATCCTTAATTCATTGACTTAATTTGTTTTGAAATAATTTCTTATTTACTAGTTTTAACTCAAACAATACTGTGAGCCAGACGAAGGAGAAACAACGCTTTTTATACGTTTGTATATAAAGAGTTAAATGACCTGCCTTATGAAATGTGCATGTGTGTTTATTTGTCCTCATTGCACTCGTTTAAATAAAAAGAGATGTGGGATATTCCTAAATGACACCACAGTTCAACAACACACAGAGTAGAAAACACACATAGACGTCAACGTATTCGTACGGTCAACAACATGTAGAATGGAAAAGTTCCCTAAATTACAACGTATAGGTACCGTCAATAACACATAGAGTGGAAAAGACATCTACAACTCAACGTTTACATATACGTACGGTCAACAACAAATACAGTGGAAAGGACGTCTACAAGTCAACGTATACATACGGTCAACAACAAATACAGTGGACAAGACGTCTAAAACTCAAAGTATATGTACGGCCAACAACACATGGGGTGGAAAAGATATTTGAAATTTAACGTATACGTACGGTCAACAACACATAGATTGGAACAGACATCTAAAACTCAACGTATACGTACGGTCAACAACACATAGGGTGGAAAAGATATCTAAAAGTCAACGTATGCGTACGGTCAACAACACAAAGAGTAGAATGGACATCTAGATGTCAGCGTATACGAACGGTCAACAACACAGAGTAAAAACGACATATAAAAGTTAACGTATACGTACGGCCAACAACACATAGAGTGGAAAAAACATCTAAAAGTCAACGTATACGTACGGTCAACAACACATAGAGTGGAAACACCAACTAAAAGTCAACGTATACGTACGGTCAACAACACAAAGAGTAGAATGGACATCTAGATGTCAGCGTATACGAACGGTCAACAACACATAGAGTAAAAACGACATATAAAAGTCAACGTATACGTACGGCCAACAACACAAAGAGTGGAAAAAACATCTAAAAGTCAACGTATACGTACGGTCAACAACACATAGAGTGGAAACACCATCTAAAAGTCAACGTATACGTACGGCAACAGCTTATAGAGTAAAAACGACATCTAAAAGTCAATGTATACGTACGGTCAACAACACATAGAGTAAAAATGACATCTAAAAGTCAACGTATACGTACGGTCAACAACACATAGAGTAGAACAGACACATAGACATCAACGTATACGTAAAGTCGTTCACAATAAACACGGTTCTATTCATCTTATAATATTAGTGGCACTTAATTTCCAACAGCAGTTGCACTTTTCGACAAGTATTGTTTCTCCAGTGAGGCCAAACTATTTGAAAATTCAAAACTTTAATACAAACGCTGAAGACTAAACTCGAAAAAGGCAAATAGTATACATGTAACCAAATGCGGACAAGGAATCAGAGACTTTCATTACTAAATGCAAAATGATTTCCAAAATGTTATAACAGCAAAAACTGAATTCCAAAACGTTATAACAGCAAAAACTGAATTCCAAAATGTTATAACAGCAAAAACTGAATTCCAAAATGTTATAACCGCAAACACTGAATTCCAAAACGTTATAACAGCAAAGTCCAAAACAACAAAATCCGTATTGTCATGCCAGTACGAAGTACCAGCGTATTTACACCATAACACGAAAGCTTCAATTATATGCTTTGTTTGCATTTCATCTAGTTTATTTCGTTCTCTTTTGTTTTTTGTTCTCCCTTTTTTTTCACAAACTACAATATAATCAAACTTATTTTGCATTTATCATTCTTACTTTAATCCAATTTCAGAGCATACTCCTGAGAGTATACTCAAATTGAAAAAAAAAAAAAACCAGCGTGCTCATTAGTTGATCCAGTTTGTTTTAATGTATTATCTTATATATAATTTATTTTGTATTGAATACAATATTGTTTAAATCAAACCATAGATTGCGACACATTTTATTGAATATTCAAATCTACTATGAAAATAACGGGTAATAATAAAATACCCGAACTATGTCCTAAAAAAAACCCCATATTGTTAGATTTTCAATGTATATCTTATAGCTTGCTTCATTGTTAAAAATGTACAGATACAGAAAAATATATATTGTTTTTTTTTTCCTGTATTGGTCCCCAACAGGACTCCGTACGAAAAAGCTTAAAAGGGCACTAGCTACGAGATTTATAAAAAATCTAAAATATGATTGTCTTTTGTTCAATCATTAATGAAAGTGAAAAAGTGAAATAATAATTCGCTTTTAACAGCCAGTATGGTTCAATTTTGTCAAAATAAGCTCAGAAACATTGATGATGAATTATTCACATGCAAGTGAATAATGCGACCTCATTGAATCCGTATTCATGTCATTTGATTGACTGATTCGATCCACAAAAAATCATTCTTATACAGGTAAAAACGACGATTACCATATATTTTTAATCTATAATACGAAATTAAACAGACCTAGAAAAATCCAATTGCACGCTTTCTCTATCTTATTTATATCTTTATTTATGTTTATATTCCTTATATGGTCATCGGAGGTCAAATCGATAGTTAATTGGATGGCGTCTAGACTAAAATAGACACGTAACGAAGTTGCATATTATCGAGCCCATGCCCTGTAAAGACTTTTTATAATTTGGATAAATATTTTACATTGTTCTAAATTGAATATGAGAATTTGAGTCAAATCGGTGAACATGAATTTGACAGCTAGTGCCCCTTTAATATACGTTAAAGATGGAGTGTCAATCTTTTTTTTTTCCATTTTCCTTTTAACCTTTAAAAATAAACACTTAGACCTTATATATACGTTATACATACTCAGCATGCTTTAAGCTGTATTGTTGATCTTGTGCTGGCTGCATTACGATACTTCTCAACGAATGTCAAACTAAAAACGAATAGACACTAAACAAAAAATAATATCAGATATATGTACATGTAGCAATTCTGTAAACACGTGAAATTGTTTTGTTATAATTTAGGCCGTTATTTTTCTCAATTGAATTGTTTCATTTTTGTCATATCGGGGCCTTTTATATCCGACTATACGGTATAGTTTTTTCTCATTGTTTGAGGCCGTAAAGTTGCCTATAATTGCTTACATCCACTTTTAAATTATTTGAACTTTGGTGGATAGTTGTTTCATTGGCAATCATACCACTTCTCTTTATTTTTATATTACATGAACGAATGTTTTAGTCAATTAGCTTTAATCACCGGATATTTATTCCGGAAAGAGAAAAAAATAGTATATACATGTGTACACCGATAATTTAAACGAGTAAATGATGGCATTACTACATCACAAATTTAAATGGGTAAAATATAATGTATTACATGTATAGTAACCGTCATGATTCATTGTGTATTGCTCTTTTACAATTCGATTAAGGTATAACAACTGTATGTTCTTGTACATAATCGATTTAGGTTTACGCACCGGCTAATGAAAGCTCGGTAACTATTGTAGGAGAAAGATTTTTTTTTTTTCATTTTTCAAAGTGTGAATGATCCGTTTTGTTAATTTATGGCGGTGTCGAGAAACTAAAGTTTCTTTCCTAAAATATAATAATAGTCTTAAGCTCGGGATCACATAATATTTTTTGGTATATATGCAGATGCGTATACGTCAACGAATATGATACGGTTGATACGTTTTTAAATGACCGACCTCTAATGATAATAAACAATATTTTAGTGATATGTATAAATATGATTACAAATACTTACATTCCTTCGGTTATATTTTCTCACATGTTAACTGTTATCAAGTTACAAAAATGTAATCAGTAAATGATTGTCTTACCTTATATAGATTTTCACGACATACTTTTTGTCAATAAAGTCTCGTGTTGGTAAACATGTAACAATAACCTATTCCAGGTACACATTGTAAACATTTAACCAGTTTATAGTTCTAAATACTCTTCCGATATCTTTGGTGCATAACGATCACATCAAGTTGTGCTAAATTTAAATAAACTTTATTTTTAAATGACACATATGTGAGAATATTGTCAATATGTGTTGGTTGTTTACAATTGTCCTACAAAACTACACTGCAAACACAAATAAGTGTAGAATATTACATACACATGCATGCGATATTATTTATGAATTTAAAAAAGGAGTATGTACGGCAATGCTCATTGACAGCAACCTAGTAATTCATGTTGACAAAGTGAAACTTGACATACAAATAAGTGTGTTTATCTTAGCATTTAATATTTTTCTTTTACTTTTAATTACTCTATGAAATTAGGAATTATCTAAAAAGTTATTTAGCAAAATTTTATTTAATTAAACACGATTATAATGATGGATTGGTTATTGCTTGCGTAACGTCTAGTGGCAACTATTTCATGCATATTCCGGAAGATTACAACTTCAACGTCGATGATTCTTGTTTGTTTAACGTCCAGTGGCAAATATTTCATGCATGTTCAGGACGAGAACACATTAGCAATAAAAAAATTAGGTAGGTCCTGTAATAGGTGTCGACCGGGATGAAGGGAGAGAAATTTACACAGGAAAATGAGGATATATTGGATAGAATTGTAACAAAGGTTATCAACGTGAAAGAGCGTCAACTCTCGCTACACGAGTCATCGGATTTAACGTCCCAATTCTGACCAGACGTGGCTGTGTATTTATACATCCCACAAAACCAATTGAACGGTCCTACTTTGCAAAGGTTTTACTTCCGATTGGAAGAAGACCAAAGTGACCTTATTTCCATTCCCCCGTGACCCGCTTTAGGTGTAAAAATGAAAATGATGATTAATAATCAAAGGGGACACTTCGTATAGGAGCTTTACAACATTCGTAAAATGTCTTTCTAGGGAAAACAAATACGTCAAACATCGAGATTTGTTATTTTTGACCAGTGGGCATTAAAAATTGGGAAAATTTGTTTAGAGCAAAGGCGATTAACCACAGTACAATTACCCTCACATTGTACAGACACTCTCTGATGAAAGTGAAAGCTTGAATTACATTTTGTTACATATGTACAATTATGGTATTATCATCTTATCAAGTTGCTGTCCCCACAAGATCGTTCCTCGCACGACAAATAACAATCCGAATTAATTGCATCTGACCTTTTTATATAACGAAGCGCTTAAAAGCAAGACAGGGAGGCGTTGGTCGTCGCTTAGAAAGAAGACAGGGAGGCGTTGGTCGTCTCTTAAAAAGTTTGCATCCCATTGTATGAGGGTCTGGATGGGGTTTACAGAATAGAGAATAATGGACAAATGTGCAGAATAAATGGCAAAAAGGATAAAGAGTAGAGAATAATTGGGTGCTAAATATTCAATGTTCAATGAATGGAAAAGAAGTTGTATTCATCTAGTACAATCGCCTAAAGTATATCGTGGTATTACTTAGGTCATCAGGCCTCCTTTATTTTAATTATCTCTTTTAAAAACAAAACCATATTGCGATATTGAACAAATATTTCTATGCATATTAATTGCTATTCATGGAAAATCCGTTATGAGAGTTGTTACCGTTCGTTCGCCTTAAAAGAGAATTAATGTTCGAACGAAGTCATTACTCTTAATTCCCCATTATCAAATTTATATTTTGAAATTTAAAAGTTACATTTGCAAAGTGTTTGCTACTAATGACCATTTTAATTACACTACATTGTAACATCACATACATTTATTTGTGATAGTCTAAATTGCTTTTAGTACAAATATTTGATCAACATAATTAAAATAACAGCTTTATATTTGGATGGGGTCCTTCATTTCTTTATTCCTTAATATTTAAGACCATTTTCAAGTTCAAATTCTTTATTGTAAACTCTCAGACACATATAGTGTTACAAGAGGAATTTAGTACATATATTCAAATGGAAATGGCAGCTAAAATATACAAATGCGTATCATTAAATTAATTATGGGCAGTACAGCTACATGTACTTACAATATTTTTTCTACATTTCTCAAAAATATAGATATATTCTTTAAGACCTTTATATTACATAATGAGAATAGTCCATACATTTTATATACAGATGAATAACGTGTATAATATGTTGGAATGTACAGAGTTCTAAGATATGTTACTTTAACATGGTTACATACAAAAAGTAGTGGTATTCATTACCTATTTCATATATGTTACACAAGTGACAAATCCTATGTTCCTTGGATGTACCAACCCATCTACCTGTTTCAACAGGAAATTTTACATTTGAACATCTTAGTCTACATATAGTTAAACGATCAACTTTAGCTAATTTCAAAAGATATCTTTGTATACCAAATTCTTTCTTAAGGCATAGATAAAATTCGCCTCTAGAAGATTTACCCATATCGCTATACCAATTCTGGTAAAATTATCTAATAACTTTTGCTTTACTAAACCGTTAATATCATTACTATGTAACAAATACTGACCATTCCATATATAAGAAAAACCTATATTGTCAAATGTAGACTTGATACATTCAATCCATTTAAATTTAAAGTTATGTGTACAATGTAATGTATATAATAATTTATACAATATACCTGATAACTTATTTGGGTTTTGCAATAATTTCTTCCAGAAGTTCAACATTCTAAGTTTTACTTGAATATGCAGCGGGTATCTCCAACTTTCCCCATAAACCATATAATTTGGTGTACTAGTACGAATTCCCAGGATCTTTTTAATAAACTGTAAATGAACTTTCTCAGTACCCTTCATATTTTCGAATCCCCAGACCTCAGAGGTATATAGCAAAACAGGGGACACTAAGCTGTCAAATAATTTTAACTGAAGATCTACTGGAATATTCAAATTCCTAGTACGTCTAAACAGAGCAAAAAGTGATTTTTGTGCTTGCTGCATCAAGTTTTTTCTTGCTAGAAAGAAATTACCGTTATATTTTAGAGTTAAACCCAAGTAAGAGCAATCATCTACAGCTTTTAATGTTTCACCAAATAATTTAAAATCATAATTCCGTCTGGATTTTCGTTTTGAAAAAATAACAACTTTTGTTTTATGTGAGTTCACCTTTAGTTTCCAATGTGTACAGTAGTTCTCAAATTGTTCTAACAGAGTTTGCAATTTTTCGGGACTCTCAGCTAATAATATTGTGTCGTCAGCATATAACAATAGAAATAAATGTACATAACACTGAATTTTTTCTTCACACAAGTTGGTAATCATGTCGAGTCCTGAAACATCATTTTAAGTGAAAAAACTTTCTAAATCATTCAAAAAAATTGCAAATAAAAATGGAGATAAATTTTCTCCTTGGCGTACACCAATATCACAACTAAAGAACTCAGATAATGCATTATCTTGTTTGACACATGATTTTATATCGTTATACATATTAACAATTGCTCTCAATATTTTACCGTTAATTCCACTAGCTAAGAGTTTTTGCCATAAACCTACCCGCCAAACCGTGTCAAATGCTTTTTTAAAATCAACAAAGATACAAAACAGTTTTTTCCCCATACGTAAATAGATTTGTATCAAAGCATACAAACAAAAAATGTTATTTTCTATAGCCTTTCCTAAATCCAGCTTGTGATTTTGATATAAGTTCTATGTAATCGGAAAATTTTGTCAATCTTGTATTCAATATAGATGTGAACAGCTTGCCGAGGTTTGATATTAGGGTAATGGCTCGATACGAGTCTGGATCAGTTGGATCACCCTTGTTTTTGTATACAGCTTGAATGACCCTATGGTCCACGACTCTGGTATTAAACCACTATCCAATATCAAATTAAAAGTTTGGTGTATATCGAAAGCATATAATCAGATGTGGATTTGATATATTCATTTACAATATCGTCAAGGCCGGGTGGCTTTGAATTTTAGAATTTTAATAGCACATGCGATTTCTTCTTCATCTATTGGTCTGTTCAAAATATCGTGTATGTGCTCACTTTCTTCTGTATCAAATTCGAAGTTCAAATCGGAATCATTATCGTTTGCATCATCATCCTGGCTAAGTTTTTTAAAATAATTGAAAAGGTCACTCAGACTGACTTCAGACTTACTCCTTCTATTTTTGCCGCTAAATTTATTAAGGATTTTCCAAAATTCTTTCGGATTGAATTTAGAGGTTTTCTGATCTCTTCCTCCATCCGGAAAGAGTAATTAGAAAAGCCTCTATTTAGCTCTCTTTATATAGTTTACTGGCTTTTTCATTTCTGCTTTATTCTGTGCATTCCTTGTACAGCCGTATTTACGTTTTGCTCTATGAAATAATCTCTTTTTCTCATGACATTTGGTAGTGAACCAAGGGTCAAGTTTTGAATTATTGACGTCATAACTAGATTGTTTTTTGCCAAAAGTCTTTCTAGCAGTACTGACAAATATATTTGATATCTTATTAACAATATTGTTGATTTCATCTTGATTTGGGGTGTTCACCTCTTCAAGATTTACCAAAATAGAGTCAATACTATCTTGTTGATCGATAATAGATTCTACGAAAATATCACGTTTACCGTTAACCCATCTGTGGTAATTGTTGTCAGACTGGTTAAACTGGTTCTCATGAATTACTCTAGCGTAACATTTTATAGTAAAATGTAGGCGTGAGTGGGTGTCAGAAAACAATGGGTCAAAGTCAAGGACGTTAAAGTCTACAATAAAGGGAAAATTTCAGAAGATACTCAATAAGGCTACAACCACCTGATGTTACTCTACCAATATATCTGTCTTGACAAATTCTCCCATTTGCTATAAACAAATTCAAGTTTTACACAACTGTAACAATTTATAGCCATAAGCATTAGGCTTTGACTTATCTTGGTTGAATCTTTCCAGTGGAACATGTATTAGATACAATACAAAGGTAACAAAGAAACAGGCCGGTAACAACCGTTGCCGGATAGTTTTCTGCACGAGTAGTCAGGTCAAGGTCCGAGGCGCTGGCCGAGGACCTTGACCTGACTACAAGTGCAGACAAACTATACGGCAGGTTGTTTCCGGCATATTTTTTGTTACCTTTGTTTTGTATCTGACTTGTACGACGTTTCAGGAAGGAAGTAGTACATTTTGCATTTAGAAGAGGTAGCAAAACTAAACATATTAGAAACTTCAATGACCATATACCAGTTAATGTAAGTTACAGTTTAAACACATTTTTTTTTCACTTCCCTTAAGCCGAGAATTTTTTTTCTAAAAAAATTTCAAGAATTTAATAACTTTATAAAAAAGAACCATTTCAAGGAAAAGATGAATGTTGTTTACATTTGAGACTTTTAGAATGCAACTACGCTAGTAAGTAATTCATAAAAAAAACAGAGCTACCATTTGATTTTTTTATTGTGGAAAAACGGAAGGAAAGCGGTGGGGGGTTAATCCATTTAAAATAAACAGAACTGATATTAAGTGAATGAAATGTTACGAAAAACTGGATTTTGTCTTGTTATTTGATACATATATGTATATAGGCATATATTTTGGATTTTTTTTTAATAGTTCATACATATAGGTTTTTTTATATGTCTCTGATAGTGTTGATCAGGATTTAACACGTGTCACTATATGATCCAATCGCAGCTTACCGTTCAAAATTGATGACATTAGTTGAATGATTTTTCTTCACGATTTGCTGCATATTTGAACATGTATTACATGGACACTTTTTATTTATAGGATCAATCTTGCATTGGTGAGTCGATAGGATTTTATCTTTTGATTAGATTTGATTTTTTATATATATTTCCTGTCTTTTTATTGAAATATAAACGTTGGTACCAGCATTTCTTTACTTTCAGCATTGTCCAGAATACTATTCATGTCCATATGTTGAAGGAAAAAAACACTTACGGACCGACCATTTAGCTTCAAAAGGGGGTATCTTCTTTTCTGAGTAAGAACATTATTTATTTTTTCAACGCTATCATCCAACTATTTTCATTTTTTTTCGAAATTAGACGATTATATACGGTATACGGAAAATCGGGAATCAGAACATTATTTTGTCATCTGCTTGACCACAATATATTTTTCTCATAAAATTGGGTATCAAAATATTTTTAGAAAAAACATACCCCTTTTTTTTTAAGTTAAATGGTCAATCCCTTAGTGTACTGATATGAATAGTAATTTACTGGAATTGTTTGAAATATAGTTATTGATGCTAACGTAAATATTTTAATCAAAAAGACAGGAAATATGTCGGTGAAACAAAAGTTCAAATTTAATTGAAATTTAAAGTGCCCATGAACTCTCTGATCATGCACGAGTGATTCTATTCATAAAAGTGTCCGTGTATCATCTAAAAAGTGTCCGTGTAACACCCGTTAATGTATTGTTTTTCTATAGCTCTGCTGGGGTAAAGTCGTACAATATATAAAAGCAATTTTTAAAGTTGAAAACATATTCACTAATATCACTTTCTACATCTTGTAAAATATGCATCAAATTTTCATTTGCATAAAAAAAGTCTGGTAAAACAGCTGTTCTTGAGTTGAAATCCCCAACAAGAGCATAAAAAGTGCTGTCATTTTGAAAAGAAAAAAACTCATTCTCTATCTCATCAAATGCCTCTGTAGAAGAATATTTACTATTAGAAGGGGGGATATAAGTACACCCAAGTAAAAAAAGAAGTGTTTTGCTCAGGGGTATTTTCCATTTTCATCCACTGCACAAATTCGCTGCAACTGTTAAAACATATCATCTTTTTGTTATGACATTTCTTATAAATTACTACGATTCCCCCATTTTTTGTTTGGCCCCTTTCGGTTTTTGGAAAAATGTATGTATTCACCTGGTAATTTTAGTACATCAAGATCATCTGTTTTACTTTCTATACAAATAAGGATATCATACATCTTAATCAAATTAATAAATTCAGGTAATAGAAGTTTGCTTTTGATTCCACAAACATTTAAACACGATATGTTCAGACTGTTCTGTGTTTGAGCACTATAGTCAGTGCCCCTAATAGGGCCTCTTGTAACACTGTTCTAATAAGTAACTTGATGTTGAGACTGCGTAGGAGGTCTCACATTTTGCTGTTCCTGAGATACGGGGAACCTTGTTTGACCAGTTCTCTGTTGAAATTGTTCCGGTGCTCTAGTGTGCGGCTGGTAACTCGGAATGTTTGGGACGAAGGAAGATCCGGGTTGCGGAAACTGCTGTCGACTATTTTGTTGCGGGGGCATTTGTACGGGAGGATAACGAGTATTTTGTACAGGATGAGGAGCATAAGTTTGGTCAATTGGTTGCCGATAAGTGGACGGATAAATTCGCCTTCCATTAACTATCAATTTGTCATCGTAAAACTTGACGGCATCCCCCTGCTGTTGATGGTGCCGGAACGCGGGCCAAAGTTCATTACGACGTGCGATAATTTCAGGTGGAAACTGTTCATGAACTTTAAATTCACTTTCTTTTAGTTTACTTCTCGCTGCCTTCAATACTAGATTTCTATCCTTCCTTTTCTCAAATTTTGCCACTATATTTTTTGGTTTACCATCCTTGCGTGGTCTCAATCGGTGTGCAACATGAAATTGTACATTCTCCTTTATTTCGAGTTTTTGTTCTATGAACCTTTTAACTTCTTGTTCAGTTTCCTCTGGGGTTTCGCTACGGGCCACTTCTGCTATACCACTAAATATCAAATTGTCCCGCATCGACCGATTTTGCATGTCAAGTAACTTTTCGTACATCTCGTTTGTCTCGTTGTACAATTGTGTGTTTTGTTGGTTGAGATTTTCACACTCTTTAAGTAAAAAAATATTGTCATTTTCTGTCGTTTCAAGTCTGTTATCATGTTGATTTATTTGCACCTTCATTGATTTTATTTCGCTATCTAGATTGTTAAATCTAAGTTCTAGGTTTTCGAGTCGATTGTTTATTGTCGGCAGAAGATCGAGTGATTGTAGTTTAATGTAAATATCTTTAATCACATCATGTAAGGTTTGTGTTTCATAGCCGGACTGTCTAATGTTCGGAGATGACCCCTGGTCAGTAAACTGTAGTGAATGTGGGTTAGGATATATAGTATTAAACGGTGTATTTGGTGGAACACTGACTCCAGTATTAAAATAATGAGAGTTTTTTCCGTGAATAACATCATTTGCTCGGCCAATGGCATTGCCAATTGGAGTTGCTGGATTCATATTTGATGCTGTTGCCATTTTTTTTTTGTATTTATGCGCGGGCTTGGGGTGTAACTAACCGTAGAATTTGATGATCTCTTTCGTTTCCCTTTCTTTCTACCCATATACAAAGTCGGGATAACCACTAGATATCATAGTTCATTCAAAATCACAAATAACTGGTAAAATGTCACATCTTATCACAAATTTATCGGTCTTCATGTACCCGCCGAAAAATTCACATCCTGCCATTTCCATTCGGAACTCTTTTTTTTTGCTCTGTTCTTTATCAGTTTTGCTCATTATTCTCTATTCTTTATATTTTAACACCCCATTATTCTTTTTTCTTTATTGTTTTGGTCTAATTTTCTCTATTCTGTATTTTTATTGTCCTTTTTTCTGCACTTTTTGGCCATTATTTTTAATTCTGTAAACCCCATCCAGACCCTCTTATATGCCAAACTACTTAAAAAATATTAACCAGTATGAACAAGATTATAACGAACTGTATCTAAAGTCTTGTAAAATAAAAAAATAAAAACAGTTTTTGTTGTTGTTTTTATATATTATTCATTAGCATTTGCCATCTATTTCAATTGTAAGGGTGTGTGTAATGTTGTTTTGTTTGTACACGTACGACTGTAATAATATATCAGTTATTACTTATACTATCTACAAGTAACTTTATTTGACTATACAATTACACGATTAGGGTGTCATTATCATATGCAGGAGTGAGTTTTTAAGTGAACGACGTTTACATTTGAAGTGTCAATTAAATTTGCTAAGTTTGTTACATTTTATTTTTCCGTTTTTAAGTACAGGTTAGATATATAATACTTGGTCATGTTTTATGAATACTTAAAGACAGCGACGTAGCCGAGGGTTTTATATTTTCATATAAAACATGACCAATTATTTTCTGACAATTTAAAACATATTCACACCTCCGAGTGACATAACAAAAGTAGCCTCTTCCATTGTCATAATCATTTAGCTCACTTTAATTGTTAACATGGTTAGTAAAAGGGATGTAAATCATATTTAAAAGTCATCTCTACAGATGGAATGAGATAGCAATGAGTTAGTTTTATGATAATGAAAAGGATTAATTATAAAAAAATGGAAATTTTTTCTGCTTCAGGTACAATTAAATACTTACATATCTAATCGTTCTTCATTTTAAAAGCACATACTGTTAATATATAAATTATAAAAGAGCTTTTCTAAAGTTACATAATTTTTATTAATGACAAAACTTAATCAAAATGTTTTGAAATTACAATCCTTTAAACATCAGATGATTACTTTTTATTAATGAATGTTTTTTTTTTTTCATCAACATTCATTGTTTCTTAAAAATAACATTGATTTTAAGGTCTCGTATAAAATTAGATTAAATATTATTTTACCTACACTTTACCCCTCTTCAATAATTTTTTCATATATATGTATCATTATATAACGTAAACAATGTTGAAATATCAGTTTAAAATGCATAAATAGTTTTGTTCTCCTATTTTCGTTTATAATAATTAGACAAACAACAGTACACATGATTTTTTTCTTTTTGGTCCTTTCCTATAAAAAGTGCCTCGGGGGATTATACACTTCGATTCGTTAGTGCAGTTTTTTTAGAGTTCGCTTTCATAATTTATCTACAATGAAAAGTCATTCATTTATAGCATTTTATAGTGCATGGAAAGCCATGTACTATGAAAAATACAAGGGAAAATACTGATGTACCATTGGACGAGAATGGGTGAGTATGTTCTAATTGATATTTATAAATTAAACGTCGTTGAACCTTTGTTGACGTTTGTTCAACTATTTCCTGATGCTAAGTATTTTTCGTTGAGTATGGATTTTGTACAGATATCTTGTTACTTATTGACGCAGTCTAATTAACCTCTAAGTATTTTTCTATGTATAATTTTTGTTATATTTCATATATATTATAAACGTTAAATTCCCATTGAGCGTTCTTTAAACATGTTAAGAATATTAAGATGATTCGTGGATATCAAATGAAGCAAACAAAGCCTTGGACTGGTATATATATTGCTTGTAGACACACCAACATCATAATATAAAACAGTATTGTCTCTGTGTAGCACAGAAGACGATGTTCTGATCTTGTAAATCCATTTTTTAATTTACCAACCATTTAACAACAAAAAACCAACAAAAAAACAGCCCAAATCATTGCGACATGATGAACAATTTGAAAAGGGTCTCCTGAAATGCATGCACCTATCGTCATGCGAAACAAGACTCAATAAAATGTCCCGATAGAGAATGCGCAAAGACAACTATACAACCTGTGAGAGATGAACCTGTAAGCAATACCTATATTTCAGATCATATTCGTCGTATATTAGCTCCTAGTCGATAGAAAGAATAAAATTGAGGTTTTTGGGGATTTGTTTTTCGTAGAATAGCATCTTTTATTTGAAGTGTTTAACTGTTAAATGAGGATGTAGTTTATCCGTATAATTATTAGTATCCACCAACCTTTGGCTGTCTGGGGTTTAAAATTTACACATCTATAGGCTCTTCATGTTTATCGTGGTTATATTGCTCTGTTTCCTTACACCTACTATTTCTAAGGAGCTCTGGCTGTTCGGGTATCAAAATTTCGCAGCCTTGCCCGGCAGGTAAACGATGTATTGTATTCCTGTATCTACTTTTAACAAACTTAAGGATATGTAAATACGTAACCACGTCTATTATGATGAGGCAAGTGACAAACGAATTTATAAGTGTCGTACGTTCACTTTAATAAAAATCTTCTGCTCTGAAACTATAGGGAAATATTTAACTAAACTTTGTTATAATTATCATTAGGGATCTAGTTTAGAAAATGTGTCCGGTGACCCCACCTTCTTAGCAAACCAACATGGTTGATTAGTTGTTGGTTGCTTAACGTCCAGTAGCAAATATTTCATGTATGTTCAGGACGATATGGCTAAACATAGAACATATGGTAAAATGACCATTATCTTGAAAATCTCTAAGGATACAATGTAGAGAAATTCGAACAGGGGCACAAAATGTTCAAAATGTTGAGATCTGACTACTGTCTATTTACATTAAAACATCATGCTGTTTGAAGTTATTGCTCTTAAATGTCTATTTTAACAATTTTGTTGGTTTTTTACCTGATATCTTAAAAATAGGACAGGAACTTTAAAAAGCAAAATGATCAGTGAAACAAGATCTACAAATAAGTAGATATGGTCGAAATTGTCTCCTTATAGAGGTAATTGCCCTGAATGACGATTTTTACTTTTTGTTTTTTGTTATTTCCCAATAATTTTTAAAATATGATAGAAAGAGAGACATTTTAACCAGCAAACTTGCTAGATCAATAAATTGGTCGACATTGCTGAAATCGTTGTTCATTTCTTTATAGGAATAAGGGCCCTAGAATGACAGTATTATATTCTCGTTTTTTTCAGTTTTGCTTATTTTCCTGAAAAATGCAATAGAAAGAATATATAAATCTTTAAAAAAGAAAAATGGACCAGCAAGACACGATCTGCAAATATGTCAGCATGTATGAAATTGTAAGTTTTCTTCTCATATGAGCTATTGCCCTTAAATCATGATTTTGTTTTTGTGTTTTTGGCTGTAAGCAGATTCCAAATCAACAAAATTAAGATTATATTCTAGTCTGCAATGTTGGAGAGTGTCCACTGTTGAAGATGCACATAGACCTGCATGTAGGTTAGCGACACATGCTCCTTAGAGCCCTTACGTTTTTAATATTAAAGAGCCAGAAGATACCAAGACCCAACAACACAGACTCCACTAAAATCCGGGGTTGATCTCAAGTGATTAACATGTGCACCAGTCGTATTGCTCATGCAATAATACATTCGGTGATACATCTTATTGATGATGTCACGTTCAAGGAAAAAAAGGACGCGATTGAGGTTTCGAAAATTTGAACATTTCCGTCGTCGTCAATTATGAAACGGATAAACTATAACGGTCAACCAAATTTTCAAAGGAATGACTTTAGTTTAAGCATTACAACTTGGATCTCAGTTGTTGATGCAACCCAATAAGCGAATTGCGTGATCCCCTATATATAAAACTTCATATAAATCAAACGGAAATGTCAGTACAAACAACACATTAGGGTTGTAAAAGAGAGAATCCGAAGGACAAGATTTCGAGGTATGATAATTTATGTTTTGGCTTTTCAAATATTTTGGCCTCGAACATCAATGAAGAGACATATATTGTCGGAATGCGTATATGTTGCAGAAAAAAGGACACTGCTAATGTAAAAACTGCCACTGGGTCGATATCTCTGCTGGTTCACTGTAAGTCGCCGATGGTATTACCAGCCCTGTAGACAATACTTCCGTACTGGCATGAAAATATGGATGTTGTGTTATCAAAATTTGCTGTTACAAAATTTGGAAATGATTTTAAATTGAGGAATGCATGCAAAGCTCTGTTACCTTGTCCGGCTTTAGTTACACTTTTTGTTTTTTTTTATTTACTAGCTTTTATTTTTTTTTAATTAGTTTGGGTCATCAAATATTTTTACTCGAACATCACTGAAAAGACATTTTATTGTCGGCATGCGCAAATGGTGCAGAAAATTGATACGTTGAAGTTATTTAAGTCAAAATTGCTGTATGATATTTACATGTATTTTGTACATTAGTTCTTTTGTTTTCAGGATATCTAATTTGCTAGATCCCGGAAACAATACAAGTTACGTCTATCATTTGTCATCTTGTTCAAATGATTGAACCTTCAAGTTATTGTCTTTCGTCTGACAGTGGCGGAATCAGAAAAAAGGGCGAGTGGGTGTAAGAGTAAGATATACCGGGAGAGTTAAACAGGTTCTGCTTGTGATGCATCCTTTTCGTTCGATTGTGTTCTCCGAAATAGGAATATGGTTTTGATACGATAACATTTTAAAAATGACATCAAAATGATGAAAAGTCTTGATGATATATTTGTATATATATTTGTACACGCAAGTGAGTTGTTGCGACAATTGTAGCTACGCCACCGATTATACAGCCTGGGCATGACATCCACATCTTAGAAGGTTTTTTTTTTGTATATCGGTCGATACAAAACAGGTTCATGTTTTTCCATTTGTTTTCACTCCAATGTATGTCTCAATATTTATTCACAAGAAAGGCCGTGGCATTTAATAGTCTACGTTAATAATAAACGTGTAATCCGTGTCTCTTTATAATGACTACATATTGACCAAATGAAGTATAACCTTAAATTTTAGGGGTCTTTTCGTAAAATTGTGAATTGAAATAGAGATTGTGTCAAAAGGCCGCCAATAGGTCTACAACACAGCGAGAAAATTCCGCACTTGGAGGCGGGCTTCCGCTCCCCCTAAACAAAAATATGTGCTAATTCAGTGAAAAGGGCGTCACACTAAACTCAGAAACATATGGATGAACTAAGATAAAAAAAATATTCAAGACTAACAAAGGCCATAGGCTCCTGACTTGGGACAGGCGCAAAAATGCGGCGGGGTTAAACATGTTTTGTGAGATCTCAACCCTCCCCATGTGTTTTTACAGTACACGTTCTGTGTGTTCTTTTTTTAGACATAAGTTAAGTTTGTAGAATAAATTGACTGTCGTAGCTATGTGGTTTTCTTAGCTACAAAAACCTGAATCTTCTAAGTTCGTTAACAGATGGATGAACGATCGAACTGATCAAATTCTATAAAAATCTTGTATCGAAAAAATGATAAGAGAACATGTTATAGTTATCTGATGAGTAGGAAATGACATAACATTTATAAAACACTAGATATTCACATGAATTAGCTTTTGCAATTTGAACTGTTTCACATATTGCGGGTGTGTTTACAGCTTACTTTACGGTATGGGGTTTGCTCGTTGTATTCATGTGGCAACGGGTCGTAGAAAGTTGTCTCAATGGCAATCAAACCACATCTCCTGTTTCATATTCAAACGTGTCTTGTATTTTGAGCTAAGTTTGCGATCAGGATGGATATTACTTGCTCGATATTTGATTTATAACGTAAGTCTTTGTTCCACTTTGTTATTTTATTTTTAGTTACACTTATTTTCAAAACTTTTTTGCGTCCCCAATTCTTTTTAAGAAGATTTTCTTTCATTTTTTGATCCTTGTCCAATAATTTCTTTGCTATTTTCATCTAAGCGCGGAGTAGAAAGAAACACGTCACTACGAAATTTTTCGATAAAGAGGCGATTAAAAACTCTATCATTCCTAAAGTTCGTCCCTCCTTCTACTGTCTCCGTCTCGTCCAATACGCGAGCGTTTCTGTTTGGTTTGTCACTGTTCCGTTTATTGTGCTGTAGTTGCATAGAATTTCGACCAGTATACTGGTCACACCAATCAGTACATCTCCTAATTGTACTTGTTATTTCTGTCCATTGAATATCAAGCGTTTGCAAAGTATCTTCTTTGTTGTAACGTGGGGCTCCATTAAGTGCAGAAAGGCTGAATGTATGTTCTGTTATATTGAATTTAGGTATCGCGTATAAGTGGTTTTCAGACACCGCTTTGATCAGTGTATAAGGATTCTCATACTCAGGTATGCAATAATTTTCTTCTAAAGAATTGTCTGACGAGTGATCCGAGTTCCTTGTACATCTTCTCATTTGCACAATTTCAAAATAGTCAGGAATCATTGCACTTTCATCGATTCTGGTGTACAAAGATACAGGTCGGCTCTCAAAGTCGAATCCATTTGCTTGTTCATCGTCTGTACTGTTGTTCCTTTGTTGGGATTGGTAATTTCCACGTTTTGACATTTTATGCTTTCGAAAATGAGTAAAAATACAAACAAGAGTAACAGTTAATAAGACACTTATTCCAACTACAGGAGTTAAAACGAGTATGTACCGTTCTACAATATCTGCAAAATACAAGCATATATATATTCCATAAATTTAGTTTGTACTAAAGTTTCTTAAATCTCCATTCTGTTTGTCACAATGAAAGACAAGTACGGTATGCACGTACGTCACCGGAACAGAAAATCAACGACACAAAAAAAAAAAAAAAACGAACAAAAACAACAACAAACACATTTAAATAAACAGTAGAACACATTTTCTGATAATCTTTGACAACATGTTTTATTTAACAAAGGCCTCTTTTCATGTTTACAGATATTCGATACTTGCTTTCCCTATCTTACGAGCTAATTGAAAAAATCATGAGCCTGTCGTTTTTGAAATCTGTAATTAATTATTAATAATAATTATTTCCTTAGTTTTTGTGTTGTTTTTGATATTGTCTCAAATTGGGCCTTTGTAATAAGAAGAAAAGGAAAAGAGTTAATGAATGGAATTATATTCTCATACACTAATTAAACAATTACTGATACAATAAGTCTTTTCACAAAATTATGATAGTGCAATGTTCGTTCCATGTGGTAACAGTAGAAAACATTTTCTGATAATCTTTGACAACATGTTTTATTTTGCAAAGGCCTCTTTTCATGTTTACAGATACTCGATACTCGCTTTCCCTATCTTACGAGGTAATTGAAAAAAATCATGAGCCTGTCGTTTTTGAAATCTGTGAACGATTTTAAAAATTTTTGTTTATTTATTCAAAATACTAGACGCTATTGTTTAAGTATCCCGATCATTATTTCCTTAAGATAAAACAGTTATTCGTTAATCTGAGCATATAATTAACAATTCATATGATGGTCTGTAAATGTAATCACATTGAAAGAAAAAAGAAAGATAAAAAAAAATTTTCCAGCAATTTGTCAGAAATTGCGTTGAATTTCATTAAAATATGTGTTCTCCGAGAATTGTTAATACTTCGTAGTCCATCATGCGTTGCAACTCATTCACTTAATTGATGAATGACCATGAATTTGTTTTTTAGTATTATGTTTACCAAGAATTATATTGGCGGTAACCTTAGATATGCTACTATATGCATACCCGTATAAGGTAGTGCACCCGAATTTTTATTTGGCACTTTAATTCAATCCCACACACTATTTGCAATTTAAGTTTGAATTGCAAAACGTTACCTATCTGCAAAACACTTTAATCTTATGATACTCAAAATGATTATTATCAATATTACCTGAAATTTGGTGGCGTGACACGTTTCTCGAATTTTCTGTACCTAAGATTTAAAAACATTATATATAGTAGGATACATCTAGTAAAATACACAACAAATTTCAAACGTAAAATCATATATATGCAAATACACTATTGAAAAATCGGACGTACTATACATTTCGTATGGCGTCTTTTGTGTAATTTGTGTTAAAAGAGGGACGAAAGATACCAGAGGGACAGTCAAACTCATAGATTGAAAACAAACTGACAACGCCATGGCTAAAAAGGTACATGTAGTTGTCATCATGTTGGTAGTTGCTCTGTGCAGGCATTTGTTGTTATTATACTTCTAGTACTTATTGTAAGATTTTGTTTTGGTAGTACGTTACGTCAAGTGCATACACAAATAACATCTTGGTTCACCCTTGTAACTTTTTTTATTGACAACTGCAAGTTAGTTATGTTACCTTTCATGTCTGTTTTAGCTTAACGACATAGTAGATAGTTAGACACTTTTGGAGGTTTATGAGCACGATACACTAGCTTATCTTTGATTGCCCTAAAGCGTCGAGCGTTTCATGTTATCTCTTTCGTGTAGCATATGTATGAGAAAGTATATGCGCCTTTACTGGTATTTTTATGATGTATCAAGTTTTTTTACAATGACCACTTACGTAGAACATTCAAGTAAAAATCTGTGAAAACATATCCATATGAATTAGAAACATTACATTGGAGAACCATTCTATCTTTCATATTCACATTGGAAATGACAGCTTTGTTTGGATAAGGTATTTTGATTTTTCCTAATTTCGCAGCAGAATGTCTGGATTCTGCAAAAGACAGGTTAAAAACGTTGTGTTAATATTTTCTTTACAGAACGAGGAAGTACTGTTTCAAACATTTTTCTACGTGATAATATTCGACATATAGATAGATAAGCCTATTATCGAATGTTTACTTTGAATAACACGAAGAATGACACAGAGGTGAACATAAACTGCACTCTTTCGCAGCGCACTACATGTAGATCACGTCCGCTCTAGTGATCTGTTGCTTATTTTAAGCGTTCAATGCAGTGTTTTGTGGACTGCCATTTTACTTATTGTATTTGATTTCCTTATGGTCATGTTGTTGTCTGATAATATTTTCCACTGATGGATTTTTATGTCAAACTTTTTATTTTTTATCCTCTCTTTTTGTACAGTACTGACACTTTTTTGTTTGCCACAGATTGTATTTTCCTAATGTTTGTGTCATACGTTTTAATGTTCGTTACATACCTTTTAATGTTCGTTAATACCTTTTAATGTTTCTCCATTAATGAACCATTCAATGTCTAGCATTGGTAATCCGGTTGCATTGCAATGAAAAGTAACTGAGTCGCCGTCGTTAGCAGTAATACTTTCTGGTTTTCCTTCTATCGACCAGTGAGGTTCAGCTGTAAAGACAAGCATATTTGTTGTCAAGATGTATACATAAAATCGCTTTTAACTTGAAAACTAAAAAGAGTCAAAGCTATGTCCCTTTGAAAACCATTTTTGACTTTCAGTTTTGAATTTTCCATGGAGTTCGGTCTTTTTGTTATTTTACTTTTGACTTTTCAGTTTTTATGAACACGAAGTTAGATCGTGTTACTGTGTCTTGAACTCACAAGAAATATATCTGTGCAGTCTTAGATCTGCATATTTACTGATTTTGTCTTACTCCTAATTGTGACATTTTGAATGCAAAATTGCATTTCTTGTATTATGTGTACATTGACAACAGGAGACGGTTAACCAGTTTATACACCCTGTTTTGCTCTGTTTTGGAGTGTATGTAATATTTTCCTAGTTATTAATTGTTTTTTCATAATCTTAATGGATTATCGAAATTTGAAAATCGTTAAGATCTTAGACATGCCATGTAATAATAGTTTCCCGCGTTTCAATAATGCGGTTTTTCCTGGTCGACCTTGACTATCAATGAGGAGTAATTTATCAAATGTACAGCTTTCAATATTTTGCTGTGTATATATGATTGGTTAACAAAAATGCCAATTGATTACTGTTTTATATGTTTATTTCATGATATGTCACGATTATATATTATATACAATCATATCTGGCATCATGTACGACGGGCTGTCGGCAAACTTGAATTTGCGTTTGAGATATTTGTTTTTCTGCCATGCGTACGAATTGAAGTAGGTGTTGATGGTGTGCTGTCAATGGCAGAAATGGTTGTCATTTGTGTGTCTGTCGTCTGTAGTATAGAGAATACCGATCGATCAATTTCTGTTGTAAAATCTATTCAATGCCATTAAAATGAACTTTCGATGAAAACTTATCATAAATTGATAAACTGAGCACAGTTGTGTATATCATATTCCGTTTTGCACTCAATGTCAAAATACATTTACTGTAGTGTACGAGTTTAACTGCAGACAGTCTTCGTCTCGTTTTGTAAAATCTGTTCATTCTACTTTAAAGATGTTTCAGTTTCTGTTAATCATGTTGGGTCCTGTTAAAGCTAGCTATACGTTCATCGTTTTAAAGTCTATACGATGACTTATAGTTGCTTACACATGTTACATTCACATCATTTTGTATTTGTGGATAGTTGTCTGTTTGGCAATCATGCCACATTTCTTTTCATATACATAAAGGGCAGCAGAATATTGACAAAGGATACATAGGTGAAAAATCAACAAAAAACATCCCATAAAAACGACAAAAAGGAACACCAATCCATGCTTAGCAATAACATGCATCTATAACATGCACCAGGTCTAGAATAACCTTTAGTCCAGAAATGTGAATGAACACCCTACATTGGAAGGTAATAAATAATATAACAACTTGCATTTTATATCAACATGTATGATCTTTTCCTGATTTGTGTCAACTGAATTTGATGCAGAACACTTGTAAGTACCAATGTGTTCTTCAATTCGTAGTTTTGGTATAAGTAGTTCTTGTCCTTCATGAAGATATTCCCATCCGAAACTGTGCTTAAGTTCATTTCTAAACTGCCAGGTTATTTTTGGCAAAGGACTGAGAAAAACAAAGTTAAATGAGTTATAAAATGAATTTGAATAATCATATTGCATTTTATGTTTGTCTACCTGTTTTTTTTTTTTTTTTATTATAGTTCTTTGTGTATACCGATAGTGCAAATGAATCAAAATAAATGTTTTGTTATGACCTTCCTCTTTGGTTTTGGAAACGAAGTCATGTTTTTGTTCCAATAGAACATAGGCTGCACGTGATTGACGTCACAATTGAAATTGCAACTTCAGTTGTATTTCGAACAACGCTGAAAATCAAAATGGAAATTAGTGTCTAAAAGTGAGTTTACATGTATCATGAAACGGTGGATTTGTTTATAACATTTATCAAAATTGGCTGCATTTCAAACGTGTATTATAGGTCAGCTTCGAACTACAAAAGTATTTAATTTTCCTATTATAATCGCAATAATTCTGACATTCTATGATGCATGCTCATTTAAATATGGGAAGGCATTGTATTTGTCAACATTTTACACCTCGCTTACGCTCGGTATAAAGATATTGACACATATAATGCCTACCCATGTTTAAAGTAGCGAAGATCATGGCATGAAAGAATTATTTATTAAACGTTACATAGAGGAAACTTGCAGATGTTGCATTAACTCCTTGTAATTCTTATGAACGTCACCACTACAGTCCTAGTAGGCATTCAAACGTTTTCTGAGTGTTCTGCCCTACATATAATAGCAGTGTCAGTCAGATATGGATTCATTGACAATCGTCTTATTCGAATTGTCGAATCATACTATACAGATAAACTCATCATATATACCAGAATTAAAATTGTGTAAGCAAGACGCGCGTTTCGTCTACAAAATACACATCAGTGATGCACAGTTCAAAACGTTAAAAGGCCAAATAAAGTACGAAGTTGACGAGCATTGACCACCCAAATTTCCTGAAGGCTTCGCAAAATACAAATTTTGAAAACAGTTAATCTATGATTATGACCATTATCATATGTGAGGAAAATGCATACATAGAGTCTATTCTATTTCATTATTTCAACTCCTAGTGTTGTCTTTTAAAATGAACATACCTGAACTGTTCTTGTTATAAACATCGATATCTGCTACATGTATATAGACTTATTTCATACAGCACAAACAACATTTTCCAAAAGACCAAAAAAGTGAAAAGTATATTTTAACAAAACGCATTTGACTAGCAGGTCGAACAACGGATGTTCTAAAACCCTGCTGACTGCCATTGGCGATTGCCAACTAAACGGATCACCAGATGTAACAAAATGGATCTTAACTATTAATTTAAAACCAAACAGAAAACAAAAACTTGCGGAAAAGATGGTATACCGAAAACAAAAGGTGCAAAATTAGTACACCATATCCGGATTTCGACAATTAATGTCTCTTCAGTGATGTCAGGAATCGAAACGGTATTTGGAAGGCCATATAATTTACCTCAATTTAGGATAGACTCTTGAATTTTGAAGAGTCGAAATAGGATGAACAGATCATATGGCAGTCAGCAGGGTTTAAGAACATCCGTTGTTCGACCATCTAGTCAAATGCGTTTTGTTAAAAGATACTTTTCACTTGTTTGGTCTTTTGGAAAATGTTGTTTGTGCTGTACTTAGACCCTCTACCAAGAAATTTGTTTTGCATGCACACGTATAAAATTGCGGTTTTATCCAACGCAATCATATGTTGGAACGTTGTTTTCAATTTAGACTTGTTGACTTATTTTATATATATATATACCATACACACTATTGGATACAGTAGTAGTGTACACTTACTTTCCACCAAATATACACTTTAACATAAGACTTCGTCCCTGCAAACCAACAGTTGAGCTTCCTGAGAACCACAGGAAATGAAGAGATACATGTACACGACCAGTATCGTCTATAGCATACAACAAAAATAGAATATTTAGATAAATTTTGTTCATATTGTATACAAGTCTGCCAACAAATGGCCAACGAGCAATTAATTTCAAAGTATGGAGTTCAAAAACAAGACGTTTTGTTGATCAATATATTGCACAACAAATTGATTATACATTTGAAAAAAAAAACTATGAGCTGTTGTTTATGACAAATTGAATAAAACTGTCTCATTCCTCTTGAGAATGAAGTAAGTGAAAACAACTCATCAAATATACGAGGCTTATCATTTTGCCAGACACGTATTCGTCTACACAAAACTCGTCAATGACACTCGAAATAAAACCTGAAAATTGAAAACAGATCAAATACTAAGTTTTTGATGTTTAAAATTCGGAAATTTTGAATAGTTGTCCCAAAACTGTCAAGGTAAATTATACTTGGGGTTAAAAAACTTGAGTGTTTCGAATAATTTAACATTTTATATGCAGTATATCTACAGAAAATGAACACATTCACAATATTTCATTTCAACACTAAAGTGCTGACAACTGGGCTAGTGCTACCTCGGGGAACAAAACGGTCACCAGTCCTTCGTCGTTTTTAGTTTTGTCTTTGGTGTTCTGTTTTAATTGGATTTTCGTTTTCCAAAATTTTATCTGTTTTTTTTTTTTTTTTTTTTTCATTTTGAAAATGTACATGTACGATGTATAACGGTATTCTTAAAACGTTCTTAGCTATACATGCGTTTGTTATATAACATGCTATCAACACGCACTATAAAATCCGTAATTCTTACATGAAGAACTATCAGAGCTTCTGGGAGGCTGAACAACAGTTCCGTAAGAAAATACTTTTGGTTAGTAATTGGATTTGTCGCTATACAAATGTAGGATTTTCCTCCGTGGTAGTCCTTTTCCTCGACACTTATAATGAAAAGATTACCTAAAAATAATATAAAAATATTTTATAAATAAATTTACACTCGATATGTATATCTGATAAAAATTTTCAGTCTTCCTACCGAAGGTAAGTGGTTATCTTTTGAACTCCGGCTTCCTTCACCTATTCAACTGACCGCAACAAAATAGCCAGTAGTGCTGAAAGTGGCATAAAACACCATACAACCAATCAATCTGACAGCCTAATCAAAACTTATACTCAGCTTATTTATGTTGTAGTGCAGTTTAATGTAAAAGTTATGAGCTAATAAGTAAGGATGTGTCTATTATTACGAACGCATAATTTTCTCTTGAAATATATCCAAAGTTTTAAAAAGACATTAATGTAATGGAGGTACTTATCATGACTCTTTTGGTTATAAGTTGACCATTATTTATTTAATAAAAACGATTTATTTGTTTGTTTCTTTTTTTATAAATTGACAAGACACATATTATGGTCATGTATATTGAAAATTTAATAACCTAAAAATCTGTTGATATAGCGCTTGTAAAATTAATAGCATCTACCAAACCAGTTATGGTGTCCTTTAAGCCCCAGTCTATCTTTGCAGTTGGTGTACTGTGTGGTGCATAGCATGGAATTCTCAACGAATACCCAAGTTTGACAGATATCTTCTTATCCTTCCTTTTCTCAAACTGTTTCAATTTAGCTTGCCGTAAGTTGACAAAATCAGACATTGATTTACCAAATTCGTTTTTGCACTACACTGGTAAGTAGCATCGTCTTCACTTGTTGTGTACTTTATCAAAATAGTACCTGATTTATTCATTTTAACCATTCTGTCATTATATTCGCTTATATTGAAAATAACTTCATCTTTTGTCCATTCAAAACTGTATTTAATATGATAAATATATACATATAGCACATATAACACAAATTAAAACTTAAAATAGACGAAAATAATAAAACCATAGATGTAATTCTGTATTTTTTGCAGCATTGGTATAATTGATAAAAAAGTAAGTAAATAGACAAAGGTCAGCCAAGTTACTGTTGGACAATTTTAAATATGTGTTCATATAAATCCATCAATTGGAAACACAACTTCAAAATACTGATGGAATTAGACGAGGATTATGCCAGACAATGGGTTAAACGTGAGAAAGAAAACGTAAATACTCTGTCCGAATGAATTACGTTGTGAGGTCGTTGATACAAATTAGAATTAAAAAACTGAATGAGTCTATGAATATCCATCAATCTTTAAAGACCCAAATGTTGCAAAACACCTGTCCTACCTCCATGACAAATATGCTGTTGTCCCCGCAGATAAAAATCGTTGTCGTGTGTAAAGCACATTACATTAACTGCTTGATACATGAATTGGGTTTTGACAATTCACTTGGAAACTCAGCTTATACGCCCACGACACTTACCAAGGAGTAAATCCTGGATAATCATAGGTCTGTTTTATGTTCCTTTGAATTTCAACCAAAGATGAAGAACTGGATCTACCATCACTGTATTGGATACCTAAACTACATAAGTGTCGTTACAAACAGTTATATTGCTGGGTCTTCCAAAGATCTTTTAGAAGTACATACAATCTTGCAATAGTATTAAAACATTTGACTCTTCTACACTTTACACAAGTATTCCCCATTCCAAACGAAAAGACAAACTGAAAGAGTTGGTCCTGCTTTGTTTCATATAAAGCAAGCTAAAATAAGAATGGCCAACGTAGATGCATGTATCATGTCTTAGGGAGGGATAAATCGTACTTTATAAAAATCACTCTGATTCAAACAAAACATTCTCTGAAACTGATATTATCAAGATGCTTGATTTCTTAATTGACAACATATTTGTTACGTTTGGAGAACGTGTTTTTCAACAAACAATCGGTATTCCTATGGGAACCAACTGTGCTGCTCTTCTTGCCGACTTGTTCCTTTATTCATATGAGGCTGACTTCATACAGGAACTTCTTGCATGTCTTAAGAAGAAAGAAAAGAAGTAACAGCCCTAGGATGGTGTAAACTTCCCAAAAACGTGTATAGTGTAATGGTGTATGGTATATGGTGCAATGGTAGAAGGTGTATGGTGTAAGGGGAATTGTGTAATGGTGTAACGTGCGATCGGGAATGGTGTGAATGAATGGTGTACGACATTTAAAACTATGCAAAATATTGATAAGAACTGATTTTTAATTTTATACATTAATTTACAATATTGTGATCAAAATTCGTTTTTAAAATAAATAAATGATTTGTAGTCACACGCTTTCTTTGAAATTAAATTGCACTATATGGTGTAATGTGTAAGGTGTATGGTGCAAAGGTGCAACGTGTATGGTGTAATGGCACAGGGTGTATGGTGTAATGGTGTATGGTGAATGGTGTAATGGTGTATGGTGTTAGTGGGAAGTTTACACCATCCAAGGACTGTAGTAGTATTCTTTAACCTTACTTTCCACTATACATGCTATATAGATGATGTTATCTCTAAATAATTCAAAATTTGGTGACTATGCTGAATGCATTTTCCCATCAAACTTGAGATTAAGGATACAGCAGATACAGTTAAGTCTGCCTCATATCGTGACTTACATCTAGAAATTGACAATGAAGGTAATTTGAAAACAAACCTTTACGACCAAAGAGATGATTTCATCTTCCTAATTGTGAACTTTCCATCAGCGCCATCATACGAAGTATATATCTCCCAGTTGATACGATATTCCAGGGCTTGTATTACCTATCATGATTTCCTTGATAGAGGGTTGCTCCTGACAAGGAAGCATTTAAAATAAGAGTTCAAGTAGTGAAGTTGAAATAATCCTTCGTAAATTTTACGGACTCCATCACGATTTGGTTGACCATTATCATGATTATGGCATATCCGCATAAAATTATGTAGTTTTTGTACTGTTGCTTGTCTGTTGGTCGTTTTCTTTTTTAGCCATGTCGTTGTCAGTTTATTTTCTTCTATTGAGTTTGAATGTCCCTTTTGTATCTTTCGCCTCTCTTAATGTAATAACATGGTGCGACGAAACAGAAGTATTAAAAATGATACTCTCATGCCATAATACTCGTCATATTGTTCATTTACATTTTTGAGTGAAAGTTCACTTATTTTCAAACAACTAGCAAATGTGTACAAAACCGTATCAATACATTAGTATTTAAATTGTGCATATATATCATAAACATATGACTTCCTTTAAAGCTATTAAAGAAGGTCAGATTTTTTAAATGTACTTTGATGATTCATGATTTATTAGTTATACGGCTAATTAAACCTTGTATAGGCTATTTATTTACACTGGTTTTGGAAAGCCATCAGCCAAACAAGGTAGTTTCACTTGTCCTCCAACACTGTAATATATGTAGCGCGGCGGCTGCGTGTGGATTCTTGGAGGGCATTCAATTTCTGCAATTATAACAAAGCGTGATAATGACAGGTACTTGCCGTATTAATGATTGTTTCTAAATAACTGGCGTGCTATTGTTTTTTATTTTTAGGGACCCACAGAAGTGGCGAATAAAACATTAAATATTAGAAAACCATGTTTGACTGATATTCAAAACCTTTATATACCTGCACTTTTGCCTGATTGGAATTACTAACAGGCTTTTCTCGACGTTAATTCTTTCTTCAGCTTAAACTATATCTAGCACCCCATAATATTTACAGGATTTACTACCTTAAGAGACAAATTGAGTTCTTTTCTGATTTTTGCATGAGTTTCTTTATATTTACATTGTTTGTCATGGTTCATTTCATTGAATATTTTTCTCTCAGCAACTTTATTTACGTACGATTTTTATATTTAGAGCCACGTGAAGGTGTTGAAATATTTTAATGAAAACAGTTGGTTGATTATAAGATAATTGTTCTTTTTAATTTTTACTCTTGTTTCATTATTTCTTTTTAAAGGCGTGTCTGGATAATTCATATTTCATTCAATATAAACTAAACGTGTGAAATTTTACCTCTTCTGTCGATAACTTAATTTGTATTATCTTAACACTACTTACATTTAAACTTATGTGCAATTAACAGTTTGTGTCAAAAACATGTTTGTATTATTTAGTAAGTCAAATATGTTATAATTGATATATAGTCAAAATATAACTTTAAGACGCTTTGATTTATGTACGAAAATTCAAATCATCTAAGAATAAAGTGGTTCAGCGTATCTCTGGTGAAGTTGATCGGTGTTTGAAAAGAGATCATGCATGCTAGCTATAGACAGAAAGTTTGTATTTAAATATTCTTTTCAGGTATATCTATCTGTATAAAATGTTTTCTTGTTTTTGAACAACTAAAGGCAACATTAATTCATTACCCGTTTTCACTTAGTGTAATATCAATACTGGTCATGTTCATATTGCAATAGCGACGAAAAGAATAACTCAGGTCTTCGATTCAGACTTTTGAATAAAACTTACCTAAGGATATATTGCCTGTTAAAGTATAGTTTGATTGGCCACTCTCATTAAACCTATTAAAAGACAAAATTATTGGATTATTACTATTATTGTACATATTATTGCACAAAATATCTGACCATTATGAAAGTTTTAAGGACGTCACAACGAATTATTTGACTGTTATGGAATATCTGTGTCACACATGACCCCGTATATAGAAATAACATGTATAAGAAGATGTGGTATGAGTACTAATGAAATAACTCACAATCAAGTCACAATTTGTAAAAGTAAACCATTATAGGTCAAAGTACGGCCTTCAACACGGAGCCTTGGCTCACACCGAACAGCAAGCTATAAAGGGCCCCAAAAATGACTAGTGTAAAACCATTCAAACAGGAAAACCAACAAAAACAAGTGAACCTTTCCTTGGTTTCGACATCACCTTATGGGATTTATTAACGGATTTTTACTTGCGTGAGCTACACGAAGAATGAAGAATGTCACACTCGGTTTTTGTAAGGTTTGTGTTGGTCAGTCTAGTTTTCTGTGTAGTGGTAAACGGACTGTTCGTCTTTTTTGTTGCTATGTCGTTAACAGTTTGTATACGCCCGTTTACGTATTATGGTATACCGTTGTCCGTCCGTTCGTCCATCTGTCCTTCCGTCCGTCCATCTATCCGTCCGTCGTCAACATGTCGGACAATAACTCAAAAACGCTTCGAACAATTTTCATGAAACTTTGGTGAATTGTTTATATCTAATGACCTTAGCTCCCTTTCGATTTTTATACATTTTAGATTTTACGTGTCCGAGTTATTGGATTTTATTTATAAAAGGGGATTTTCCAGTTTTCGGACAATTACTCAAAATGCAGTTTTCATGAAAGTTTATATCTATTTGAATAAGCTCCTTAATTTTTTTATAAATTTCTGATATGACATTGAGGAGTGATGGAACTTTATTCGTTGAAAAAGTGACGTGCGTATCATGCGCTCATGTCATATTTGTTGGGTTTTTTTCGCGCAATCATAAAATGCTTATCTAACGTTAGGAATTCTAGTTATGCTTTAACTTACTTTTCTGATTTAAACGTGAGATCTTAATCGAGGAGTAGACTACGTATGAAGTTAGAAATACACATCGATCATGTCTGTTTTATACAGGATAATGATCGCACTTCATGACGTTGTAACATTTTACTTTCCGCATATAGAATCGCAAACATTAAGTAATTGCGTTTGCCTTTTTAATTTATTTGTTTTATATTTCTTTATTTGTTTTATCTATTCTTTATATAAATCATGTAAATAGTAAATTGTTGATAATAACATCGCCATTATCGGATTCTCTAACGAAATGCGTCGTTTAGATGTCAAGCACATACTACTACTAGTTGATATTTCTCTAGTCCATATAAAGCTTTAATGAAATATTTTCGACAAATTTAGAATTATGTCTAACATATGAATCATATTGAATACGCTGTGTCAACTTTGTACTTTTGGTATTTAAAATGTATGAATTTCTATGCATAGGATTTCCGTAGAATTTAGTTTTAGTTCAACATGATATGTAACAAATGTCAAATTGATAATGAACACTAAATAACGATGCTTTCTTTAATAATTTGTTATTAAGTTTGTATTTCCTGGTCGTATCTGTGGTATCAATTGAAGTATTAGTTCTTAATTGTTACTGTATTTATACAATATCATAACAGTACTTGGTGAAACTGTGATGACAAGTGTTTGTTTAGAGTGTATTAGTTCTAAGTGTATATGAACTGTTAACATGTAATTACTTAATAGATTATTCGTTGAAAAATAAAATGATAACTCAAAATTCTTCAAAAAGATCGTGTATAATTTGAAAATCCAGACGTGTCTCACGTATTGACTCATCTGCGCTATAAGCCACACAATTATGAAGTTGTGTTTATTTAAAACCAAAACTGTCTAAACCTCTACTTTCTAGGTAAACGTTGAGTATGCTTAAAACATATATGTATGTTTTAAACCAGAATCTGCTCCAGCAGTGTTGTGGCAAAATAAAGTACAATCGGTTCACGCACTTTTGTTACCTCCATTTATCACACAAAGAGTGAATGATAGGATGTGTGTGTCTCAAAAACAAAAATAACACTTTACAAAGAACGTGCGTCCAACTCGCTTTTCTGAATTAAACTTCACCAGGAACGCTCAAACCTAAACACATGAAAGCCATGGCTGTATAAATACATTAAATGATCATGTTATTGTGATCTTAAGATACCATAATAGTAATGATAAATGAACGTGAGACTGGAATTCAATTGGAAGTGATGCATATACAACAAGAAACGTTTACACTGTCGACGCACCCGGGTTCGGTAACTTTGTTCTCATGAGATTTCCTCTGTGTCACATATTGGTATATTAAAATGCATTTTCAAGATTTGGACATGGGTAACATTATGTTGATTTTTTTAATTATCTTCTTTCACTAGATCGATTTTTGATTTACTGATTTGTGTTTGTTTAATGTCTTTTGGTGAGTAGTAATGTACATTTCAACACCAATTGCAACTTCTAGACAATTACCTTCAAAGTAGAGACAATCCTATGTATATACTTAAACACATAATATTAGAAATCATATAGTGGTTTATTTACTTTATATCAAGGTTATTGTGCACCTTTTCTCAAACAATTGTATAAATTTTAAAAATATCTTCAAATTACCTTTCACTAAAAAGTGTGAATAACTATATTAAGTTAATGGCATGTACCTTGAATTTTCTGAACAGTTCTGATCAATCGAATCAATACTGGCAAATATATGGTACATGCACACATGATATAGCAAATTCAAAACATAGTGTCCAAATAGCCTGTTGAAACTGTTATCATCGCTGCATAACTGGCTATATGTACACCTGTATATTGATACATATATATTAATTTCCGCATATTGATTTCCTGTTAGAGAACACAGTTTCACTGGTGTTTTAATGGGAAATATTCATTTAATAATAACAAAATTCATCAATAAAATTAAAATTAAATTGAAAATAATGTATGTTTAGTCATTATTAAGACTATAATATTGTACGAGAAAAAAAAGTTAGTATAGTTTCTCACGTTTTTTTTTTTTTTTTTATTTTTATTATGTATTTTACCTACCTGGCTTTTCAATTTCAGGTTTGGGTGTTTCTGATGAAGACAAATTCATAAAAAAGTGTTGAAATGGATCGTGCTGTGTGGAGGCCGTAGAAAGTTTCCCGTGCTTGATATGTATGCTCTTCTGTATTTTTAAAGTTATGGTGTATTTATTCTTGAGATAACTTCTCTTATGTGTGCCACATCATTCTCTCAATTTTGGACAGTTCATTTACTAAAGACGCACACCACCTATTCTTGTGCTCTGGTTACCGGAATTTTGGATACACCAAACCAGGCACTTCATATCTGAGAAACAGGCTATATATGCCCTCAATTTAAGAATTCAATCATACATTTTGTATTATTCAAAATTATCAGTAAATTGTGTGTTCTACAAGCATCACCAATCCTTCACCTTTCATCTGATACCTTAATTACTAAGATATATGCTACATAGTTTAAGATTTACACCTGTGCGTAGGAACTATTTTGTTTTAAATATGTATTACTTTCCAGTATGCTCTTTTCGACCGGGACCGATTGGGTGGTGTTACATCTTACAACGTCTATCCAAATTATTTTTGCAAAGAATTCCGTTTAAGCCGGTGCTAGGGTCGTCTTAAACTTGCAGTGAGGTGAGAGTCTTTTTGCTCCGTGTTGAGGTCTCACTGTGAATTTGAGATGAAGAACAGCAATAAAAGCGCTGTTCCTTTGCTTTTGTATGTTTTTTGTTGTGCATTTACTGATTTTGTGTCATGGATGGATAAACCCGCTGCATTTGTTTGCACCTGTCCTAAGTCAGGAATCTGATGTTCAGTAGTTGTCGTTTGTTGATGTGGTTCATAAGTGTTTCTCGTTTCTCGTTTTTATATAGATTAGACCGTTGGTTTTCCCGTTTGAATGGTTTTACACTAGTAATTTTGGGGCCCTTTATAGCTTACTGTTCGGTGTGAGCCAAGGCTCCGTGTTGAAGACCGTACTTTGACCTATAATGGTTTACTTTTATAAATTTTGACTTGGATGGAGAGTTGTCTCATTGGCACTCATACCACATCTTCTTATATCTATATACCCCATATCCTTTGTTTTTCTATCAAATGTATAATTGTATTGATTTTAAGTTGACCACACGTTCATTATCCTTTTGAAATAACTTATATTTATACGTTTACGATAGAAAGATATTTATCTTCAAGGTCGTAATCAAATATTGTAACAACGAAAATCAGAATGCTTGCCAGCAAGACAACTATCCATTAGACTCCTAAAAGACATAGTTATAAGCTCGGATATAATAGTTTGCATATTAGGTACCAGCGAGTCTGTCTACCGTTATCTTAGGATGATTTGTTGATTGCTTGTGATTACCTTTCTGTCACTAAGGGTAAATCGTTTTGTTATTTGCATGAGATAAAATAAAATTTGTGTCAGTAAGTTTCTACTTCATTGAAGTTGTACAAGATAAAGGTTTCAACTGCCTCTAATAAAGAAGACGTCAAAGAGTCGTGCTGATTAGGCTCGACAATACACCTACCTCATGAAATTGCAGTAAATCCGAATATATTTATGGCCCCAGTTCCTATGTTATAACAGGAGACCTAAACATCGTTCGCGACCGAGAGTTGAAATCATTCCTCAGTAAAGGACCTAAATATCGTCCTCCTTCAATTATTAATTGGAATGAGTGTCATAACATCATCCACGACTCACTCCGCACTTACTGCTCTAAATGGATAAAACGAGAAAAAGCTGACAAGAAATCATTAGATTCTTTTTAATTCGGTAATGAACATAGTTGATATACGTATTCAACATTTTAAAGATCCTTTTACTCGCCAAGGAATATATTTTTGTCCCGGCTGATAAGGCTGCTAACAATATCATTATTGTTTGACGTGAATTTTACATTGATGTTCTACAAAAGGAAATCACGAATTCACCAACATTCCAACTGACTCCATTTTCGGAAAATGACATATGTAACAAACATAAACTTTTAGCTACCTCTTTACAAGCAGAACCAAATACAATGAAAGTTCCAACTATGTACTGGCTTCCGAAGCTGCATAAAACTCCATACAAATATAGATTTATTTCGTCTTCAAGCCACTGTTCCACTACTAAACTATCTATTCTACTTACTAGTACACTTGGTACAATCAAAACCTAGTAATAAATTGTTCAAATAAGGCCTTTGAAATAGTGGAATTAATTACTTTTGGAGTGTCAAAATTCGTTGGAAGTACTTGATAAATTGCATGCTTTTACTGGTGATTTCGAATCTTTTCAAAGTTTTGATTTGTCTACCCTATATACCACGTTGCCTCATAATCTTATTACGAAAAATTCACACACCTGATTAAATGGGCATTTAAAAGTCGGAATACGAATATATATGTTCAAACTCTTTAAGGTCATTTTTTAGTAACAACAAATAAAAGAACTATGTCAATTGGACCTGCTTTGATACTATAACTGCCCTTGAATTTTTACTAGATAACATTTTTGTTCGCTATGGAGATTCCGTATATCGTCAGGTTATCGGAATTCCCATGGGGACTAACTGTGCACCACTTATTGCGGACCTGTTTCTGTATTGTTATGAGTTACAATTTATGACTAAAATCAGCAAAGACCCATCGAAACAACATCTCATTCAAAATTTAATAACACTTTTAGATACTTAGATGATATATTGGCTCTCAATAATGACGACTTCAGTATGTACACTAAAGAGATTTATCCTGCCGAACTGACTTTAAATAAAGCTAATACTAACAATGAACACTGCCCTTTCCTGGATCTTGATATCTTTATCTTTAACGGGAAGCTTAATACCAAAATTTATGATAAAAGAGATGATTTTTCATTTCCTATTGTTAATTATCCATTTGTAGATGGTGACGTTCCCTTGTCGCCATCTTATGGTGTTATATATCTCAACTTGTTCGATTCGCTCGTGTATGTAACAACGAACTTGATTTCAACGAAAGAAATATCTGTATTACTGAAAATTATTACACCAGGGTTTTCGATATCACAAACTAGTCAAAACATTTACTAAATTTTATCATCGGTACAAGTACATCATTCGTAAATATAAATCAACATCCAGACATCTTATACGTTCAGGTATTTCACATCCAATATTTTATGGTAATATTCTTTACAAAGCACAAAATGTCGGCATTCACCTCAAAAGCTAACCAAACCTTTAAACAGACTTATTCGGAAAGGATATAGTTACGATACTGTTGTCAAGTCATTAAGGATTGCATATTTTGGTATTAATATTGATTCACTCATAAGGTCTTTGCATCGAAAATAAACACATGTATTCTAAAACCAGTTGTTGGCATGATACGGGTTATGTTCTTCTCATATATTTTATGATGGTATGATACTAAACCCCTAACGGGAGGATTGTACTTGATTTTCATATGATGAAGACATAATATTTCAATCAGTTTAATTGAGGTCTGGAGCTGGCATGTCAGTAACTGCTAGCAGTTCTTTGTTCATTTATGTACCATTGTCATTTTGCTTAGTTTCTTTTGTTACCTATTCTGACATCGGACTCGGACTTCTTTTAAACTGAGTTTTACTGTGCGTATTGCTATGTGTTTCTTTATTCTACATTGACTAGAGGTATAGAGGAGGTTGAGACAAAACATGTTTAACCCCGCCGCATTTTAGCGCCTGTCCCAAGTCAGGAGCCTCTGACCTTGTAAGTCTAGTATGTTTTTAATTTTAGTTCATTTATATGTTTTGGAGTTTAGTGTGACGTCCATTTTCACTGAACTAGCACACAATTTTAGTTAAGGGCCAGCTGAGGACCACCTCCGGGTGCGGGATTTTCTCGCTGCATTGAAGATTCATTGGTGGCCTTCGGCTGTTGTCTGCTCTTTGGTCGGGTTGTTGTCTCTTTGACATTTTCCCATTTCCATTCTCAATTTTATCGTTTTTTTTATGCCCATACAAATGTTAAATGTTTTCTTTCTATACGAAAAGGAACACACCGAGTGGGGTTAGCTTATAACAGTCAATTGCTTATTGTTATAATAATTTGTCGTTCGAAGATATTAAAAAAATCAGTCATTAAACATGCTTATGTATATCCTTCAGTATAAATTGAAGTCTACTACACATTATTTCATCTTTCTTTAATGGTAACCGGGGACAAAATGTCTACAGATAACTACGGGATAAGATCATGAAAACCGTCTAGAAACGCATCGACTTCAATCCCCATGCATAATACAGGTATATATATCCATTCACAATTTCCATCTGTGATGCTGTTAAAGCAGCGATACCACCAACCTATTCAAGGTTATTCAGCTTGAACATATAATCAATTGAGTAAGTTAATACTTAAAGGGCATTAGCTACGAGATATAAACAAAATTAAATATCATTTTTTTAATGATTAATGAAGTGAATTAGTGAAATAATATTTCGCTTTAAGCAGCCAATATGGTTCAATTTTGTCAAAATAAGCTGAAAACATCGCTAATGAATTATTATCTTGCAAGTGAATAATTCAACCTCATTGAGTCCGTATTCATGTGACCTTCAATTTAACCCTTAGCTGGATATTGGTTACACATGTATTCAGCTATTTAAAGGAAAAGAATGTCAACATTGAAAGTGAAACCAGGATTAACTTATTGTTTGACTGATTCGATCCACAAAAATCAATTCTTACACAAATAAAAACGATGATAAACGATACTTTTAACCTACAATATGAAATCAAACAGACCTAGAAAAATCCAATTGCACGTGGCGCTATCTTTTATATTGAAGTTTATGTCGGGTTGTATAGCATCGGTAGTCTTCGGAGGTCATCTTGATGGTTAATTAGATGACGTCTAGACAAAATACATACGAAATGTTGATATATATTATCGAATCCATGCATTATTAATTGTTTATTTTATACATTTTGTAATTTGGATATACGTTTTAACATGTTGTAAATCAAATATGAGAATTTGAGTCAAATGGGTGAACATGAATTTAACAGGTAATGCCCGTTTAATACATTTCACTTGATTATTTATGACAACAATACATATTTTATATTTAAAGAACAAGTATTCAGTGTGCGACTTCAATATATGGTGCATGTTGTAACACTTTTCAAATGCGATAAAAATTTGTTAATTATCATTATTAGGCTACTGTTCACTATAGATATAACATTGAGAATGGAAACGGGGAATTGGTCAAGGAGACAACAACCCAACCAAAGAGCAGAAACCAGCCAAAGGCCATCAATGAGGCTTCATCACATCGAGGAAATTCCGCAACCGGAGGCGGGCTTCAGCTGGCCCCGAAACAATAATGTATATTAGTTCAGCGATAATGGACGACACGCTAAATTCCAAAACATATTATAAATGAAAAAAAAAAAAAAAAAAATACAAGACCAACAAAGGTCAGAGGTTCCAGACTTGGGAAAGAGGCAAAATGCGGCGAGGTTGAAACATGTTTTGTGATATTTCAGTTCTCCCTATACATCTAGCCAATGTGTAATAAACAAACACACAGCAAAACGCACAGCATAACTCAGTGTTATTCAGAGCAGCAATATTACCAACCTATTCAAGGTTGTTTAGCCTGAATATATAATCTATTGAGTAATCCGGTACTTAGTGTTACAGTCTGTAATATATGCTAAATGCAAGTACATATACGTTATGTTCTACTGGGTAGACATAAGATGCTAGATAATAGATCATGTCGACTATCGTTAGTCTCCAGGTTTTGAATTGACTTCTCATCGCTAATTATGACGTTTGCTGCAATATAATATTAGGTAGTCAGATCAACCTAATTTGACGCACCTTAGGGTCTTGAAGCATATCTACCATGTTCAGGTGTATGGGGCTAATTTTTCACCTGACCCCTAACATGTATACTTATACTAATAGGATAAGTAATTCTATGACTTAGTGATGTTTCACATTTTCTTCTCAATCTCAAAACTTATTTTATGTTTGCTTATCCAATTATTCGCCTGTTGAACAGATAGTTTTGCAGTTTTGCCATATTTTCTATGCTTAATATGCGGTTTAAATCACTGAGATATATGCGAATATGTTCTCATGTTGAAAAAACATATCAATGCGGAATTCAACAGCCTGTTAAATTCAGATAATCTAAACGGTAGGATAAGATTAAGAGATTAAGAAAAGATTCCCATGAAATTATAATAAATGTTCTCCTACGATATTGGATTTGACATAATTATTTTAATCAAGCGAAGGTATTTTTGTTTAATTATCTTTTGAATCACAGCTTCATGTTTCGTTTATATGTGTATCGCAGACCCTTTAAATTGGAGATTAATGAAACAGAAGCATTATTCCTTCTCAGTTTGTCCAACATTATATTGTTATATGGGTCGCACACTTTGTGAAATAGGATTTGTGTATATTTATATTGTTATGCCGACCACTTTTTAGATAAGTTCAAGCCTAAAGTGCAGAGTAATCGCACAGATATATTTCAGCATGAGATGCATTTTATCGTTTCGAAATGCACATAATGAAACGTTTTTCGTGCTTCCTTGCTCATGTTGCTTGGCAAGCTTTTCGTTGAGTGTTCTGTGCAAGTAAAAACTTTGAATGCATATGTTGTCGATGGTGATATATCAGGAATGTTGTAAAGAAGCCGATCTGCAGGAACATTTGTCTGGTCATTTGTAACCCAATCATCAGTTGTAATCTGTATTAAATATTGACTTGTTTTAAATAATGTTTTAGGAGCTTCTGACCATGACAATACAATATGTTGGAAATCTCATGCTGCTTTAACATTAACATGACAAGGAGGTCCTGGCTCTGTAAATTTAATTAATAGTTATCTAGCTTTAGTTCGTTCTGATGTTATCTTCCTATTTAACATAATTAAATACAATAAAATGAACTTCTGCTTCTGCTGCAGCTGATGATGAGGACGAGAAGTGTTAGACCCCAGGTTTGCATCACAGAAGCAGTCACCGTGGCGGTAATGTCATGTGTTTAACATACACCTTTAACACTTTATAACGTGTTGTTTTAATTTTTACAGCGCTGGATCGCTACTCCTCCTGGTGGACTATCAGCCACCGAGGTTATCATCAGTTCAGTAGTCGATACTTCGGTACTGACATGATTTATAACAAATCTTTCTAAAATTATTCGTTTATAGATTTTGAAATTATAAAGAAACGAAGGTTTCAACTCATTCAGGTAAAGATGACCTTAGATGGATTTGGTTATTTTTAGACCCTTTTTCGTAATATAGCTCATCAACTGTTTTGGTTCTTCTTACATCCTTGGCTTTCGAATATTCGGTTTTGAGCGTTTCTGGTAAAGATAAATCCAGAATAAAGGCTTAGGACGCAGGAAATTTATACCGTGTTTTCATTTTTATATTGTCTAAAATTCTTCATTGATAATATAAAAACAAAACAAAACATTAAGAAACTAAGGTTCCAACTCCAGAACGCAAATTAACCTAATAATATTTGGCTATTCTTTTCATGTCCCTTTTGGTCAGATATAGCTTCTCACTTATTCCGGTATTTATAAATCCTTGGCCTTAAATTAGTTGTTGGTCGATGCAGGAAAATCTAGAAAAACAACCTTGGACGTATGAAATTTATAAAGTGTTATTTTCATTCATTAAGGATAGTAACGGTGAAAGTTTTACTACAATGACCCATTCTTACTTTCATCCATGTCCATTAGGTCCTTCGGATAGTTGTCTTAATAATATTCATACCATTTTTTCTATTGTTTTATATGTGAAGAATCGTCCAATAAAAATTGCAATGCCTTTAACGTGAACATGATCATGAGACAATCTCCTCTTTTCAACCATTTCTTACACAATATTTTAATGCGAACCGAATATTACTGAAAGCGTCAATTTTAAATAAAGATTTGAGACATTAAATTGAGAGAATGAAAACAGATACTACAGAGCGTTGAAGACAACTGCATCTCTTTTATAATTGGAGAAGAAAATCCGAGTTGTTTGTTTGAAAGTGAGAGCCGATCGTTTGAAATTCATTTCAGTACCAAATTCAGAAATATAGGAGTAGTGCAAATTGAGATTCAAGTCTTCGCCTTTTTGATAGTTCAAATGGGTCTTATAACTACATTAAAGGTGATGCTGAGCGATCTTTTACACATTTATAACCCGACCCATTATGAACATGTTTGTGCCTGTCAGCAGACACGAGTGTGTAATCCAGTAGTTTATATTTGTAATGATGGCTTTGAATATAAATCAGGCCATGCTCTTTAGAAATGTCACGTTTTTCCTAGATGTTCCATGTATGCATTAATGATAGTGCATTGCATTTAAGTACAGTATTGAAGTTCAATGAAACAAAAGAGTGTATTTTAACACAAGAGGTCATATGCAAATATGGCGATATCAATAGAATTTTATTTTGAAATAATTAGCTGCTCCCTCAAAATCAACTATTCAACGCTCTCATAATATGTTCAACAAAACAGACCTACAATAAAATGCAAATTTCATTAGCTTTAGTTTCTTTTTGTAGGGAGACAAATCCGGCATAAAATTATAAAATTGACTGTTTGTTTTAAAAAAAATAAGCAAATTGCTTATATTTTGACTTTATTTAATCACTGATTTAATAAGAAATAGATTGAAATGATAACAGCATAATAAGACTGATTTTTTCTGTTAAGACGTATTAGCTTTTGCCTTGCGTAGATGCGCGTATAACATGTCTCAATGCTTCTTAAGTCAGTTGTGTTTGTATGTCTATGATGTATGTTTACATATTTGACTGATGCATCTGTAGGTTTAAGCCACTATTTTCTTCAAAAATGTCTGTACCAAGTCAGGAATATGAAAGTTGTTTTCCATTCGCTCCATTGGTTGATATAGTCGAGCGTATGATTTTATCAGGTGTTATGAGCTTCCCACATTTTAAAATACCTTGTAGTTCGGTATTTGTGTTCATATTTTTGTTTTGCTCTCGTCAAAATAATAATCTTTTCAAAGGTTGAAAACGCATGATCTGTTAAGCTTTTTTTTTTTTTGAAAACTGCACTATTTTGAATTGTTATAAATCTCTGAGTTGAGGAAATTTGTAAAAAGTTCAAACTGGCAACTCGAACATTTCATTCTTTTGTTTTCGTGATGAAAATAACATGAGCTATGACACCGTCCAGTTTGATAATCACTTGAAATACTTAACATATGTGTGTAAAACCCAGCAAATTAACATTTTGTTTAAGGTAATATTTGTTTTACTTGTATACTAAGTTTTAAAAGGGTGACAGTCAAACCAAATGATAACATGAATTGTAGTTCTACAATCAATAACGACATTGTTTTGTTTTCTTATTTCTGACTTGCCATCCTTTTCTTCATCAACAATTATCGTTATATAATGTAAGTTCATATATATAACACGCAGGAAATGTTAGGAGGTAAACAAGTAATGTTGAAGCAATGTTGACTTCATTCAATTGCATTGCTGAAGATTTAATAACAATGACCAGTCCATAAAAATGTGAAAGGGTAAGTTTGTTAGGAGAAAATGACAGACTTTTAAAAATAATTCATTGTAATACTTATAAAACAAGAATCACCTAAACTTTTACCTACAAAATCCTATATGAAAATTAAAAACGTGGAATGATTGCGAATGAGACAACATGCAACCAAAGAACAAATGACGTAGACGTTAACAACTATAGGTCACCATGCAGCCTTCAAAAATGAGCGAAACCCAAACCGCATTGTAAGCTATAAATAGCCCCGAAATGACAAATGCTAAACATTTCAAACGAGAAAACGAACGGCTTGATTGATGTACAAATCAATGAACGAAAACCTTTTGATATACAGCAACAAACCTAATTACAGGCCCTGACTTGGGACAAGCACATACAGAATGTGGCAGGATTCAACATTTTGCTGGCACCAAATCATCCCTAACCCTGGACAGTGGTGTAACAGTACAGCATAGGAACAGTCTATAAAATCAGTTGAAAGGTCTTAACTCATCAGATGGATGCAAAGCAGAAAACAAATCACAAAACACAAACCGGACGTGGAAGGAATGTATACATCCGTCCTACAAAAAAGACACAAAGTGCAGATCTGGGAGTACTCACAGTTACTGACAGCTAGTTCAAAGCCAATAACAACTAATACAAAATTATGTATCGAACACTAAAATATCAACCAGTACACGACATCCAATGGATTTAGTAAAAGACGTCATTAACAGTCAGAGAAAACAAGATCTTGTGCAATGCCAATATATAAGTAGATTGTAGAACCGTGAATATGATATTAGTATAACAAAATATTTAGTATGTCTTAATTTGCATTGTTTTCCTTAATAAAATCATAAAATATTAAAAGCTCCACAAGGCATCACAATTATTAATGTATACAGTAAATTCGCCTTGTTTTTAAAGCATTTATTTATTAAAAAAAAAAAAAAAAACAATTAAACCTTTATTAAATTCTTCCATAGATACAAAGATTTGTTTGGCAAGTTTGGCTGTACCTATTGAAAACTTATTTCAAACGAAATAGCACATCCTAATTTTTCGGTGATGTTGTTTACCAAGCCCTGAAATTTAGATACAATCCGGGTAAACTTATCAATCTTTTAAATAAAGTTATTTTAAAAGGTTACCAATTCAACACTTTTATTTGATCTTTGAATATTGTTTTATTGGTATACATATTGATTTTGTTATCAGTAAATACACATATGCACATTCACGATACTACAATCTGTCAATACCTATATTTTAGCATTGCACAAGGTCATAATTGTCTCTGTTAATGCACTAAATCCATTGTATATTGGATGTGTACTGATTGATTTTTATTCTTCGATACATTATTTTTGTATTAGTTTATTGGCTTTGAACTAGCTGTCAGTAACTGCAAATACTCTCAGCTCTCTACTTTGTGTCTTTTCGTTTAGGGATGTATAAATACCCTGTCACGTCCGATCTGTGTTTTGTAAGATCTTTTCTGCTTTGTATCGATCTGTTGAGTTAAGCCCTCGGCAACTGATTCTGATAGTTTGTTCTTATGTTGTACTGTTACACCACTTCTCAGGTTAAGGGGCGGTTGGCGCCTTCAAGTATGTCTTACTGAAATATTGAATTTTTCAGAGTGGGTCTATATCTTAAATTGACTACCAAATATATATATCTACAATTGTGCAAAGTTTCATGCTTTTATCATCAAACCCACAATTCTTCTAAACATATGCACGAATCATCTAGACTGGAGCGACTGAACATATAGAAAACAAAATATATCTTGTTTTTATGTATCTAATTTTATAAATGTGTAAATTTAATGTTAAAAAAAACCAATGCAGTAGTATCTGAAATTTCACTGAAGTCAATCCTTTTATAGAATTTAATACCACAGATGATGTCATACAAGTTTTACTACAATTTTATTACAACTTTCAAAATGTTAACAATCTAGGTTTTGAAAAGTTGTCATCAGGAGAACAAAACTTCATAAATTAACTCATCAACACCATCGCAAGCAAATAGAGTGTGTTCATTGTTTAACTGCCGGTAGATCTAAAGATATATGGACACTTTAAATAATTACTTGTACTTTTAGCAGTAATTGTATATAATAAATGTAACCTGATTTAGTTTGTAATATATTTAAATGCTTAATTGTCAAAAATAATGTTTGTAGTTTATTGGAAATACAAAATACTGGGTCTCTTTTTTATTGTAAATATCGATCATTACTACACTTAAGTCCATATTCCTGTGGTTTTGTTTTGAACTTTTCTTTCTGTGCACAAAAGACCGCACTAATAAATGTTCAGAAATTATCATTTTTAACGGAAGTTATTTTAAACAGATATATGACACATTACGACAAAGTAGGTCTTCCTGGAAAACGCAAATTATAATGACATAATTATTTCCTATTTTATACTAATATTTTGATGAGAAATTCATTTGTTGATATAATTTTGAGGCAATGGCTAACACATCACTTTGCATGTCTGTTTTATTTTCTACAACATGTTTGGTAAGCATAATTTATTTCACAATACCTTATATATTGATTTTACTCATACATGTTTTGATAACAATAATGTTTGTGAATAATTGGAGGATGAGTCAAGACCTTCAATAGAAATTAAAATGATTAGTTATCATTTTTAGAAGTAGTTGTTCATGTGATTACTTTTGTGGAAATAAGTATATTCTTATCTTTGTCTACTACTAGGGGTGTTTAACGATCTTGACTACCTACCAGGGTGTCGCACGGTCTTTGTCATTTTATGGTTTGTTTTATAAATAATCGCAAGAGCAGCGAGCAGAGGATAATAGGGAAGGACGTACGATTACACAACTACAGTTACATAACTGATATGTTTATAGAAGCATATATTCAATATCATAATTGATATACCAAGGTAGAATGCATTAAAAGTTGAAAGTACTGATGATCTCATGCTCGTGAACGAAAATATAGGTATCACTTGCCTTACAAAAAGCCGCAATAGTTGGTCTCAATTCACATTTCGAGCAATCGATGCATTTAGTTACTGGTTGTTTTATATAATTTGAAGCCCAGTTTTCAGGTGACGTATTTGCTTTTGATAGCTACACAACTTAAAAAAAGTTTTCAATCTTATGTGTTGTATTTTCAATGATTACTTTTCGCCGTTTTGATTAATTGGCACATAAATATAGAACGAAGATATCAAGAAGATTTGGAAGATCATGAATCCAGTTAAAATAGGCAACCATGGCCATAAATGAAAAGGACAAACACATAAACAACAATAAAAAACATTAATCATTAAACCAAATATTCAAAACACATACACCACGAAATACCGCAGATGAACACAGACAAGCATTCAACAAGGCAGTAGTTCTGGCTTCACACGTGACATCCATCGTGTTACTATACAAACAAATTGATAATGGATGTCCAGTTATTTGGCATCTTAAAATTGCGGATTAGTAAATGTCTCTTGTCTATCATGCTTTAAACAAAGACAACACCGAATCCAAAAAGTATCGGTACATGTTTATCTTTAACTCTTATGCTTGATCGAATGCGAATGGTGGACATGTAACCCGACAAAGTTAAACAACGTGACGACGTTAAAGACGGTTTTGAAAAAATGTTCAACAATTGTTTATGGTGATTAGCCTGAATGGAGTACAAAAAGTCAACACTTTTCGATTTTAGACAAAAATGAGATTACGATTTGTTTGGTTTTAACTGAAGTAAAGTTGAACTCTGGAATAAAAGTTCGCTATTTGGCGTCCGTTAGGTTAAATTCGCCAACATAAGTTTAAAACCATCGCTGATTTATTCTTGACTTGCAAGTCAATTATCAAATCTCGTTTGAATTTATATACATGCGTCTATTAATTTGACCATTAGCCATAGATTATATAGATGGCGTCTAAGACATTTTGTACTTTGTATATACGTTTTACATGTTTTAGCATGTTATAAATTATGTGAATTTGAGTCAAATTGGTGAGCAACTATTTTTATCTAATCCCATTTAAACTATAGGCTCGTTCATTGTATAGTACTTCAATATATAGTTCACTTAAACGGTTTCAATTCGATAGTTAAAATTTATCTCTTTCAGTTTGGGCAAAACAGGATTTGCATTACTTGAAAACAAAATGGATGACTCATTTAGGTAAATACACCAAACCACTGTTTGTTATGTTTTTTTTTTTTTCTTATATGTATTTTATCTTTGCAGAGGACATTTACATCTACAAGATGTACATCAAATGTTCTTTAATTTGTTCTTTACAACTCTGGTAATTCCTATTTATAGTATTGAAATTGAAAATCCAACAAATTATTGATGACTTTCCAGAGAGTCTAATATAAACTACATAGATATGATAAAGGAAAACATTGAATCACATTTTCCAAGAGCTGCAAGATAACAAGGTGATGTTATAACGTATTTACGGACTTTAACAGTACCAAGCTATAATTTTAGATACAGATATATCATATCCTGTTTCTAATGGTATATGTTTTCACCTGAAAGCTGCATCTTGTAAACTGGAATTCATTTACACATAACTGGTGAAGGTATATAAAGAATGTTCTTTCCAGCCCAGTTTTACTATATTTAGAGTTACTGAACTTTTTAATACCATCTCAAAACCTTACAGTCAAAATCGTATTATGATTAGTGTTAAAGTCGCCTATTCGTTTATAGCCTCCACTAAATGGTTGGATCTTTCACCATTTAACGTTTTTGAAGTCATACACCATCCGTGTTTGTGGTGAAACAGTCAAAATTGAAACTTCTGCGAGGTCATTCACTGTCTGAAATACAAAAACTTTTCTAAAGATTTGATCTTAAGACTGTTACAATCATATAAAATAATCTGACACTCTTACTGAAATGTATAGGGTAGAAACTAATATGTCGCCAGATATATAAAAACTGCATCATTTATATAAAACATGTACCTGATTTTCAAATTTTTATTTAGGTTGTTTCAGTATAAAAGAATTGAACGATCTGACAAACGTACAATTGACAAACATAGCCAACAATCAACCTAAAATATGTTCCAGACAGTGCGGGAAATGGAGTTTCTTTGCCGTACTTGTAAGTATTGGTTCTGAATACTTTGGGGTGAAAATATCAACACATTGATAGCTATGAACTTTCCGTAAAGAAATTTCTCCCAAGTTTAGGGTTTACAGACGCTTTAATATTTACTGAATCATTTTCATGTATGAAACATTATATCACATGTTAAACATTAGACGCTCTTATTTGAACACCATATCTGTAGATTAATTTCATCGTTTGTAATTAATTTCAAAGTAAAATATATCCTTCATACAATTGTAGAACTCGTACAATATAAATAAGAAGATATGGTATGAGTGCCAATGAGACATCCAAGTCACAATGTATAAAAGTTAACAATTATAGGTCATAGTACGGCCTTCAACATGGAGCCTTGGCTCACACCGAACAGCAAGCTACATGTATAAAAGGCCCAATGATGACTAGTGTAAAACAATTCAAACAGGAAAACCAACGGTCTAATCTATATAAAAGCGAGAAACGAGAAACACCTGTGAACCCCTATGAACCACACCAACAAACGACAACCACTGAACAACAGGCTCATGACTTAGGACAGTGGCATAAAAACGCAGCGGGTTTAAACGTTTTAACAGGCACCAACCTTCACCCTAACCTAATACAGTAGTGTAACATTACAACATAAAAGACACACTATCAATTGAAATGGCTTAACTCGCTCAAAAAGCATTAAAACAAAACAAGTAAACATACACTAAACGAATAAGTTTGATCTATGACACAACATACGTACAATATTAAAACGTAGGTGCCTATATAACATATAAGTTACAAGTATTAATAAAAAGATGAATAAGAGTGTCAATAAGCCAACTCTAACCTGGGAAAAATGACGTTAAATAAAACAACGTACACAGGTACATTTAAATATAATAATTTTGTTGTTAATTGTACGCACATTTCTTTTACAAAATACATAAATTTGTTGTTCAGAGTACGAGTACGAAAGTGCAAATTTATAGTCATACTAAATGCTTATCAACGATGGTATTTATTAAACATAGTGAGACGAGATATAACACAAAATAAGTAAACATTGAATTACAGAAATGCATTACAAATTGTGTCAACATAGATATAAGAAGATGTGGTATGAGTTCCAATGAGACAACTCTCCATCCGAGTCAAAATTTATAAAAGTAAACCATTATAGGTCAAAGTACGGTCTTCAACACGGAGCCTAGGCTCACACCGAACAGTAAGCTATAAAGGGCCCCAAAAATACTATTGTAAAACCATTCAAACGGGAAAACCAACGGTCTAATCTATATAAAACGAGAAACGAGAAACACTTATGAACCACATCAACAAACGACAACTACTGAACATCAGATTCCTGACTTAGGACAGGTGCAAACAAATGCAGCGGGTTTTAAACGTTTTAATGGTACCAAACCTTCACCTTTTTCTGAAACAATAGTGTAACATCACAACATAGAAAGACACACTATAAAATATCAACTGAAATAGCTTAACTCAATCAAAGGACATATTAACACCATTGAACATACACTGAACAAATAAATTTGACCTATGATACAATGTAAATTCAAAATAAATAAACTAAGGAAAGAATAATAAAAGTAACAAGCTATATCGATATGAAATGTTAAACAATTTAAGAAAAACAATATGCTCGAACAAAAGTATCAGCCATTTGCAATAACTTTAAACACAGGTAAATGAAAATAAGTTTGCTGTTAGGTATACGTGTACAGTTACAATAGAGAAAGGACATATTTTAACAAAATAAATAATTTTGATGTTCATAGTACGAAGTGGAAATTTATATTAGTACCAAACACTTATCAAAGCTGGTATATAGACCAGATATAACCCTGAATAACATTAAATAACAAAAAGCATTACAATTAGTATCAACAGGTCAAATAAACAAGAAAGTACGATTTGAGAGTACTCGCAGTTACTGACAGCTAGTTAAAAGCCAAAACAATTAATAATAAAAATCATGCATCAGAGACTAAAATCAACTAAAACACATCCCAGGGATTTAGTATTTTAACGTCATGGACAGTCAAAGAAGACATGACTTGTGCAATGCCAAAATAAATGTATCGACAGACAGTAGGATAGTTAGGAGTTTAACCTCTTTATAGATCAAAATGAACGTGGGTGTGTCTTTAAACATCCCGTTTGAAAAGAATACAAATTTAGTTATGTTTTAATTTGCTGATGACAAAATCGATATTAGTGCCAATGTAAACTATATTCAAAGATCTAATTACAACATTGGTAAGATAACCTGAACTAATAAGTTTATTTAAAGGTTCGATGAGTTTACATGGATCACATAGTGATTTCCGCGCTTTAAGTACAATATTACCGTAAAATTTAGGATGTGAAATACCGTTTTTAATCAGTTTTCTACAGGTACAGCCAAATTTACTAATCAAATCTTTGTATCTATGAAAGAACTTAGCAAAAGTTTTACGTAATTTATGGTAACGAAATCCCTGACTTAATAATTTACTAGTGATTAGATATAAGAAGATGTGGTATGAGTGCCAATGAGACAACTCTCCATCCAAGTCAGAATTTATAAATGTAAACCATTATAGGTCAAAGTACGGTCTTCAACACGGAGCCTAGGCTCACACCGAACAGTAAGCTATAAAGGGCCCCAAAAATTACTAGTGTAAAACCATTCAAACGGGAAAACCAATTGCATTGATTACGTTCGTTAAAATCTATGACATCACTACACACACGGGCATAACGAACGAGTTGGGATATATACACACCGTATGATGGAGCCAAAGGAACATCGCCGTCTAAAAAGGAAAATTAACAATAGGGAATGAAAATCGTCTCTTTTGTCGTAAATTTTCGTATGGAGTTTTCCTTTAGAGATTGAAATGTCCAAGTCCAGAAAAGGACAACTACTGCTGTTTATGTTAGATTTAGTTAAAGTAAGTTCTATTGGGTAAATTTCGGTAGTATATTTAGAGAACTCTGGATTATTTAACGAAAAATATCATCTAGATAACGGAAGGTATTGTTGAATGTATCAACCAAATGTAACAATGAAGTGTCTTTACTGAGTTTGGTCATAAACTGAGATTCATAGCAATACAGGAATAAATCTGCTATTAAAGGGGCGCAGTTAGTGTCCATAGGAATACCTACTACCTGTCGATACACTTTATCGCCGAAACGTACATATCTGTTGTCCAGGAGAAAATTTAAAGCTTCAATCATATCTTCACATTTCCAGTAAGTGTATCTAGCATACTTTCCTTTTCGTTACAGAAAAAGGCTTTAAACGAGTTACAGCAAATAAATTTTGTAATGAGATTTTTTCAAAAGACCATTTAATTAAATATGAAAACTTTTCTTGATAAGATTGTGTGGAAGTGTAGTATAGAGAGTAGAAAAATCATAACTGTCAACAGAATTAAAAGGACCATCAAAAGCATGTACTTTATCTAAAACCTCTAAAGACTTTTTAACACTCAAAAAATAATTAATACCACTATTTTCATAAGCTTTATTACAAAAGTTAATAACAAGTTCTCTGATAGTAGTAAGGGAGGTAGTTAGAAGCACTGATAGATTGGTAGTAGAACACTTACTAGATGCGGAGATGAAACGGAATTTAAATGGTTTTTGTGCAATTTAGGTAACCAGTACATAGTAGGGACTTTCAAATGTTCGGAAGAGGCTTTAAGCTGGGTAGTGGCAGTGATATGCTTGTTTACAATTTAACTCTCTGTGGAGCGTATGGACCTGAATGTAGATGAATTTGTAATTTCGTTTTGGAGAACTTCCGTGTAGTATATGCGTCACACCACCACTACATTATTTGCTGCTTTGTCTGCCGGTACGAACACAAACCGCTTTGCAGTACTTGGAGTTTATTTTTATTCTGGAAATGGGAATATCATGGACCCTATTACTAATTTCAGAATTGTTTTCAAAATGAGATATACGAATATTAACAGTATTCATAATTTTATTCAAATAACTGTCTAGAGATTTTTATCAGATTTTCACGTTTACACCAATTTTACAGTAGACAGACAGAGCGTCTTTAATAACCTGACGACACTGTTTCCAATCTATTTTAGATGGAGGACGATATTTCGGTCCTTTCTTAAGAAAAGTTATGACCTCACGGTCTTCGACGATGTTGAGGTCTCCTGTAAGGACATGACCATAGGGAACATATCTAAAACTAGATGTTTCACAATCTCAAGTGGAAGGAACATTATTTACTATATTGACGTCTGATGTAACTGACGTATAATTAAAAATCAAACTTCTGCTGGGTTTTTATAAGAATACGAAATAATAGGTGGTTCTATATTATCAAAATATGGAGGTATTTGGCTTTGGATGGTAGAGTCATTGAATATACTAGATAAGTTAATAAAATCAATACCTCTATTTATATATTTTAATTTAAGAAAGTGCCGTTTATGATTTTCAGGTTTATCGATACTAGGAAATAGCCTATGATGACAAAAGGCTGTAATAATACGGGTGTATTCATACATTGGGCTAAAAAGAAATTGTATCACACTCCAGAAAAATAGCATATAATTTACTTATTGGTATCTGACCCAGTTTGCATAATACTTGATGTCTGCCATTATTTTTATTATAGATAACAGATCAGCAAGTGTATAATTTATACGATGTTTAATACGTTGATTACGGTTTTGCGTTTGCCATGAGACCTTTTATTTCTAAGTCGTTTATCGACAATATTAATGACATCGATTGTAGTTTTAGTTATGTTCCCTGTCCTAATATTTTGTCATTAAGACCGAGAGGATAAGCTGTTTGAAGTCTTTTATCCAACATGTCAACTTAACACGAAAGTAAGATTTCAGAGTACTTGCAGTCACTGAAAGCTAGTTAAAAGCCAAAACAATAAACAATAAAAAGCATGCATCAGAGACTAAAATCAATTGAAACACCACCCAGGGATTTAGTGTTTTAACGCCATGTACAGTCAAAGAAGACATGACTTGTGCAATGCCAAAATAAAAGTATCGACAGGCAGTAGGATCGTTAGGATATAACCTATCATGTTATATATAGATATATAAAGCAATCTCTAAATAGAAAATAAACGTGGATGTGTATGTATACATCCCAAAACCATTCGACAAGAATACAAATTTAGTTATGTTTTAATTTGTTTGATGACAAAATCGATGTTAGTGCCAATAAAACAATATTCAAAGATCTTATTACAACATTAATAAGATAACCTTTACTACTTTGTTTAAAGGGTCGATGAGTTTACACGGATCACTTAGTGACATTATTCAAAATAAATAGCAACCAGTAATGTACAGCAAGTAAGATTCGGGAATTGCTTCATTGATAAGTGCGAACAAATTATAACGATAAAAACATAACACAGCTTTTGAATCTAGAAGAGTGCCTTGGACGCACGAAATTTATAATGTGTTGTTTTCATTTTGTACAGCACTGGATCAATACCTCTGATGGTGAACTATCGTTTCGAGATGGTATCATCAGCTCAGTAGTCGGTACTTATGATTTATAACGAACCTTTCTAAAATTGTCCGTTATCAATTTTGTAATTATTAAGAAAATAAAGTTTCAACTCCTTCAGGCAAAGTTGACCTATGAAGGATTTTGTTTATTTTTTAGGTCTTTTTTATCATATAGGTCTTCAACTGTTTCGGTTTTTATACATCCGTGGCTGTCAAATATTCTGCTTTGCGAGTTCTTGTTGAAGGTCAATCCAGAAAAAGCGCTTTGGAGGCACGAAATTTATAACGTGTTGATTTCACTTTTAATGCTATTTTTATTTCAATAAATTTATCGGAAAGAATTATCCCTGCTTCATTCACCAAAATAATTAGAGTTTTATTGGAAAATCTGGAAGAAATACGTCCACTTTCTGATAGAAAAAAAAAAAAAACAATGTATGTTCTTTGTTTAGGATTTTGAATGTTTCTGTTTCGACGAAGGGAACTTTAGGAACTTGAAGGAAAGTAGGTCGAACAGATGTCATAGAAAGTGTCCAGACTATACAGACAATATGTACTGTGGTTCCAATGATATGAATTATGTCAATGTATACAAGCATGAAAAAGGTAAACATTTGGTAGAAAAATGTGCCCAGTACTTATTTGTGTGCCATGTTTTCCCAATGGTAAAGATTCATTACTTCGAACTTAAGCTATCGCTTTATTCATTCTAAGGGTATACTAATGGTAGATTAAATGTGGTCACATCAGTCAGTGAAAAGCAATCTAAAATTGTTCGTCCATTTGACCGTCCGGGATGTATTAATACATATCACTTCCAATGAAGTAATACCCAGTGCCGCATATAGTTTGATTGTTGCACTCTTCACATTCAAGAAATTCTGAAACATCTCATTAGGGATTTGGAAATGATCATGACCTAATTCATTGCAAGATTTCTATCCCTATCAAACATTCTTCATTTTCTAGTGGAAGTGCAAATTCCTCGCCGTTAAACTTGCTGAGCTTTTCTTATGCATGCATTTTCTTGCCCTCGGACGTTATCCATTGAACAATCAAACAATCAATGTAAGACTTTATTCATTTCAAATATGTGCAGTTAACATTACAGACGACAGTAAGGGAAAATTTTTGGGTTTTGTAAATGTTATTTGTTAAGAGCTACTTTTTTTTATAGTTCTTCGGTATTTGCATTATAGTAATTTTAAAGATGAATTTAGTGTTGTCTTAAATTGTCAGTTTTCGGGCAAACTTGACCTTATATGGTTTTGACTAGTTTTTGTAAGGCCCATAAAGTTTTGTCATGAGCGTACATGTATCCGGTTAATTATAATACAGAAACAAGTGGTGTGCGCATGGAAACCGATTTTGTTGTTCTCGTCTATTACGTTTTCGGTCAACTGTTTAGCATGTACAATTATAGTCAAAGTTTAATGTAAAGTATTGTATATCGATTTCAGAGGGGTCTCGGTGGCCGAGTGGTCTAAGTAGTTACTACTGTAATCACTAGCCAGTCAACACTGAGGTTGTGAGTTCGAACCCCGCTCGTGCGGGTGCACTCGACTCAATCTTAATTGACTAGGATTGTCAGTTTTCCTATCGAAGGTCGGTGGTTTTCTCCGGGCGCTCCGGCTTCCTCCACCAATAAAACTGGCCGCCACGAAATAGTCCAAAAGCGGTGCTTAAAAGTGGCGTTAAAACACCAAAATCAAAAATCAAATCGATTTCAGAGCACTCTGTTAATAACTATTTAAAATGCATACCTACTAAGGGCAATGTTCAATTAAAAAAAAACAAACTTTAACAAGAAAAGCAGATAGATTTTGGTTTATAGTGATATGAACTATTGTGATATTGTTCTTACCTGTTCCTAAGGTGTATATGTCTTGTTGCATGCAAAATGCCTGTCTCTATCCAAATATACCCTAATGTTCTAGTGGAAGTTCAAATTGTCCGCCCTTCGTCCAGGTCGATCTACAACCGTATTGTATTGTCAAATTTTCTCGTTCTGAATATGCATGTAGTATTTGCATATTTACGTTATGCACCAAATAATTAGTCAGTCAAATAAAAGGACGACTGTTGATCAATACATTAACAAGAGTGAGTACACACTATGCTGATGATATTATATCTTGAAGGTTTATCTGACGATCTCAGCGACCAAAGCTTCGACTGTCTGACTGTCATTAGAGATCAAAAGCGAATACACATTAAACACATGTCATGTGACCAGACTTTACCGTTTATATGCAGTGGACATTGTTAGTATTAACTTATATAATCAATAAAAATAATAAAAAAAAAACAGTTTACGACAACGGTCAATATTTCAATTATATTTCATTTGTTTGAAATCTGGATTACTATTGAAAAAAAATCAGTTTAATATGTCGAAAATTTCCATTTCCGGAATTTTTTTTTTTTTTTTATCACAAGAATTGTTGGTTTCATAACGAGTGAGAATCCATTGATATCAGCTCTAGTTATTTGAATTCAATCTATTAATAAACGAGCCTTCCGCGAGGTTATTATTACTATTTCGATTAATTAACGAGAGTTGATATCAAGCGATATGCAATTATTTCTCTTATGGTCAACACACTCATTGTTTTAAATTTAAATTGCTGTCAATGTAACGGAACTATAAACAACTGCCATACCAGTGGGGGTTTAGCTAACTTTTAATGTGTAGAATTAAAAAATACGCGAATCGTTGATTTATTCTTTTGCACATACTAGTATAACGTCATATGTCCTGTTCCGACTTCAAGACATCAGACAATTCAAAACATTGTGTACGCTTCGGAATGTAAAAAGAAATGTTGACAAAAGAAGATTTTATTCAAAACAGTGAGTGTTTAGTATATAATTGAAGAAATCACATATGTCACTGCCATGGACGAAATGTACACTGTCTTAACCTTTGAAAGTCATTGACCTAACGAATAGCCAATAAACATGTCGTAATATCGTCTAATGATGCTGGATACGCCAATAAAATGAACGCAGTTTTCATATCACTTTTCGTATCACACTCCGTGCAGTATGATACGAGAAATATCTCTTCATGGAAGAAATAGATAACAGCCACACCCATAAGAGAATAGTTTCTTTTCCCAGGAACATGTTATAACAACACCTCGTCCGATCAAGTTGCTTGAATTCCTGTTTAAGTTTCAGAGTATATACCTTTTCCGTGTAGTAAGTAACTATTCATGAGTTACCACACTTAAAACTGTCCAACAAATATATTAAGAACCATAACTGCCACTGACTTATTTGGAATTAAATGTTGTGTCCTTAATTTGATTAGTGTATGTAACTAGCATTTGCAATGCTTGTAATACACCCTACTTTTGGGGTTTTTTTTTTCTTTAAATACATTTTGACAGACACGATACTATCCTTTAAAGTTAAAACAAATATGCTGTCTGTAAACCTAGAACACAGTACAACGCAGTCTAATTTTAATGTGGTCATCCTTGCAGTTACTTTGTACACACAAAATATGTACTATGAAAATTTTGAATTGAAAAACAAGCAATTTGATTGGAGGAGGAGTTTTAGATATACTGTACATTCAAGAGGAATAACAATAAATGTCTCATAATATGATGATAATGATTGCGATCATTGCCTTAAACGTTCTTAAGGAGCTTGATACTTTTCTTAATGAATTTTACTACTGCGAGAATGTCTGAAGGAATGCGCCAACTCTGTCTGTATATTGATAATTATCATAGCTTTAACATTAAACTGTCTATTCGAGTTTGTTGTTAATTAAATTTTCACGTAAAAATAGACAACTCGTTTTCTCAATAAGCATACAAGTATCTACCAGCTACCAGCTTGTTTTTTTTTTTTTTTTTTTTTTTTTCATTCTAAAGTCAAAGGCTTTTATCAATCACACATTTTACGTTTAGTTGACATTTAAAACGTTCAGTTCCCAATTCGTTTTTGTTCAATTATTAACTAAAGATCTGGTAAATCACTGTCACAAATTGAACAAATACAACAGCCCTAATATTAATGAGTAAATTTACATATTAACATAAAGCGTATATGACTATGACTATACGGTATTGGTTTTGCTCATTGGTGAAGGCCGAAAGGTTACCTATAGTTCTTAACTTCTTTGTCAGCTGGTCTCTGGTGGAGAATTGTCCCATTGGCAATCATACTACATCTTTTATTTGTATAGTTTATGTGCTTTTTTTTAAAACAGGAATGAAAGAATTTGTCAGCAAACATCAATTAGTCATGCTATTATATTACCGTGTTGTGAATAGGTGCTAAACTGGTTGGTCAATGGAAAGGGTTAAAATATGTACTCGTATCAAAGCCTCTCGTTCTAAATTTCATAGTATAGACCTTTCCATTGACTAACAGTTACTAAGCGTCTATAAAATTTCACTAATGTTTTGTTAACAGATCCTAACAGATCCTAATGACGTTACTCAATTTTACTTTCTTTTAACAAACATGGACAATAATACTTTTAAAAACTTTCCTATACATAATAGCATACCGTGTCTCGTTTTAGTTAATACACATTTCGGCGAAAGTTGCCGTTCAAAAAGGCAAAACATTATTGTGAAAACTTGCAAAGTAAATTGATGAACTTAAACGAAAGTCTACCCCAGAAGATGAAAGACGAGGTCTTTTATTGGGTCGGCACATTCAGGCAGCTTATATACCATCATGACAGTAGGTATATTTTTCACCTTATTTTGTATATTGAAACAAAACTTTGTCAAAAGAATAAATAAGAGAAATCTATCGCTCGTAATGTTGGGTTATTCAATCTCAATCGTAATTATTTAATATTTCATTAAACAAAAGGCAAATAGGCTTTTCCAGTTTATTCAATGCAGTGCTGTACATGTAATAAAGGACCATTTCCTACCCTCTTCTTTTAAAACTAATTTAAAAGTTTAACGAATACATTCATTATAAAGGCCATGTATTTCAATTGTATGTTCTTCTGTCTCATAATTGTTATTTTACTATCAATTGAGTACTCAAAAAGTATAATTGAGCATATTTGTGTGTGTGTCATAAATAAGTAACTGCGTCAGTGGTTATCTTTGTAAACATCTGAGTGGTTTGTGGAGTTGATAGTATATCGATAGTAGTATCTGTGAAATTAGGTCGGAGTGAACTTGCATTAACAGGGAGCGTTAGGACCTGTACATTTGGCATTTATACTAGTTTTAGAGATGAATATGAGTCGTGTTTTCGAATGTTATATACAGGAGAGATTATTTTGGTTTTATTAACGTCTCATTGACGTTTACCCGGATCACCTTTGACCGAAATCTTTCGAATATTTGAACCGAGTACTCGATTATTGATTTCACGACATATTGCCATCCATAATTTGTATTTATAGTATATAGATAAACAAGTACATACATATCTGAGTATCGTCCTAGGGTAAATTGTTCATATACATACATATTTCTCAGTTGTTTATATATTCATTCAATAGATTAATTGGTAAATACACATTCATTTAGTCAAATTCAACAGGTCTTACTGAAAGAGACACATATGTTTATTCAGCCGGATTTGGTGGATTTTTATATTGATTGTATCTGTTCTCCTAATATTCAAATACTTCAAAGACATAAAGCAAATAGACTTCAGATTAACCAGATAACAGAACAGAATGACATCCATATCAACGAAGAAACCGTTGACGAAAGCTTGTATGACAGTATTGATGAAAGCGCTATTTGTGACGACAATATTCAAATAACAAATGCACAAGAACTAACTATTGTACATTACTTAGAGCTAGTGGATTGTCCTATAAAAGAAGATACTGTTCGCCAGAATTCTTTCCTTAACTGTACGGAAACTAAGCAAAACGTTTGCGAAAGGAAAGTCATAAGTATGCTGATGGCAGTAGTTCACACTTATATCTAATGAGAAATTCACCATTAGCAAAGTTTTATTCTGTGCAACAACTGCAATCGACATCTCAAATAAGCTGCCAAATGGCAAATGATAACATTAACCAAGCAGTAAAACGCAATTCAATATAATACCATATCTCTGAAAGTATTATACATTTTAATAGGAAATAATTCATATTATCAATAGCACCTTCCTAAATATAAAACTGGATCATCCTTTATGATTTCTTCCTTCTGTCAAAATCAGTTTAACAGCTTAATTACGGAAATGATTAGTCTAAAGTTTCTATAAGCCTTTCGGACCAAATTTAGTATATTTACGGCACAATATTGTTTTACAAATAAGAGCTCATTAATATTGTATTCTTAATTTTAAAGTTAAACGGTAGTACTTCATGAAAGGATAGAATGTCAGAATACTTGACGTTGCCTTATTTGTTATCCCGGTAGAATACGAGCTTGTAGCTGCTACTCAGACTTTATAAAATGTCACCAGTGTCTGAGCAGAAAGTTGATGAACCAGGGTTATGTCAAAGAACGTCTCGTCCTTTTCTAAAAAAATCAACAAGGAGATTTTATAACGTATTTTAGGCCTTTACAGTAGCAGATTATAATTTTTATACAGGTATATCATATCCTGTTTTCAATTGCATATGTTTGCCCTGAATGCAGCATCTTGTAAACTGGAATTCATTTACATATACATGGTGCAGATAATTATATAAAGAATGTTCATTCCAGCCCATTTTAACTATATTTAGAGTAACTGTCAATACTTTTTAATACCATCTCAAAACCTTAATCATGTTAATGTATAAATCGTATTATGATTAGTGTTAAAAGTCACCTATTCGTTGACAATGAGGAATTGGATTTCTTCATTGTACTTGTAAGTATTGGTTTTGAATACTTTAGGGTGAAAATACCAAAACGTTATTATTAACATAATAACATTTATCGGTGGTTTTAACCGAATAATGCTCACTATTAACTTTCCGTAAAGAAAAAAAATTCCAAGTTTAAGGTTCACAGAACATTGGATATTTAGTGAATCGTTTTTCAAAAGAGTATGAAAAAATTTATTACGTTATAAGACGCTTTTATTTGCACACCATATCTGTAGATTAATGTCATAGTTTACAATTATTTTCAAAGTAACAATATATGCTTCATACAATTATTTTCACTAGAACCAAAACATAACATGATTCAAAATAAATTGCTACTAGTATGTGAAACTCACGAACTCTTACATCATATAAATGTACAGCAAGTAGGAATCAAGCAATGCTTCATTGGTAAGTGCTCAAGAATTATAGCGATAAGAAACGTAACACGGCTTTTAATGCTTTTATTATTGCAATTAACTTATCGGAAAGCTTGCACTTTTAATACATCAAGAATGATCTCCTGCTTCATTCACCATATAGTTAACGTTCTTTTGGAAAATTTCGAAGAAATACGTCCATTTTCTGACAGCAAAAATAAAAACAATGAATGTTCTTCGTTTAGGATCTCGAATGTTCTGTTTCGACAAAGGAACTTTAGGAACTTGAAGGAAAGTAGGTCGAACAGATGTCATAGAAAGTGTCTATACTATACATATAACATGTACTGTGGATCCTATGATTGGATATGCCAATGTATACAAGCGTGAACAAGGTAAACATTTGGTAGAAAAATGTTCTCAGTACTTATTTGTGTGCCATATTTTCTCAATGGTGATCAGTTCGAACTTAAGGTATCGCTTTATTTATTCCAAGGGTATACGAGTGTGAAACTAAATGTGGTCACCTGGATTTATCACATCTGTCTGTGAAAATACACTCTAAAATGTTACTCCTTTTAGCCGTGCGGGATGGTTGAATGCACAATCACGTCCACTGAAGTGATAGCCAGTGCATCATGTAGTGTGATTATTACATTCTTTACATTGAAGAAATCTTGAAACATCTCATTAGGGGTTCGGACGGGATCATGACCTGGTGCAATGCAATATTTCTACCTCTATTGAACATACTTCATTTTCTAGTAGAAGTCCAAATTCGTCTCCGTTCACCTTGCAGAGCTTTCCTTATGCATGATACATGTATATTAGCCCTGGACGTTATCCATGCAACAATCAAACAATCAATGTATGCTTTATCAATTTATATATATTTTCAGTTCTCACGCAAATCTGACCTTACATGGTTTTGAAACAAGTGGTGTTTGCCTGGAAATCGATTTTGTTGCTGTTGTCTATAACGTTTTCTGTTAATTGTTTAGCATGTACAGTTATAGTCAAGGTGACATTATATCAACGTGTTATGTAACGTATGCTTATATCAATTTCAGAGCACTCTGTCAATGACTTTAAAACAATCATGTCACTGTTCAATTCCCAAATCCTTTATGAGCAAAAGCAAATAGTCGTTGGCAAGAAGTGATATGCATTATTGTTATATTTTACTTAACTATTCCTAAGGCGTAGATGTCCTGTTTCATGTAACATATCTGTCTCTATCGAAATATAACCTTATGTTCTAGTGGAAGTTCAAATTGTCCGTCCTTTATCCAGGTCGACAAACCTTGTATAACCTACGTATTGTATTGCTAATTTTATTCTCGTTCTTTATATGCAAGAAAATATTTGCAATTTTAATATATGCACGCAACAATCAATCAGTCAAATAAATGGAACGATTGTTGATCAATAGATAAATAAGAGTGAGTACACAATATGATAATGATATTATATCTTGACGGTTTATGAAAAGCAAATACACATTAAACAAATGTCATGTGACCAGGCTGTTTCGTTTATATGGAGTGGACATTGTTAGATGTTCAATAAAGAAAAAAAAACTTACGACAACGGTCGTCTCCATTACAATGTAATTTCATTAGTTTAAATCCTGCTTACAATATAAAAATATCACTTTTATATGTCGAAAATATCCATTTCTGGAGAAGAAAAAAAAAATAATCATGAGTATTATTGGTTTCATAATGAATGAGAATTCGATATTTCTTGATATCAACTCTAGTAATCTAATTTCAAAATAGAAATAAACGAGCTTTCGGCCTTATTATTCTTACTAATAAGTTTAAATGACGATAGTTGATATCAAGCGATATCCAATTATTACGAGTTGTTAATCCTATTTCTCTTATGGTCAACACTCCCATTGTGTTAAATCAAACATTCCGAGAATCGTTGATTTAGTCCTTTGTACTAGTATGACGTCATTGGTATTGTTTCGACGTTAAAATTTGACATTTTAAAATATTTTATAGGCTTGGGAATGTAATACAATTTGATAAAAGAATATTTACATGCGAACAGTGTGAGTGTGTTTGTATATTGGTGAAGAAATCACATATGTCCGTTGCCATGGACGAAATGTACATCGTCTTACCCTTTGAAAGTCGTCAATGATCTAACGAATAGCCAATGGAAATGTCGTAATATCGTCTCATGACGCTGGATTAGCTAATAAAATGAACGCAGTTCTGTGATACGAGAAATATTTCTTCATGCAAGAAATAAAAACATCCACACCCATAAGAGAATAGTTCGTTTTTCTAAGAACATGTTATAACCACTCCTCGTCCGATCAAGTTTCTAGAATTCCCTTTTAAGTTTAATAGGACATACTATTTCAGTGAAGTAAGTAACTATTCAGTTTCCAATAGATATATTCAGAACCATAAGGGTCACCAGCTAATTTTGAATAAAATGTTGTTTCCTTAATTTGATAAGTGTAATGTGATTTGCTTTCGCAATGATTGTTGCTACGATTGATTTTTTGTTTGAAATACATAATTTAACAGACACGAAACTCATGAAACTATTATAAAAATAAAAAACAAAATGTTATTCTGAAAACCTGGAACACAGCACAATTCAGTTTCAATGTGGTCATCCATGTAGATACTTTGTAAACAAAAATATGTGCTAAGAAACTTTTAAATTGAAACACAAGCAATTTGAATGGACAAGGAGTTGTTAATATGCTCAAGAGAAAAATATAATGATTGTCTCATAATATGATGAATATGTCGATCATTGTTTAGTCGTTCTTAAGGATGTACTTAGGTGAAATTTAAAAATCTAGAATTTAAAATTGATACTATAAGTCAAAAGAGCATCAGTTAAGGAACAAAATAAGCTGAAAATATTGATAGGATTTGGAACTTCTTGTTGAGATATTTGATTTTTAAAAATGGTGGGAAAAGGCTGACTCGGACTTTTATCTTACATTTAGCATTGCATTATTTTGGTCTCAAATCGTAAAAAAAAAAACTATAATCTGCTTAAATTTTGGTAATTACCTTTTATGATCTATTAAAGTCTTCTATGAAAAAAGAGTGGGTGATATGGGGCCAAATAATTTAGCTTGTATCGTAGGAAAAACCCAAAGGAGTCGGAACATCTGACAAACATTCCCAAACCTGACCTAACTACATCCTTAAGGAGTTTAATCCCTTTCGTAATGAATTCAATCACTGCAATAATGTCTGAAGGAACGCACCAACTGTATCTGTATTTTGATGATTAATATAGCTTTAGTTTAAAATTTAGCTGTTTATTCCTGTGTTTTCTATTTATTGTGTTATCTTAACGTGTAAATATGTTGGAATATTTTTTAATTCTAAAGTCAGAAGCCTTTTATAATCACACATTTTACGTTTAGTTGAGAAATAAAATTTAAGTTTCAATTTGAGTTTGTTACAATATAAACCCATATTGTAAATCACTGCCACAAATTGAACACATATTTTAGTTATAATATTAGTTAGAACATTTACATAGTAATATATATTATAGTTTTATTAACTGGCTGTTTCTGTATTGGCCCTGTTATACATGTTATAGATTCGAGGTTTATAACAGGGCCAATACAGAAACAGTTCATAACACTTTTATTAAATGATTTTAATTCTTCGATTAAACTAAGAAACTTACCGTGAAGAAGATACAGAAATTCATATCTAAACTTGTCTTTTCGCATTCACGATGGATTTTTTGTCAACATTGTCAGATGTAATTTCTGATTTCTCGTCCAAGTACTTAATCTTATGCTATTACAATTCATTTTATCTAGCATATATATAAAGTAGCTGGGAAGAATAAATCAGACTGATTAACTATTCTTGCTCTAAGTCTTGAATCGTCTGCGTTCTGATGAGTTATCAACGGAAATGAAACAGTGAAAATAATCGAAAGTCGTACTGGAAAAGGCCCTTTTCAAGACGTTACAAAACACTGAATATCATTTAAACTTTTTTTTTTATGATATTAAGTTAAAAAAATATGTTACAAATGTATTATATGCATAACGATACGTCCAAAGTTAAGTTAGCTTAGGCGTAAGAAAATTGAAACCGGAAGTGAACGTCCCGTATTAGCCCATGGGCCAATACGGCTTTTTCCGTATTGGCCCTGTCCGAAAAGCAATATTAACTCCTGATTTATATCGACAGGGCAACGTCATCAGTATTGCACATGCTGATTTATCCGTATTAGGGCTGATTTGTTCATATCATTTAATTAAAAGCTATTATAATGAACTCTTTTTAAAAACACCTGTGAAATGAGTAGTTAGCAAAACATCACCAGGCCAATTATTATATTACTCGAGTAATGAATAGGTACTATTCTGGGTGGTCAATGGAAAGGTATATAACATGAAATTAAGTTCTCAGATCAAAACTTCTCGCTCTAAATTTCATAGTATGTACCTTTCCGTAGACTAACCATTACTAGTCATCTATAAAATTTCACTAATGTTTTGCGAACAAATCCAAATGAACTTTACCTAATTTTACTTTCTTTTAACAACATGGACAGTAATACTTTTAAAAACTGTCCAATACATAATATCAGACCGTGTCTCATTATAGTTAATATACATGTCGGCGAGAAGTTGCCGTTCAAAAGACAAAACGTTATTGTGACAACTTGCAGAGTAAATTGATGAACTTAAACGAAAGTCTACCTCAGAAGATGAAAGACGACGACTTGTATTGGGTCGGCACATTCAGATAGCTTATATACCATCATGACAGTAGGTACATTTTTCACTTTCTGTTGTATATTGAAACAAAACTTGTCTGTAAAAAAATGAATAGACGAAGTCCATAGCTCGTAATGTTGCGTTATATAATCTCAATCGTATTTTTTTTTTTAATATATTTCATTTAACAAAAGATAAATTGTTTTTTTTTTTTTCGGTTTATTCAATGAAATGCTGTACATGAAATAAAGGACTATTTCCGATACTCGACTAATTTAAAGTTTAAAAGAATATTATATTATTAAGTCCATTTATTTCTATTGGATGTTCTTGTGTTTGATAATTGTTATTTTACTTCCCCTGAGTACTTGACAAATCATAATTGAGCATATATCTGTGTGTGTCATAAATAAGTAACCTTGTCAGTTGTTGTCTTTGTAAACATATGAGTGGTTTGTGGTGTTGATGGTAGATCGAAATTGGTATCTGTGAAATTAACTCGGGTGAACTTGCCTTAACAAGGAGCATTACGACCTTTACGTTTGGCATTTACACTATTTTGGGAGATGGATATACGTTGTCTTTTGGAATGGTATATAGAGAAGAGGTTATTATTGGTTTTATCAACGTCTCATTGACGTTTATCCGTACCACATTTGACCGAAATCCTGCATTGCAGAAATCGACTGCAAAGGAGTCTTTTGCAGATGTCAAGAATCTTTTCTTGTATTTTTACAGTTGATAGCAGTAGCATGATTAGTATGTTTACCACTGGAAAAGGTAAACGTGTCTTCGATTACTGCAAAGGTGACATGTTTCAATCACACTCGTAAAATATGTAATAACTTATTCTATATCAAGTTCTTTTGATAGGTTTTGTTTGATCATTCAACAAATGTGCACGTGTATATCCACACATATTCCCAGGCAATAAAACACATATCGCTCTCCTTTTCCTATGCTATCAATGGACAAACTCAAATCGTGATATATCTTATAACATGAATTAAACACTATGAAATGTCATCCGTTTCAAATAATTGAGTTTCAGCTATAAAGTGTATCGACAGCCTGTAACCATTCCTAGGAGCAGCAATTGTGCCCTTCAACTGTAGACTTGTTCCTGTATTGTTATGAATCAATAATTTATTACATGTAATATTAACACTATTTAAGATAATAAACAAATTAAGGTTGGTAATCACATCCCTTTTACTAAATAAGGATTGGAAATGATGTCTGGCTAATTAATGATCAGATAATAAAGATGGACATTTAAACAAAAATTGGCCAACATTACGAAATACATGTCATATTGGTACCGTAATAAAAAGTGTAATAAATTTTCTTCAAATCCACATAAAGATAAAAAAAAATACAACATTTAAAATGTTCTTAATGATGAAAAACATATAATACACCCCAAGTAGAATAACATTGTGTCTAAAAGTATAAATAATAGTATCTGGAATAAAGTTATTAGCCATTTTACATGACTAAAAAACAAAAAGTGTGTCTAATACAGGATCTCTCACAGACTGTTGGGAACAAATGCATTTCTTTGCAAATTTTAGTTATACAAAGAAACACATATACTTTTGTATAGACTCAAACAGAACCATAGAAGACATATTCTGGATGTGTTCATAAGTATTTCACGTATGGGAAGAAATGCATAGATGGATATATACAAAGTGCAAACTGAACTACCATTCAACTCCGAAATAGTTTAGTTGCGATCTTAGAACAAACTCGAAGAAAACAACAAAATAAGAAACCCTATAGTACTGTAGACAAATAGTATATACACAGAAAAAAAAAATACAAAGCACTAAAAATTATACTTGATAAAATGTGTTACTTGAAAAATCATATTTCATAAATAAAGAAAAAGGAAATTTTAAAGAGCGTACTCCTACTGAAACTTCTGGCTCCAACTAATAGAATAAATTAATTAAAACAAGTAAACCTTTAATTAATTATATAGAAATCAATCTCTCAATGCAGACTACCTACATGTAGGTTTATTATTAAAATTATTCATTTATAAGTTTGTCAAATGATTCATGTATAATCAAAAGTGAAAATGAAACAACTATATGTCTTTATCTTGCCATTTCAGAGGTCACTTTGGACTGATTACCAAAATCTAAATAGCTGATATTGAAACATATATTTTTGCCAATAAACACATCACAAAAAAAAATGCCTTTAGAAATAACGACTTAAACAATTTCACGAAACTGTATAAGGTTATGACATCTCAAACGTTTGACTTTACACGTTTATCGAGGCTTTTTAAAACAAAAGTAAGCTCATTTAATAATAAAACACAAAAATCTGTATTTAAAATGCATGAAGAACTCAATCAATAACCGTTAAATATCGAGCAAGTGAGTTGAGATTACCAAAATGAATTACACTGTCGGAGCCGTTTTGAAACGGATAGTATGCCAAACCACAAGACAAAACAAAAAGAAACCACGGATGTGCTTCCAAACTTGGAAGAGGCTAGCGAACGTGTTGCCTAGGTAGCTTATACATAACATGGTTACTATAAATCACCATAGATACTTGACAGTTAATCTAGGGATGGTCTTCAGTTATATCTTTTTTATTTAATAAGTTCATGTCTTTAAAGACTGTATATCGATTTCCACATGTTTTTTCTGTGACTTTTATTGTTTTTCATTTACTTAGCCTCTTCTCACCTATAACATATTCTTCGTTTCTATATCTAAAACTGACCCCATGTCTTGTTTGGAATTTAACCCTACATATTCTGGATGTGTACACAAACATAACAGGCATATGATAAGAAGACATGTGAAATATTTTACTGGGAACTCAGGTGTCAATATGTTTCCATGATTTGTCGTCTTTCATCCAATAAAACATCAATATTTGTATGATCTGTACACCAACGGTTAATATTGAAAATGAATCCGTTAGCGATTATATTTATTTTCTTAAGATAATTTGAAATTAAAAGTCATTGCTACGCCGAAGCAGCATGAAAGATCAAACACATATGACTTATTACAGTTGCTCATTTTAATCTATAGAATGTGAACCTTGAGCAAAGTCGAAAACGAAGAGCCATGTACACCATGCTGTCCAGGGGCTTATGGCACACGATGTATTTATACATGTAACTGCAAGATACTGGAAAGGTGGCCTAAATTATCCAAAGAATAGCTATTTATCTTATCTTTTCCATTTTCACTAGAAATTGATAGAAAATGTATTGTTAACCGGAATTATAAATGTTTTGGTAACTGATTCGAGAGACGTATGGCAACGTATTAAAAGCGATAAAGGGAAGATCGAACGATCCATAATCGAGCTTTACAATAAGATAATACCATATTCTGATCGCAGTAGTTTCAGACAAATATATCTGAATGCATGTCTACCTGCAGCTTGCTACGACTAAATGTATTTTTGTAAAGTAGAACGATATAAATGGTGATAATAGTGGACAACCGCAACCACAGGTCGTATAAAACCATTCAGCTCCATTGCCAAAAAGACAGACGATTCAAATATAACCTTAAATACCACATTCCTCTAAGATCTAAAGATTGAACCAACAAAAGCCTAATGAAAATAGAGGAGAACTCAGATGCTTCGAAAAGATAGGCAGTTATAACTCCACAAATGGCACTCATCGAGTTGGTCTGTTTGCGAAGATCTTTTACATGTATGCATCACGTTAGTGTTTATTGGTCTTTATAGTTATTTGATGGATTGATGGATTGATAAGTGTCGTACGTCTAGTAGTAGATAATACATGCGGGCAAATAAAGGAAAAAGTACATCGATTTATTACACCCAACTACTAAACCTCACATGGACAAAATACAAAGCAATGGAACAACATTTATATTGAGGTTCTTAGTCTCAAAATCACAGGAAAGGCTTCAACTAAAGCAGAAAAATATCACCTCGTGCAGGTTCAAGAGGCCCTTAGCGCCGGTTTGAGGGGAATTATGTTAAACAATCTAACAAAGGTATACCGACACGCAAAGGTGAACTTAAAGTTGTTTTTACCCGTCAACAATCCAAAGGAAAACATATTTCCTACCAAGACACATTATTTTGCGAGCATATAAAGTTTTGTTTTAATTTACTCCTTAAAACGTCGTCCATTTTACTTATCGGGCGGATTCAGCACATGCCATTTAAGCTCATTAATTTGAACTTGTCAGGTATCAAATACAACCCTTCTTGAGTGAGGCGAGCACGGTTTCATAGGACCACCAATAGTTGTTCGAAGATTTTACGGAAGATGAAGCCTCTGTCCATACATTCGTCTTTTATTCATTCTTCGTTACATTTGTTTGTTTTATAGTGATTAAGATGATAACCCAATGTTGACTGCTGTAACCCTATTTTTGACATTTTAACCTATTGTGTCTGTTTGTTTTGTTCACGCATCGTTGTCAATGTGGTGGAATTTGATGCGACTGTCGTGCTGGTGGGGGTTTGGCTGGCTATAAAACCAGGTTCAATCCACCGTTTTCTACATAAGAAAATGCCTGTACCAAGTCAGGAATATGACAGTTGTTATCCATTCGTTTGATGTGTTTGAACTTTTGATTTTGCCATTTGATTGAGGACTTTCCTTTTGAATTTTCCTCGGAGTTCAGTATTTTTGTGATTTTACTTTTGATATTACGAAACAAAGTCATGTGTTAGTCCATATTTTCTGTTGATTTGTATTTCATATTTATCTTCTACTTTTAGGAACATACAGTGTTTATTCATTGCAATTAGTACCCAATTATTGAATTATGCAAAACAGACGTTTACTTCCTGAAATTTTATCGTCATTTTGACTTGTGATACACTTTTTTTCTAATAATACCTCTGTACTAAGTCTTCTTTTTAGATGTGACATTATCATCGGGTATATATTGAAAATGTGTCGTCTGAACTAAGTGGCATGTTGTTTAATCTGTAAAAATAATTAAATCAAATACGAAAACTGGATTCATTTCTAGTATGACAACTACTTTGCTTAATAAATAAGTGCTCATTATATGATATTATTTATGTTATATATCTATAATATGTTGACGATCTATATCCCATCTGTGTATCTTATATATAAGTACGTCTAAACAAGTGACAACTCTACGAAAAATCCATCCATTGGATCACCAGTGAAGGCTGAAAACACATATCATATTCATAATTAATCTAAATATCAGCACAACAATGTTAAATCTGCAAATTTGCGTAAGCAAATTTTGTTCTTCCACGACGGGATTCGAACTCATGCTATTCGGATATCGTGACAACACCACCTGCACTGTGTCCAGCGCTCTAGACCACTCGGCCACCCAGACTGAACTAAAAATTCAGCTTTCGGTGGCATTGTGTTACCTTTCCTCGTCAGTAGAATCTAGAGTAATTATGAATATGATATGTGTTGTCAGCCGCGTATAGACTTCACTGATGATCCACTGGATGGATCTGTCGTTGAGTTGTCACTTGTATAGACGTACTTATCAAATAACTATTTCTGTGACTACATCTTATGATCTTTTACGAAGATAATTTAGCTAATCTGCAGTCATTTCCATCTTCATGCCTAATATATCATGTACTGTGTTACAACTCTAGATTCTACTGACGAGGAAAGGTAACACTAGGCCACCGAAAGCGGTTTTAAATTAAATTAAAATTAACTGACCCAATTAAGTAGTATAAATTCTTTTATTATATCAGCATGCTTAAAGCATTTAGCTACATGTAGCTGTCTCTCGAACAGTATTGTTTGTTGTGTGGTAAATTGCAGGGCCATAGTCTTAATTATCAAAGACTAAAAGCGGTATTAACGCTTGGCCGCAAAACATCAGCATTGAGTAGCCATAACTAAGCATATTGTCTCATTGGTAATCATACCACATCTTCTTTTTATATTATATAATCGGAGTCGGATTGATAGGTCTAGGTTATTATTTACCAATATTTATGTAAAAGTATGATATGTAAATGATCAAAGGTAAACAAAACAGCAGTTTGCTGAAGTACTTTTTAATGTGTTGCTATAGATACCCCTTTCACGCTGATAGTCTAACAAATATGTCAAAAAGAACCTATCAGATTAGAAATCAATGAATGTTTTAGTTTTTATGATGTGTTTTGTATACTTTTATTAAAAACAAGGAGATGTGGTAAGATTGCCAATGAGACAACTATTCAAATAAAGTTGATGTAAGCAATTATAGGCAACCGTACGGCCATCAACAATGAGGAAAAAACCATACCGTATAGCCGGGTTTCTAAGGCCACGACATGAAAAATATGAAACTATTCAACTCAGAAAACTAACGGCCTAATTTAGAACAAAACAATTTATCAAAAACAAATATGGCAGACATGAACCGACGACAACCACTGAACTACAGCATCCTGACTTGGGACAGGTTCATAAAGAATGAAGCGGGTTAGACATGTTTGTGACCGCTGTTGTTTGTCTTTGGTGTTTTCTTTTATCCCATGGCGTTGTCAGTTTATTTTCGACAGATAAGTTCTAATGTCCCTTGGGTATCTTTCGCCTCTGTTTTAAAGTGCTTGTTTGTACCCATTAGGTATGTAAATATGTTTAAAAAAGTCAGGTGTGTCTGTCGAGCATTTTTTCTTTGCTTGACCAATTGACTAATGTTATAGGCGGAACTAAAACCATTCTCATTGATATGTTTATCAAAGTGAGATTCGTGTATGAAACACTATGCTAATAAGCAGGCTTGAAAATTACGTTCCTTTGTTATGCTTAGTATTCAAACGATGTTTTTGGTTTTCTTTACCAAGAATTTTGAAGTGGGATAATAGTTTTATATCCTTTAGAAAAACTCCCACAAGTTGAAAGTCGATAGAGATAACGTTAAAAATGATATATGTAAACTCATAGCGTGCAGATCGTCATTGGATGTGTACTGGTTACTATTTTAGTCTGGAAAATATTATGTTTTATTAGTTTTATTCGCTGTGAACTAGTTTTCAGCATCTGTAGGTACTCTAAGATCAAGTCTTTGGGTTTTTTTTTTTTTGGTGCTTTGTGTTGATGTGAAGAGTCAAACCCTGTTCACCTGATTATTACAATGTATTTATATGTTGTGCTGTTACACCACTTGTCCGTTTAAGGGAGGGTTAAAGGCTCCCGTATATAGCCAAACCATATTCCTTTTGTGTGTATGTCAAGTGAGGATCCTGTAAAAAGTAAAACAAATATACCAAACTCAAAGTAATTTAGTTTTGTTGTTGGTAACTGTCTATCATATTTGTTTTTCGTTTATTATTTTATACATAAATCAGGCCGATCGTGTGTTTGGTCAAGCTGCTATACTGTATGGGTTTTGATCATTATTGATGGCCGTACTACGACATATATTTACACATATCTACGTCATGTGTTCTATGGTGGAGAGTTGTCACTCAAACACCAGTTTCCTATTCCTAAATTGAATGTTAGTTGGTAAATCCATATTTCAGCGAACGACTTTCAATATGATGTACACATCGATGAAACCTATTGTTGAGACAAAACGAAAACACAAATGACGTGACGAAGATGGTTTGAAATAACGTAACATGCGTTTGCTACTGCTTATCGTATTTACAATTAGTTTGCCTTTTGAAGTTTGGTTGGTTTCTGTCTCATTAAATTTCACATCTCTTTTATTTCTTTTAGACCGATCTTTTCAAATGTCAGTATTTAAAAGGCTGAATACTAATTTACGCTCAACGTTGACAATATTATGAATTGGTGTATTCATTATTGAAATGCATTTGACGTTACCGCTACTAATTTTAATGCACAAGATGCGTATTTCGGCAATTAACTTACATACTGAAGTGTTATCTCGACGTTGTTAAAAGGAGTTATGTTACGAGTTTTAAATTGAAGCGTAACTCCAACGGGAGTGCTGTGAATTAATGGTAATAAATTGTACATATATGATCATACATACAAATATGCCATACAAAGATTGTTTTACACTTGTACATGTGACAGTTACATTTAAAACAATACAAATATTTGCATAAAATTATAACTGCTTCATGTTATTGAATATATAATCATGTTTCCAAATCAACACAACACGTCTACCTTATAGTGTATGTGTTTGAAATTTAATTGTTACATATAGATCAACAGTAAAAGAACAAAGAATGAAATTAAGTAGGACAAGATTAAAAGTAAACTTTTCAAACAAAATCAAACAATTGAGCCACAGCATTGAGGTTCACAACCATCAACTGCTTCCTTGATTTATTATAACAAAGTGAAATAGGTCGTAAAAGACCATCATTTGTTGCCAATACTTCTGTCGTTGTCCGTCAGGAAATAACTATCACATTGTTTGAAATGACTCCCACTACATACACATTACCATCAATATCAACATCAATGCCACGAGGAGACTTCAGAATGCTTTCTTTTTTGAAAGTCCATTGCGGTTTACCTTGTTGATTATAACAAGTAACGTCATTAGTTTCCGAGTTTGTGTGATATATTTGGTTCCGAAATGTTGCAATGTAACAGACATGGGGCATTCTATCTCGGACTATGTGAGTTATAGACTCGTCGTAAAGATTGATCATTCGGATTCCTTTGTCATAACCGGAATATATTAATTTATATTCTCTCAGTGCGATGCCAAAAGTAATCGAATCCAGTGAAATAATTTTTAATGTGTTTCTTCTCCACGTCTATAATGGTAATACACCGCTTATCTGACTTACCAGATGTAACAGCCAATGTATTGTCCTCACTGCTGTACGCTATATCATACACGTTACACGGCATCTTCACCTGAAACTCTTTTAATCCTTCATTACTGAATACTTTAACTAAAGATTCAGTGTAGTAAGTAAACGCGGTTCTACCATCTGGTATCATGCAACATCCAAAGATGTTTGTTCCTTTAGTTGTTATTGTCTTGTGCATCTGTAGCTTTATATTTTCAATGGATCTTGTTTGAACGGTTGGTACCATTATCTGTGCTTGTTTTGTCTTTTTCCTGCTAAGAACAATTTCACAGGGTTTTTCTTCGATGTGGATGTCTCTAAAACTGTTGATATCGGAAATAGTATTCTGAATAGCAGTGTAGAGTTTATATTCTAGAGAATGATTCTTCAAATTCTCATCTTGGACTAGTGAGTTCAGAATATCATCTTTACTAGAGACGTCTTCTTCTATTTGTTTAATTGAAAGAAAAATCTGAAGGTCCGTTGCGTGTTGTTTGATGTTAACAATGTTTCTTTGTTTATCTGATATTTCTTTTCTTTCTTTTCTAATTTTGACAACAACTGACAATTTTTCGAGTTCTCTGTTTCTCCAACAGCATTTAGTTGTTTTATCAAATCTTCTTGTAGTTTGTCCAGATGATTGTTGATTGTTGTTCGGGTCTTTTGAATTTCTTTTTCAATTTGTTTTCTTTGTTCTTTAAAATTCAAAAGATTTTTCTGCTGGTATTGACGGATTTTCTTTAAATTTTCTGCAACTTCAGCCAGTGTTTCTTCAATATCGTAGAAGGCATTTGAGGTTTTTACATTTTGAATGACGTCTTCTAAATTGTCGATATCCCGGCATTCTGTATGACTTTCAACTATACATTTCCTGCAGCAGGGACGTTCGTGTTTCCGGCAATAAATTATAAATTTTTCTTTGTGTGTGCTACAGTATTGAGTGATTCTTAGTACATCACTGGGTAATGTTTGGTATTCCGTAATTTCTATTGTGTTATGGTTTCTGGTTCCCTTAGACAAACTATGGTGTTCCTGACATTCTTGACATAGCCCTTCATCACATTCCGTACACCAGATTATTGATGGCTTGTTAATGTGTCGGAGGTCACACACACCACAACTGTTGGAGGAGGAGTCCATATATGTCACGACACTACAAAAATATTTAATAATTAATAATTAAAGATATCATTTAGAAGAAAGAAAAGAAAGTCTTCTCCGTGTTTGAAAATAAACCTTTTGTAAACGTATGTACCTTCGTGATCACAGAAATACAAAATGTATCGGATTACCACATTATTGTACCTTTGTTAATAAAAGATCCCGAAATGTGCTGTTTTGTTGAGAATTGTACCATGTGAATGCTAATAAACTAATTCCAAATTCTTATGGTTAATGTGTAGGCTTATAAACTGGTTGCTGAAACCATATCAATTTGAAATCTGATCGATATTTTGGTCATTGGCAGTACAACCACTTCTCCTTATTTTATATGGAATGGAATAACCGAAAACGCAACTGTCTTTGTTTTGTTGAAAAGGACAATCTTACAGATCATGTTTTATTTAATCCAAAAGATACGGTTATTTGTTACAAATGTACTTTTGGCATCCGGAACATTCGTAAGTGATTTAAAAAAACGTAAATGCATTATTTTTATTATCGTAGTTTTGACATTGGATATTTTACCGTGATGAATGTCGTATAACAAGGAGTCCAATTGTGAAGACACTAGCTCACCAAAATAATACATCCCACGTTATGGCATCGTACGACAGTTCTAAGTTGAAAAGGGAGAAGGTTTGATCAGGCAACTGCTTTGGCTCTTTGAATTCGAAAATCAAAAAGTATTATAAATGTACCAAATAACATACTTCAGATGTCATTGGAGATTAGACTGACAAATATGCGTACTTAAATAACATTTCTTCCAAAAATTTAAAATGATTAATTTTTCAAATATCTGTCTTAAAAACGATTGTTACTGAAACTTTTCCCATATTTTCAGAGTTAAATATAATTTTTGGTTGATTGCTTGGTAGATTGATTATGATGTAATAATATCAAGTGATAATCCAAGTTCTTAATATAAATGGGTTGGTTGGTCGTTGAGTGTATTGGTTGATTGATTGTTTAACTGACTGGTCGATTAGTTTATGAAATGATGGATGTATCGATTTATTGGCTGTTTGCGAATGTAAAGAGATATATATCTTAAAATGACTAATTCAATTATTAATTGTTTGTGTGACGTCAAGTGACGATTATCTAACGAACATTCTTTACACAGAGAAACAGGGTAAATGAAAGAGACAGGGCGGGACCACATCCTCCATTAATACACGGGACGAATCTCATGGAACAAGCGGAAAAGAAAATACGGGGAATTTTCAGATCAACAAGACACGTTAAAGAACAAAAACGAAAGTTACGATCCAGGTCCGATTCATTCTAATTGGAAAATACGTACAAAACAAATTAAAAAAAAAAAAATACATGATCTTAGAAAAATTGTTTATGAAGAAAGATTAACACTGGACACTTTTAATTTGCAAAACACTCATTTGCAAATCCGCCGCCGCCTCAAATAAGAGCTACAGTGTCATGTATATAACCAAAATGTGCGGAATTACATGGGATTCAATAATTTCATTGGTTTTCTACTGTTACTATTATATTTATTTTGCTATTTGATTTATAAAAACATGGGATTTTCAATATCCCATGGGACAGGGCAAAATCCCATGGGATTTTGGTTAAATCCCATGGGATTTTTTTTGGTCCCATGGGATAATTGTAGTCCCATGGGATATTTGTTGTCCCATGGGACAAAAAAAATCCCATGGGACTATAATTATCCCATGGGACAAAATAAAATCCTATGGGATTCAAATTATAAATATATAGATATAAATATACAGTAATGTGTATGTTACAATGAATGCTGTTTGGTAGTAAAAAGTTTTAAATGTATACGAGTTTTTTATATTTTTATATATATATATATATATTTATTTTTTTCATTTTGTCACAAACATGTTTTTATTTGTTTATATGACAATAAAGATTATTCTTATTTTGCAATTTGGAATGCATAATAATATTTATGGTCAAAGAGTAAAGTCCTTTCACTGAAACAAAATGATGACATGTCTAAATAAATGAAAAATATTGTTTTGAAATCTTTGTCTTGTTTATTTTATTATGAAAAATAGAACTGAAAAAAATATTTCATATTCTGACTGACAAGTTTACTCTTTTCATGAGGTAAGGTTTTCTTTGTTATAGTTTCATTGCAATACATGAATATGCAAACAATTTGAATTATATACCTTTGTGGTGTACATAATATTAACCTTATATTTGCAAATTTATAATATAAACACTTTTTCTGTTAAAGTTTTAGTTTTCTTTTTCACTGCTTGCTATGTACAATTATTCAGTCCACTATATAAGAGTCAAGTCAATAAATTATTTCATCCACTAGAATATTCATGCAATTCTTAGACAACACATTTTTCAATCTGTTCTTCAAAGATCTTCCTCCATACATCTTTATTGGTTGGAGCGATTTAAATGAGAAGACAAAGCAAGTTTATTTGGACAACAACATACTAATATTTTTTCATTCATTCCTTCTTTCAATTGATAATTACATTGTTGCATTTACATGATCAAGTTCTTGTGCATCTATGATCGTGATGATATGACTCCTTTTGTTTAAAGTCATTATGTTGAAATTTCCTCTTTCAAATAAATGTAGGAAAAACACGTTCCATTTCAAATTAATAAAAAGTCGCACTATGGAGAAAAATATCAACTTTAAGTTTTCTGTTCAGTATTGATCTGTTGAATGATGACCATGAAAACCCAGATATCTGACCTACAAATACACAAAACTCAAAAATTATCAGTGAAGAGAAATACAGCAATAAAATGGCTATTTTATCATGTTTATGAACATTTTGATAAACTTTCATTTGAATATTCATTGTTAGTACTCTTATTTCAGTGCTTTGTGTCTATGATTTACATATTACCGGTTGTTGTTTGGTTCTTTGTTGCAGTCTTTTGAGTTAAGCCCATTGCAACAAATGTTTACAATTTGTTCAAATGTTGTGCTGTTATTAAAACCACTGTTGGGTATAGGATTTGCTCATTGTCAAAGGCTGTACAGTGAACTACTTTTGTTAAATTAAGGGGCTCGCAGGTCTAAATCAAATTTTTTCTTAATATAGGATTTTGCTATATTTTTCTATAAATGAACTTTATCTTATATTTAATAGAAAAATAAAATTAAAAAAACGAGTCACCGTTCATTTACGCTCACAGTCCGCCTTCGAAAGAAGCATACATTTTGTAAAGGTACTTTTTCTGTTGAACTAATAGGAGAAATAGAGGTAATATCGAAATAAAAAGAACTAAATTACAGAAATCGCTTAAATTTTACAATAGTTTAGTTTAAGTACAGCTTATTTGAAAATGATAATAAAAATATAGGTCACCGATGAGTTAAAAAAGATATTACAATTCTAATGTCAAAAAATGGCATTTTTGCACCAAAGGGAGATAATTTGGAGCTTTTTCAATGATATATACATTTTAAAAGTCATCTGGGGCCAAAACGAATAGATGGTTTTGAATGATTTTTGTACCATATGATAAAGTAACAACTAATAAAGTTATAAATAAAATTAGTTATGAAAATTTTTTTTTCAATATTTTTCTGAAATTTTTATACCCTCAAGCCTCCTTAAACACATGTTAAATGTCATTTGATCTCTATTGGAGAAAAGTCTCATTGGAAATCAGACTGCTTCTTATTTTTATATCAACCCAGCCATATTATGCCTGTCCAATATCAGGAGCTTGTTCATAGTTCAGTGGTTGATGTTGGTTCATATCCGTTATTTTTGTTTTTCATATTTTTTTGTTTTTATAAATTAGTCTGGTATATTTGAAGTTTGAATAGATGTTTTGTTTCAAATGTTGTTATTGTTGTCTTTTATAGATTACTATATCAAGTATAGGGTATGGGTTTTCTCATTACTTACAGGTCATCATTGGCCTCTAATAAGTAATTACAATGCTAACATCCACTTAATTGAACTCTGATGGATAGTTTTCTCATTTATCATACCACATCTTATTTTAATAAATATTTAATCATTATTCAAGGGCAAAAACTTTTATAACAGTGGACTTACCATTTAGGCTTTATTGACCTCTGTAAATCTATTTTTGTTGATAATTTCTTCTGTTTATAGTTTCCTTTATCTTTACTGTTCTTGCCCTACACATATAAGGGTAAACATTATCATTTAATGACAAAATAACTACTATTACATAATTAGTAGGCAACTGAAAATTTTGCCTCATTTGTATATAATGTCGACTTGCTCATCATTCTTGCTGTTTAATATCATTATTCTATGAAAATGAGGTCACAGTAAAATTAACCTTGGCAGACAGACATCTTTTATTCTTATATGACACCTTGCAGTCATTCTGTACAACAACAAGTAGACCTATGCTTATAATATCTGATAAAATGACAAATCCAAGAAAACTTAGCATTGACCAAAGAACCATAAAATGCGGTCATGGTTATATGAATCTGCCAGACAGATATGCACACCTTACAATTGTTACATATCCACCAAATATAATCTACCTGTAACTTTAAGCATATGATAAACTGACAAAACAATGCAGTGTTTCATTGACCAATGAACCATGAAAATGAGGTCAAGGTCATATAGAATATGGCAGACAGATATGTGCATCTTACAATCATTCCATTCACTAAATTAAGGGCCTTATTGCTTACAGTATCTGGAAAATAGACCAAACCTCAAAACTAAACATTTTCATAGTTCCTTATACCCTGCCACATTCGTTATGTATGTGCCTGTTCCAAGTCAGGAGCCTATAATTCAGTGATTGTCGTTTGTTTATGTGTAACATATCTGTTTTTCCATTTTTTGTACATAAATTAGGTCGTTAGTTTTCTCGTTTGAATTGTTTTACATTGTCATTTCTGGACCTTTTATAGCTGACTATGCAGCATGGGCTTTGTTCATTGTTGAAGGCTTTACAGTGACCTTGAGTTGTTAATTTCTGTTTCATTTGGTCTCTTGTGGAGAGTTGTACAATCATATCCCATCTTCTTTTTATATTGTCCAATGTACTATGAAAATAAAGTAAGATGAAACTTCTCAGTCAGACATATGTACATAGTTGACCTTTGCTAATTTGAAAATAAGAAAATAGAAAAACTGGCTAAAAAACAAAAGGTCACATCAAGCAATGAACCATAAAAATGAGGTCAAGATTGAATAAAACATGTCAGACCAACATGTACATCCTAAAATTTTCATACAAAGAATATACTTGACATGTTGCATACAATATTAGAAAACCCGACCAAAACACAAAAACTTAACAATAACCACTGAACCATGAAAATGAGGTCAAGGTCAGATGAAACTTGCCAGTTGGACATGCATACCTTACAATCATTCCATACAATAATTTAGAGTAAATATAGTAGACACATTGTTTATGGTATCTGAGATATGGACGTGACCACAAAAGCTTAACTTGTTCACTGATTAATGAAATAAGGTCAAACCAAGTGAAAACTGTCTGGCGAACATGAAGACTTTGCAAGGTATGCACATATCAAATATAGTTATCCTTAAATTTTTAGTATTCTTGATTTCTCTTACATTGAGTAATAGGAATCCTATTACATTGAGTAATAGGAATCCTATTACTCATTATAATCATGATAATAGAAATTAAGGATACTAAAAAACCTTAACTTTTTTTCAATGCAGTCACTTAGCCATGAAATGAGGTCACTCAAGGTCACTCAAGGTCAATGAACATATGACAGACGAAAACTTCATAACATAAGGCATGTATATACAAAGTATGAATGGTCCAGGTCTTCTGCCTTCTTAATATTAGGCTTTAATTAAGAAGTAAGTTAACATTTTATCACTAGTATTTTGGGGTTCGTGAGGATAGAAAACCAGAAAAATTGACACAAATCCTGTGGTACGACAATATGTGCCATAATATTAGTCAAATGATAATGACGTCTTGCATGGCTATTTCAACTTTTTATGGGACGCCATCATGGTAAAAAAAGCCTTGCAAGACGTCTTAATTGTTTGTATTACAAAAGAAGTAACCTAATTCTTACTTGTTAGTTGTTAGGGGCTAGCAAAGTCGGTTATACATATAACAATACAACATAAGCTCTGTAGAGCTTTTATCCGACATACATATATGACAAGCACAATACATAAAACATAAAGCTCATCACTGAGATGGTAGTCTCAGATAGAGGAGACAGGGTCAACCAAACCCTATTCAATCTGAATGTAGGACAGAAAGTCACAGGACAAAAGTCACGGTCAAAAGTCACAGACAAAAAGTCACAGGACAAAAAGTCACAATTAAGTTTTGAGATTATTTTCTTTGAACATGTTGAACAAGAAAACACTTTTTTGCATTTTCTTGAAGTTTTATACATGAAGCAACTTTGTAATTGAAATGTATTCAATAAATATCAATAATGATCAAATAATTGTTATGAGAACAAAATGTCAAAGTGGCTTGGTACTTAAATGGCTTCAATTTGCCAATAAATATATCCTTTGCATGATTAAAACTAACACATTTTCATTTATCAAGGTTTATGACATGTATGAGCAATTTCCTTAAATTAAAATGAATATATGTAATAAAAGAAAATATTTCATGATCTTTTCATATATATTCAAACAATTGTCAACAAATTGTTTGTGACTTTTGTCCTGTGACTTTTGCAGTGGCGGATCCAGAGGGTGGTTCCGGGGTTGGAACCCCCTTTTTGGACGATCAATGCATTTGAATGGGGACATATAGTTGGAACCCCCTTTACAATGGGTTGAGAACCCCCTTTTAAAATGGATGTTTTGTCCTATCAAATTTGTGACTTTATGTCCTTTGACTTTTGTCCTGTGACTTTCTGTACTTTTACCTTCCATCTAAATCAGTGAACTGAATAATTGTTTTTGCAGTAGTCCGGGTAGCGAGTCGATATCTGTTATTAATCATGCAAATTGAGGTCAAAACTTACACAATACCTTTTAAAACAAAGAATCACTGATGATAGGGAGTGTAACCGATGAATTGATCCTGAATCAGATAAGATTTTCCGAGTAACGGAGAACCTCTTAATTGAGCACAGTCGCCTGAAGATT